>JBBPDB010000039.1:1342430-1375460 GCA_037974465.1 Brachypetersius altus | reverse complement strand
CCTGCCATCCGGCAGGAGACTCAGGACAATACACACACGCACCACACGATTCAGGAACAGTTTTTACCCCAGTGCCACAGTAACTGTGGTCCTCTCTGTTGCACAGTACATCTGTTCCTCATACTATGTATAACACTATAGCTATAGCACACAACACTTTACACTTACACTTCACTGTCACTTTACGGTACTTTATAAAACTTAAGACTACTGTTGCTGCACTGTGTTGTCTTTCATGTCCTTTATGTCTTTATGTTCTATTTGTGAAGTAAGAATTTTATTGTGCTCTGTACACTGTGCTCTGTACATATGACAATAAACTTCAACTTCAACTTCAACTTCACTTTGTATACTTTGGTATAAAATTGTATATCAAGGTTCACGGTTACTTCATTGTCATCAGCAGCTGTGCACATGTACATAGTGTGATGAGACGTTTCTCCATGGATCACGGTGCAACATGTAGCAACATACAACATTCAACAGAGTGCAAGTTAGACAACAGACAAACAATAATTAGACAAATGCAATTGTAACAGTATAGCCTTATAATTGATTAGTATTGTACCAATTGTATGACTATTGCACATTTGATGTATGATACGTGTTTTATACACAGTTTGCTGCCTTGTGGTATTAGTTAGGCCTGTATGGGTGGTTTGATTTACATTCTCTCAAAATCTCGCTGGGCACTAATGAGAATTTGCATTCGGCTAAATCCGGAGTATTTGCATCATGAAGTGATGCTGTTGATCGGTGTGTGTTAATGGTCAATAAAAAAAATAAGTGTATTATGTAAAGACAACATACGCGATTATAAGTTATATGGACAAATGTATTTGGACATCTGACCTTTACACCAACAGGGCCAGATTTTAAAAAACGGTGTGTCCCAAAACATTTGTCCATAAACGCCTGCATCCTAAAATGAGGGATTTCAAAACTCCAGATAGGGGTGAAGAAGGAGTACCTGGCAACAATTGAATTCTCGTTTGCCACAAGTTCCCGCGAGGCTACACATCCTACGGCCCTGCTCGCCTGTACTGCAAGCAGCTGTGGAGCAGTGACTCTTTCAGGTAAAATATAGTGATTTAGATTAAAAGAGTGATTTATTTTGTAAACGAGTGACTTCGTTGTTGTTCACGACCAGTTCATCAGTCGGCAGTGTTCAGTAGGTCCAGCTAGAATCCCGTTTTGTCCTACGTTGCTGTGTTTTTAGGCTCCAGTGTTTTGGTTTTTCTGCAGGCCTGAATAATTTAAACTCTGATTTACAGATCAACATCAATCTTATTTTTCATTGCATCTCTCTAAGCTCTAAAAACTTTTGTTTAATCATGTGTTTGATCATATATATATAATATGTATATATTTTTATATTGTGATCACTAGAAGTTGTTTATTTTTATTTTTCAAGACACTTCATGATGAGTTATGCTGAAAAGCCAGAGGACATAACTCGAGAGGAGTGGATGGAGAAACTCAATAATGTTCACATTCAGCGCGCAGACATGAATCGACTCATCATGAATTACCTAGTGACGGGTACAAAGTGCTGTTTTGATTTTTTTTTTATATTTACTGCATGAAGTATGAATATATTTTACAACACATCATTATACAGTAAACATCTGTCTTTCACCAAATATTATCCATTAAAAAGAACAAATCTAATGTAGTGCATGTTATGGATTATTCTCTCATTGAGAATTGTTTTGAGATTTTAGTACAAAATTATTTAATCTTGTTACACTGTTTTGGCTCGCCTCAAAAACAGGTGCTCTGAGTCACACTTGTATGTATGTGTTTGTCCAGAGGGTTTTAAGGAAGCAGCAGAGAAATTTAGGCTGGAATCTGGTATTGAGCCGAGTGTGGACCTGGACTCCCTTGACGAGAGGATAAAGATCAGGGAGATGATTCTGAAAGGACAGATTCAGGAGGCCATCGCACTGATCAACAGCCTGCACCCTGAACTGCTAGACACCAACCGCTACCTTTACTTCCACCTTCAGGTAAATAAATCTTGTACATGTGATAAAAAACTTGTGAAATAATCTAAACCCCAATTCTTTTCTGATGAGTGTCTCACATTGTGCACACATTCATGCAAGTTTAAATACTGTCATTTGCTCATTTCCACACCAGCAAACACCAGGTTAGATTTTTGTATGACGTAACTCCCTCTGCTCCATCTGTAGCAGCAGCACCTGATCGAGTTGATCCGTCTGCGAGAGACTGAGGCGGCGCTGGAATTTGCGCAGACGCAGCTAGCGGAGCAGGGCGAGGAGAGTCGAGAGTGCCTGACTGAGATGGAACGCACCCTGGCACTGTTAGCGTTCGACAACCCAGAGGAGTCACCTTTTGGAGATCTCCTCAATATGATGCAGAGACAAAAGGTAGGGAATTCCTTAACATGGAGAAGAGCTACTTTGCTTCATCTCTACTATTGAACAGATGGCACTAGCTGGTATATTTGAGAAGAGTTTGATTTGATCAGAGCATATCTAAAGAAGCCTGTGAAGTCTGCAGTACTGAGAAAAATGGGAATTTGGGGAACAAAATGTAGTCAGTGTTTTTGTTTGATTTAGCGCATCAGTGAAGACTTCTTTGGTGACTGATTCTTGTTGCACTGGAGCAATCAGGCTATCATATCTAACAAGTAACGTAAGTGTTGGTGTGCAAAATTAACACCATGAGTTGCAAAAAAAACAATGGTAGTAGCAGCTTTTTTAAAAACTTGAATGACGTGCCACAACATATCAGAATCCACATCAGTCTATTTCAGATCATTTAACAGCAAGGTTTGAGGTGTATGATGAATTAGTGGTGCAGGCTCTTTGATGGTAATTGATAGCGTATATGTTTTCATTGATTAGTAGCTTCTTTAGGCTTGTAGCTCCGGTCCATAACTAGTGGACTAGTTGCAAATTCCAGATTGAAAACATAAGCTAAATTTTGTCACTTTGGCAACTTAGTTCAATGAAAATCACTTCAGTGACGAGTGCTTTCCATGGCCTTAGGTCACTCTGACTCACCGCTTGTTTTGTGAATAGGTATGGAGTGAGGTAAACCAAGCCGTGCTGGACTACGAGAACAGAGAGTCCACACCTAAACTGGCGAAACTCCTGAAGCTTCTTCTGTGGGCTCAGAATGAACTGGACCAGAAGAAAGTCAAATACCCTAAAATGACTGATCTCAGCAAGGGCACTATCGAGGACCCCAAGTGAAAAGTGACATGAGAGTGGCTCACTGCCGCCACCTGTGTGGGAAACAATACGGACATCTTCCCTCCCCTTTCACTATTTATACTCAGTCAATGACTGACACCTTAAATATACTTTTTTTCTGTTTAGCATAATTGTTATTGCTTATCAGAGACTTTTGCATTAATTGCGTTGTGCAAATGGAAATGTTTGAATTTAAAGGTTATTTATGGCCAAAATAAGAACACTTTTTAATGCAGAGAAACTTATACGATTTTGTTACTTCTATATTTGACTTGGTGAACTGAATTGAATTTTAGCCATTGTGTTTTGCAGAGGATTACTTTTGTGTCTATTTTTTTTGTCATTTTTGTTCCGAAATTATATATAGTGGTCGAAGCTGGATGAACAGGTTTGGATGTAGATTAAGACTAGGTCTGGACTCAAGACTCAGTCATCTTAAAATGGCGCGGTTTGAGCTTAAGAAAAAACTCTTTGGGCTTGTTTACCTCAGGTTCTGAGGATCGATGCCCACTGGATTGTGAAGAATTGTACACATCTGAGTTTCAGGAGGATGGAGGACTGGTTGTGTGCTGATGGAACTGTATGGAAACTTCATTTGCAGTGAAGGACATTGCGCAGAGACCTTTTTTGTAAATCTGGGAGTGCAAGGACTGATCATATGCTCTGTAAAGATGTCATTGCTTTATAATGTTTTTTTTTTCTACCGTTGCATCTTAATGTAGTTAACCTGCTAACACCATCATACTCAATGTGATTTTATCGACATTGTGATTCATAGAAAATACAGAGTGAAATTGGCCAGTTTTTGGAGTCTGATGCTTTACAGAGGTATTAAATGATTTTTTTGAAGATCTTGTGCATCTAACTTATTGTGTGATCTACTGTAGAGCAGCTTGACGGATGCTACACTATATGGACAAACGTATTGGGATACACCTCTTAAATATTGAACTCGGGGGGGCCACTACTTCCAGTGAAGGGCAATCTTAAAACTTCAGCATACCATGACATTTTGGACAACACCATGTTTCCAATTCTGAGGACACAGTTTGGGGAAGAACCTTTTCTATTCCAGCATGACTGTGTCCCAGTGCAGAAATCAAGGTACATGGTTGGATTAGCTTGGCTTGGAAGAACTTGACTGGTCTCCACAGAGCCCTGACCTCAACCCCATACAACACCTTTGGGATGAACTGGTACAGGCCTCAGTCAACATCAGTTCCTGACCTCATAAATGCTCTACAGAATGAATAGGGCACAAATTCCTACAGAAACTCCAAAACTTTTGGAAAACCTTTTTAGAAGAGTGGAAGCTGTTATAGCTGCAAAGGGGGACCAACTCGGCATTAAAGTATATATTAGAATGCAATGTATTTAAAGTTCCCTAATTGTGTGATGGTCAGGCGTCCCAATACTTGTGTCCAGATAGAGTAGGTTATTAAAGTAGTGAAGGTGAGGGCGCCAGCAGTGCATTACATAATGTCGGACTGCTGTTGTGCCTCTTACGTCCACACACAACCTCCAGACACGTGGAGAACAGCAGAAACCAATCCAGCTTCTTCATCCATGGCTGGAGAACCATGTTTTATTTATTTTGGGACTTAAAGTGAGCAATAACATTCCTGCTGTGCATCTTTAAGGATGCTGCCCCGTAATTAGCATAGCATCTCATTTTGTCAACGCTCGCTTTCTCCGTTTATAAGTGGCCTCTCTGGCCTTAAATAAGTCCATTCTTCGTCTCGGGTGCTTATTTACTGATGTGCCTTCAATCTATAACCCCTAAATATAAGATATGTGTTACAATAGGAGTTATTTGGGCCGTAGTTGTACTTTGTTTTGGTCGAAAGAGGCTGAGTCACCTTACTTCCTGAGTTAGCCTAGTGTCGGTTTGGAGGAACTGCGTGGCTGTGAAAAAAAGAGAAAGAGAACCTGACACGTGGATTACCATCACTTGGAGAAGCAGGAAAGGCTTGAATTTCTTTCATAAACCGAGCAGTGAACCTCCTCAACCTGGGTTTTGGGTCCAGGATTGAATGAACAGAGCCTCGTTGCCGAGGAGGAGGAGATGCTGGAGAGAGATAAGAGCTACTTTTCTGTCTTTTTGTGTCTTTTTGCCTGTCACGCTTCTGCAAGCAAGCCTCTTTTACAAAGACAGTCCGAGAAACGACGTGGTCCTCTGCTCGTTGAATGGCAATTCTACAAAAGCATGGGAAAAACCCAAGTGCAGACCTGGCAAGTGATAAAGACAGCCCAGCAGAACACTTCGGACCAGTTGGAGCTCAAAAAAAGTGGACAGACTCTAGTCCTAACTGGTCAAGGTGAGTGTTTGATGGCTGTCTCTCTTTTTCAGAGGACACTTCAGAATTTACATCATCATCGACTCTCAGACTGTCCCTGCATGGCACATTTTAATCTTTTCTCTTTGTGACTGCTGTAGATCTGAGCCGCGAAAGACCAACACTAGGTTCATCCAACTGTATAGTTTTAATTTAGCCTCCCCTTAACTCTTCTTTGAGGTACAAGCTCATATAAGTGCATTTTTTTATCCTTATACAATACTGAGAGTGTTTAACTAGCTACACAAGCTTTTCAGTTAAAGTCATTTGACATGATCAGATGTCTCTCAGGTTATGAACTGTGTAGGACCAACTCTGGCTGATGTTTTATCAGTCTTTCACTTTTTCAGACAAGTGAGACACTTCCGCTTTTACAGTAGGCTCGACCCCTAGAGTGTCACAGCATTTCACACTTTAGTGGTTTCTCTTTGTCACTTATGAATTTAGGAAGATGTGAACCATTCAGGGCCAGCTCTGGATGGTGATCCTTTAACTGTATATTAACCTCTGACTGTGAAACTTATATAAACAGAACAGCCTTCCCTTAAACCGTCAAATGAGAATGTACTGAGAAATGTTTAACTATCTACACAAGTTTTTCAGTTAAAGTCATTTATCCTGATCAGATGTCCGTCAGGTGATCAGCGAGTCTGAACCATGTAGGACAAACACTAGATTCATCTAACTGGAAAGTTATATTAAAAGAACAGCCTCCCCTTGAACTGTCAAATGAGATTCAAGCTTACATAAGCTTGCCATTTTTCATCCTCCTGGCCAATACTGTGAATGTTTGACTCTCTACACAAGTTTCTTTTGTCTCCCACGTCAACAAGCTTTCAAGTAACGTGACAATGATCATTGTTAAAAGCGCTATATAAATAAAACCGAATTGAATTGAATTAACGTCAGTTAACCATATGTCTTTCAAGCGATCCTTCTTAGACATACACAACTTTTTTGTCCCAAGCTTTAAAACAAGTTGAGGCTACGCTTTGATTTTTCAGACCACATAAGGTTTTTCAGAACGATAAGGTTTTTATATCCGATTTTTGAATGTTTTGGATTGTGTCATTTTGTGAGTGATCATCGTATGCTGGATTTAGGTCTCTTTGGCATTTAGTCATCAGGGTTTGAGGCTTGTGGTTTGTAGATGGAGGGTTTGGCTGGGGTCATTCTTTCTTGTATGATGCTATTTCTGTGTCAGAATCTGACAAACAGCTCATTCAAAGACTAACCAAAAGCTGAAAGCTGTGCACTCTTGTTGGGAAAATAACTTTTTTGTGCCTCTTAACATGTAATCTTTATCTGCAGCTAGCTGTAGTCCAGTTCGGTAATGTATAGTGGAAGTTAACTGTATTCATTCACAGTGGTGTTTATAGTGCTTTATCTTTACCTCCTTTATCTCTCGACAGGCCTGTAGCCCGGGTATGGACGGTGGTGCTGTTACTGGGCACGTGCCTGCTGTACTGCGCTCGCGTGGCCATGCCGATCTGCGCCGTGAGCATGGCAGAGCGCTTCGGATGGTCGAAGAGGGAGTCGGGCATGGTGCTGGGCAGCTTCTTCTGGGGCTACTGCTTCACTCAGGTTCTCGGCGGCTACGTCAGTGACAGGTCAGCGCAGTGGCAGTCGGACTCGTGGGTGGTGGTGTTTTTCACAGTGCTAAATTAAAAGGGTGTGCCGACGTTTGTCACTTGTCTAGTCTTGGCTCAAAGGCTGGACCCATTTCTCTTGCATTAGTAATGTCTGAAAAGGAACAAGTTGGGATGGTAATTTTAACATGGCCTCACTCCTGAGGGCAGGGTATGGGCAAAGGGTGTGTCCCAGTAACGGCAACTGGCTCTTCTGAATGCTTTGCATAAACACATAGAGAGCAGGATGTAGGCGTGTGACAGGTGACAGGCTGACAATGTTCTAATGTATTTTTTACAAAAAGAAGCAAAAAAAGTCGAAGTAATAGTTGTGGGAAAAGCTTTTGGAATGAATGGAAATGCTTGTGCAGCCTTGACAAAGTGTCATAGGTCAGTTGAGTTTCTGGATGTTGTTGCTGTTTACTATTTTTTCGCCATGGCCGAAGGAAAAGGAGTGAAATCGAACGAAAAGGAGAAATGTATTCCATTGATCTGAACAAGCTAGACAGCTGGCTGCCCAGGAGAGCAATACAAAATGATTGGTTGATTACTTATCTAGACCTTGCCAAGGCTGTGTAAACAAAGATGAGCTTCCACTGCTTTAAGCAAACACATCTGAACATGTTCCCTTTTTCCTGGTTCAGTGTTAAGAGTGAGTCATTCTTAAGGCCTACTCATCAACTTTGTGATAAGATGCTACGAAACAGGAATTAACCTCTTTTTTAGACATATATTTATTGGATTTTGTATTTATAAACATCCAGGCAGTAAAGAAAATAATAATAATACTTAATAATACTTAAAAGGACAAAAAAATAAATAAATCGTACATTTTTTCTACTGATACTAATTCTGTTGTCTGAACTCAGGGTATCTGTTGATATAGCAATTTGAAACCAGTGGCCTACTAAGGGTCTAATGTTTCGTAACAAAGTTTTCCTATATTGTTCATAAGTCAACACATCCTCTACTGTTGCTATTTATTTGTTTAACAAAGAGCTTAACAAAGAAAAAAGAGCTTAAATGAGTTTTCTTCTATAAAACAAATTGAACAGGCCCCAGTTTAGCGATATATTTTCTAATATGTGTAAATCTTGCCAATAAACATTGATTGAAGTGTGTTATTTATGGAATATATGCACTTATTGCAAAACTAACCATGCAGTTTGATGAGTCATTTGCATGTGACTGTAGTAGAGGCTAATTTACAGTAGCAGAGACGGTCATGTGTGCATGTTTGCAGTTGTTTTTGAAGGTTTATCAAAAACACAATGACGGTGCCAAAGAAACAGCGCTGAATGTGGATCTGTACTGTGTGACTGATGTGATTTATTTAATAAGGTTTGTTTATTGCTGTAAGGGTACAGTGAGCATGTACCTTTCATTCCTCGTCTAAATATAAATCTCCAGAGCCACTTAAATCCAGTCTCTCAGAAGTCGTCTGGGTGAACTGCCCTAATGGTCCGTTTGTGTTGTTTTCGTTCAGGGTTGGAGGAGAAAAAGTGATGTTGCTGTCAGCCGCAGCGTGGGGAGCCATGACAGCGTTCACACCAATCCTGGCTCATTTCTGCTCACAGCCCATCGTCTCCATGACCATCTCCCGGTTTCTTATGGGCCTCCTTCAGGGTGAGTGTGGGGGGGTTTATGTTTGGGGGGGGGGTTTGGGGGGTCAGACGCCTGCATCTCTCAGCATGCCACCCAGCTGCACAGCTGACATCTGCTATGCTGTTAATAGAGTCCTCTTTATTCTTCTGCGAACTTCCTCGCACGTCAGCGCCAGTGAAGCTCAGTTGTTTTGAAGTGTACCCAGAGGAACGATGCTTTGAGTTATGATGTATTTTAGCAGAAACAGAAATCAGAAAAACAGCCCTGAAAACAATGCAAGCTTGTTTGTTTAGAGTCTTCTGAATTGTTTGATCTATAAAGATCTAAACTGCCTCTATCTGCGAAAGATTGTTTCCAGATTTTCAACAAATAGCTTAAGGTTCCCCCTGCAAATAAAAACTGGGTTCCTCCGAGGAGGCTGTTCGTGGGCCTTTCTCTTTTCTCTGGAGAGTTGAGATTGCTGTGGGAGGTCAGTCTTCCCTTATCATCTTAGCTACGTCACACCTATAGAAAAATAAGGCGTTTGCTTTGCTTAATTTGCCTATTCCTCCCTCATTGTTTCAACCAATAATTACAGATTAGGTCATCTTCTGATTCCTATTTAAGTGACACCTCCAGTCGCCTGTTGACCAATTAAATTTTATCATTAATCTGCCTATCTCCCCCTCTTCTGGCATGCTCAGTCTGGACACCTGCATTCTTATCTGATCTTTGCGGCCATTTTACACTTGTAAGCTACGGCCATCTTCTTTTTAAGGGCCTGTGTCCTGAGAGTTCACTGTGGCCCTCCCTTCTCCTGTCCAGTTTCTGAGGGAGATGGTTCACTGAATTCAAACTGCCTGTACAGGGGTTTCTGGTCAGATATGAGTTTTAAAGTGTAACTTTTATGTTAAGACCCATATGTAAGCCAAGCCAATCCTCACTGATCAGTAAAAAACCTCTTCACTCCTTTAGGAGTATCCTCCTTTGGAGGTCTGCACCTTTGGGTGACACACAGCTGCCGCTGATACGGCGAGGTATTGTGATCTTAATGGAAGAATATGTGGAGAAGAATATCAGACACTTTGATCAAATCTTTGGCACCGATCAGAGTGTCCTTGTGTGTTTGTACCAGCAGTGCATCAGTCATCTCCCACAAGCTCCTGATGAAGTGCGCCTCTACCTCACACTAGCCTCCAACAGCTACCATAAAGCTTTATGTTGCTCAGGTATAAATAACAACATTAAAAGTCGCCTCTTACTGCTTCAATCAATTAAGTCTTTTTGCAGGTCATTAAAGTTACAGGCTGTTTTACTGGAGGAGGTGATTTAAATCTTGAAATGTCATGCAAAGAAGATAACAGTAAATTAGGTTGGGTCAGGGCCAAAGTGAGCGCTGGCCATGGAACGTCTGGAAGTTGAGAGTAATTAACGTTCCTTGATTGAACACTGAACATATCTATAGTAGGCTCATGATTGTGCACTTTCTGCTGAAAGGGTATTCCAGCCCAGAACTAACATTATTCATTGCACCCCTCGGCCTCGTCAGTTTGACAGCATTCATCATTTTGTTTTCGTGTTTTCATCCATCATTGTGCTCCCTCACCCAGCATGCCTTACACAAATACACCATACAGCCCTCAGGAATCCCAAACAGGGCAAAACAAACCCTGACTGCTATTTAAAGGTATCATTGAGAGGTTTTATGCACAGCGGTAGTCTTTTAGCATTTACTTCGTAAAAATACATCATCAGAAGTGGGTTTCTTGTTCTTTACATCAAGACTGCTTACCAAAACTACGACAGAGCCGCTGGCGTGTACACATACGATAGAGCAGCGATGTTTAAACGAGTCATTTTGGCAGATTAACTCCACAGTTTGCACAGACAGTTAGATAAGAAGGTGCCGGTAAAGTCAAAAGCAAAACAGATTCTTCATAGGAAAGCTGAATGGAAATACACCGACCGGCTTCACCCAGTGACAGACTCAACAGGAGATGAAAGCAGAGGGCAGGCGCCACCTGTTAATTCCATCACCAGACAGATGGAGCGGAGTACGTGTTTATAGTGGGACATGACCTGAAGATCCTAAGAGCTTCCTGGGTGTGTCCCAAATCCCACACACTTGGGTTGAATTAAATTCTATCTATGCTTTGGCAGCAGCTGTTACTTATTTAGACCAGCTTTGATGGCAAAAATACCAACCCAATGAGAAAGTCAACTCAAAACTTAGTTTAGTAACTCATTATTCTGTATGTGTGTACACAGCGACATGTTAGGACAGATTTATAGGATGTACCAATTGTTTGTAGTAGCGCTAACATTAGCATGGTGGCAGGATTGGCACACTTTAGTGGAAACCCTTTTGGGCACTGCTGCTGTTTCCAGTGCAGATGTGTGTTTTCAGTGTGGCCTTTTATACATGTACACACAGAAATCACTAAAATGCAGTTATTGTGTGTTTCATGAATAATGACACCATACTCGACTCTTCAAGTTTATTTTTTGCTGCTTGCCACTACAAACGTTTATAAACTACTCTCATTTGTCTTTCAGAACTTCTTTCCCAGCGCAGCACCAGCCATTATGATGTTGAAAGATGGCAGGTTGCCCATTCAGCATTTATAAGGTCAGGTTCTGGAGTTTGATTAGAAAACCACAATTAATTCCTTCATAAACTTAACAAACTTTGTCTAGAGGGACCTTGCGTTGTAAACAGAGGCACAGACAAGCTGGAACAGGAATAAGCCTTCCTCAAACTGTTGGAATCATATAATTGTCTAAAATATCTTTCTATACTGTAGTCTAAACATTACTCTTCACTGGAGAAAAGAGAGAAAAACGAAACAGTCAAAACAGCCCCAGACCATTATACCTCCTCATCCAAACATTGCTGATGGTGCCATACATTGTGGTTTCTCTTGACATCTGTCAAACTTGGCTTCACCTGTCGGACTGCCAGATAGTGATTTGCCACTCCAGAGAGCACATTTCTGCTGCTCCAGAATCCAGTGGTTTTGTGCTCTATGCCACTCCAGCAGATGTTTGGCATCACACATAGTGATCTTAGCCTCGTGTGCAGCTGCTCAACCATGGAAACCCATTTAATGAAGCTCCCGAAAAACAGTTATTGTGCTGACGTTAAGCTCCTGTATGAATGGCTACAAAGACAACTGTTTCATTTCCATTCATTGAGGACTTACAGGCACCCTCTGGCAGTTTGCCATCATGTTTGTCTGTAGAAGGAATAGGAAGTGGCCAGGCTTCTCATAAACTGGCTCTAAATCCACTTACATGGAATTTGTTCAGCAATAGCTACTAACAGACGGAGTAAAAAGTGCAGAATTAAACAGAGTACAAAACAAAACGGTAATAGTATATAAAAAAGTGTATTGCAAGGATCCTAGAGCAAGACATTCATTAATGGAAAATAATGCAGATTAGCACACTCTAGAAGAGTGCACTGGTTAAAAGAACATTTTCATCACCCATTAATGGTGCAGTGTAATATGTGGCACAGTCTAACATCACATTATCAATATAAACGAATGCTATCCTCCTGAAGCCACGGTAAACACACCCCAGTGGCACAGGCTGTGATCTCTGCAATGTCTTGTGTGTGTGTTTGAGTGTGTCTGTGTGTGTGTAAATGTTCCAGTGTGTTGGTGTGACTGGCTCTCCCTATTCATTAGTGGTGTTTTGCCCTGTTTGGCTGGTGTCTAATGTGCTCATGATACACTTACTCTTTTATGTGTCCATCCTCCTGCTAGGGCTCCAGCACCCAGCCCATTAAAACATGGCCCTGACACGAGGGCAATTAACTCCCATCAGCCAGCAAACAAACAGGCTTTCGCAGTGGGAGCGCTAACACTGCTGTCTTGATGTTGCCGGTTAACTGAAACACGGATGGCAGACACCGTCACCAGTCATTAAAATCCTGAAACCAGACTCAATAAATAAGATGTGCAGACGAGGATCAAACAGGTTGTGTGTCTGTTGGAGCTGGCTCACACTTTCAGTGGACTTTACACTGTGTGATTTTGAGTGAAAGAAATGAGCTCACTTTGCCTAAAGAGAGTCATCACTTCCACTTCATTCAGCACTCATGCATATTGTCAATGCTATATCAAAACCTTGTTACTTTTCTTGATCAATGTCAAATGGAGCAGTAGTAAAAATAAAAAGCTTGGTTGCTCATTTGTCCCGAGGATCTTTAATGTAGGAGTCCCTGTAAAACTGTAACATGCAAGGTAAAAGGTATGTTAATGTTTGTTACGGACATTAGATAAAATGTATGAATTGTTTTTAAAAAACTTCAAATGTCCTTTTTTTATCTGGAATAAAAGAATTGAGTACACCGGTCATGCTACTAGGGAAACCGGCAGAAAAGACTTCAAAGGCATGAATAACAATTTATGTGATAAATTGACCCAAACTAGCTCTAAGGCCTCAACCACACAGACGTCTGAGTCAGGCGTTTTTTGGGCGTTCGTGGCGCCAGGTGAGCGCAGACTGAGCGGTGACCGTTTTTCTGCTCAGTGGAGCAAATTGAAGCGCCCACATGGGTGTTCAGCGCCGGCGCTCGTTCAGCTGAGCGTTTGGGCGTTGTCAAAATTTTTTTGGCGTCAATTTCTGCCGAAATCTTAATGAACGCAAAGAAAACGGCTCCGTATCAGAAGGATTTTTAAAACAATAATGTCGATTGTAAGTTTTAACAAAGAATATTTTTGTTAAAATCAAGATGTCCAACATGTAAACAATAATTACTGCCCCCACAGGTGAATACATGAAACTACACGCGTCACTCAAGTCAATCAAACGCAGATACAAAATGCAACAGTAATGACGTTCAGAGCGTGTTAATGTATCCGAGATTCAAAAGTCAGTATGGAAGAGGCCTAATAGTAAGATTTGCCACCGACAAACAGAAATGAGAAAAAAAAAAACTGCAAGAAATACTGCACACAGTTACGATTTTCTCTACAGTGACGACACTAATTTGGAGATCTACTGAATAACATTTTTATTATGACACTGATGATATACAAACTCAGTGTTTTCCTGACACAAAGTCGTTATGAGTGTCAACAATAAAGAAACGATCATTGCTAATAAAAAAGTATTAGATTGCTCTTGTACTTGGTTGTTATTTATTTGGCTGTTATGTCAGATATAGTGCTGCATTAACATCCGAAGTTATGGCTTCATCATCTTTTTACTGTTTATAACAGAACTGCCCTTCTAGGCTTTTCAGATGTGCTCTCTAACTCCCCAGCACCTAATATGTGCATGCTAAAGAATTACATGAATAATTCATTCAAACATCTGGACTCATTTCCACATACAGTGTTGCCAATCGCAGCAGAGCAGTGTATGAGGTGCTCTTTGGTCTCCTTCTTTTGTCATCTACCACTGTTCCTCATGTCTTCCAGAGAAGATGGAGATGTAGGCTGTCACACTTGATCGTTATTCTTCTTATAAACCGGAACTATATGATGACATTTTATCATATTGAGATAAATCCCATCCCGGCACACTTTTATTAGCATGTCATGAATAATATCAATACTTAACGCCGAGCAAAACTGATTTTCATTACAAGGAGAGCATCATATTCTTGTTGGTGCAGTGCAAAGTGTGAAACGAATCACTGTGCTCATAATTTAATAGTATTTAGTCTGTTCCATCGTAACAAACCTCAGAAACATCGATAAGTAGTGTGATCATGTATTTTGGCCATATCACCCAGTGAACTGCTGTGCATTTAACTGCTACACAAAAGCAAAAATACAGTTTGAATACAGTTGGTGCTGAAGTAGTTCCAGAAATTGAGCATGAAATGAGAGTGGGTGAGATGAGAGAAAAGTACTACAGTACAACAGCCCTGGGTTTATTTTAAACCACACATTCTGACTCAGTTTAACCACATAATCCTGCTCCTGCTTCTGAAGGGACATGAATCTTTTATTTACTTAGTTTTCCATTACCTAGCTTCCCAATTGTTCTTGGTATAACTGATCTGAGATCTCAAAAAAACAGAACAAATGATATTTTTTTCTGCTGTCATTGTTGTCTTCACAGCTTTTTTAAAAAACATTTATATCAGTTATCAAACCTCAGGAGCCAGTACCGGACTGGGAGCTGGAACTGGAGGCTCAGAAGATGACACTGGGCAAAGTAAGGTGGACCTTCGGGTGATGTAATGGAGAAAGACTGCAGTACGTTTATGTTTACGGCATTTAGCAAACGCTCTTATCCAGAGTGACGTACTTCAGTGCTTAAGTCGTCTATGTCTGTTCTTTATGCCTGTAAAGCTACACTAAGATCAACACCTGCTTTTCACTGCTATGTTACACACCTTAACGAACCCTATCAAAAGAAAAAAAGAGGATAATACACAAATAACAGAAAACAGTTAAGAGGGTAAGTAGTTTTTTAAAAGAAAATGACGTAGAAGGGATAAACGAGAGGACTGGTTAGTCGTCTAAGTGCTCCTTGAAGAGGTGGGTCTTCAGACGGTGCTTGAAGACGGTGAGGGACTCCTCAGGTCTGACTGAAAGAAGAAGTTTGTTCCACCACTGGGGGGCTCAGACTGAAAAGAGTGTTGATGCATGTCTTCCTCTTCTTTTCAGTAATGGAGGGACGAGCAGTGCTTGATGCTCTGAGAGGACGAGAGTGACGCTGCTTGATCAGTGCTGAGAAGTTTGGTGGTGCAAGTCTGTTCCTGGCCTTGAAGGAAGTGTTAAAGTTTTGAACTCAGTGTGAGCGCCACAGTGAGCCAGTGAAGGTTCTGTAACCGTGGTAACCTTTTGAGTAAAGTGAATCTAGTGAAAACTAGAAAGTGAAACTAGTTTGAGATGATTTGAGCTTTGTAATACGGCACATTATGCTGCTGGACGCAGTCATCAGAAGACGGATACACGTCGTAAAGACATGCACATGGTCAGCAACAACACTCAGGTAGGCTGCGGCATTTAAACTAGGGCTGGGCGATTAATCGAAAAGTAATCGAAATCGACATTAAGAACCTATAATCGATCAAATTTTTCCAGGTCGATTATTTCGATTACTTTCCCTTTAAAACCACTACCGCGTGTGGAGTCACGTGACCCCGCTCCGTTATGTTGCATTATTCCGCCGACATGGAGAGAAACACTGCGACAACTGAGCAACTTATTTTAAAAAATTTATTAAAAAAATAATCGTTCATTAATCGTAATCAAGTTAAAATGTTTTAGGCCAAATTGCCAAGCCCTATTATGGATATTGTCAGAATTTAAACACTGACCAACCAGATGTGCATAATAAGCCCTAGTTAATTTGATTTAGTGCAGCAAATGTGTTCTACACACTGTTATACACACAATTTTTTTTATTAATATACATTTTTTTAAGTGGCTATTACATCATGGCAGATTTTAGGTGGGAAAAAGTTAAGTATTTTAGGAAAAGTATAAAAATCATTCAAATCCATATTTACTATTTTTTAAGTTATTGGTTATTCATCCACATTTACAGTGGATTTACTTAAAATATTAAATATTTTTAATTGCCTTTAGTTTGATATCTATTTTAACTAGGCTGTCCCATGATATTTTGTTTTCCAGGTGTCTGTTGACTGTCCTTGGTCTATATATTCCATTCTAATAACTCTCACCTTCTACACACCCTTCAGAGCCAAGCACTCACTACTGTCAGCTGGGGAAAGGTTTGGAAATGTTGAATATGTTCTTTTTTACTTTGTTTAGACCTTTTGCCTTACCTGGTTCTTATTTATAATGACACTAGAGCAACATTTTCTTTCTTTTCTTATGACCTGATAGGAAGTACATTCAAGTGTGCCTGCAAAATGTATCTGATACGAACTTCCGGCTAGTTAATCAGACGCTCACTGAGCATCAGAGCACCCCTTCACTGGAGCTGCTCTCTCTTAACGCTAAAACACACCAGGTGAGAGTTCTCACACACGCGCGCGCACACACAACAATGCTGTATTGCTTTTGCCCTGTCTTGACCACTAAAGGTGCTGTGATGTGGTTTTCTGTGTGTGCAGCTGGTGTACAGTAAGCAGTGTGTGTACAGTTTGTGGGAGATGAAGTGGAGCAGCGAGTTGCCGTCGTGTTTGCAGTGTATTTTTTCTGCTAGCTTCTCACTTGTTGAAGCTCCTGACTCAGCACTTAAACCCTACAGCTATGAGTTTCAGCTGGAGAGAGTCACGGTGAGCATACGCACACACACACACGCACACACACGCACGCACACACACGCACACACACAAAACCACAAAGGCTTTGAGAATTTCTGTTTAACTGAAATGAATGCAACCCTTTGGTTTTTATGTAAATCAAATGCAAATTCTTCCCACTGTTTTACATAAAGTCCCTATAGAGTCTCTGTCTACTAATAAATATTTACTTGAGAGTTTACATGGCGTCCGGTTTCACAAATTGTGATCATTTATTGCCATTTCACAGTGCTTAGTTTATAACATTTATAACGTTTTTACCTGGAGTTTGAGAAGAAAGAGCACAATGAAGTCATATTTAAAAATTTGTGATTACATTTATTAAACATTTCCAACCATATTGTAAAAGACTAATTATGCTTTCGTTATAACAACACATTCAGTGTTTAAGTGCTGACAAAACAATGATAAATATCATATTCCACAGTATTGTTAAACAGTGTTTAATGAACCTGTATGAATAGGACTGTAAGAAATCTCTTTTTCTCAAATTGACCACAGACCTTGTATAACGTGAAGGCAGAGATCCGGCCTGCAGAGGGGGAACAGCAATGCCGTACTGGGTCCCTCTGTCGGTTAGAGGTTTCAATCACGCGTCTGACGGAGCCCAGTGAGGCAGAGAGAGAGGAGGAGGAGGCGGCCACAGAGAGCAAAGGCCTCTGCACAACCAAACTCATGTATGAGGGTAAGACACCCAAACCACATTAGGCCTGGGCACAAATGTGTCATTTAAATACCACATGAGTTTCGGCAAGTGACAAATGACGTACATCAAGTTGATGAAGACCTCGTTCTTTCATCTCAAGCAAATTGAACTGAAACTGTGATTCTTTCAAATCAGTTTTCAGAAAACATGTCCTGGTGTGTGAGTTAATTCAGTGCAGATAAAATGAAATAAGATATTTTGATATCTTGTCACTGTTGCAGGTTTGTTGTCACCTGAGGTTTTCATTTTGTTTGAACTATTTCATTGTACACTTTCATTCATGTCTTTGTGTTTCACAGTGTTTAACAGACTGTGTGTTTGTTTCAGTGGTGGATAACAGCAGTAACTGGGCGGTGTGTGGGAAGAGTTCAGGGTTAGTGTCTATGCCTGTGGCTGCCATGGCAACGCACAAAGTTCAGATGGAGGTCATGCCGCTGTTTGCGGGCAAGCTGCCCTTCCCAAGCATCAAAGTGTCCAAGTACCTGCCCCACACCGCACCGCCCGCAACCCAGCCTGACACAGGTTAGCACACATTCTTTCTCTCTGCCACTCGATCTCACCTCTATTTTCCTTCTGAACTCTCACTTTCTACACTGCAGGAATTGATGCAAAAAATATGTTGTTTTTTGTTTTACATTTTACATGAGCTTTTAAAACATTTTCATCGTTTTGCGCTAGAGCTATGGAGCTAATGTTGCTAAGAAGTAATGTAGGCTTTTGCATGCATAGCATTATATAAGCTCCATGTAATCTCATATAGATTTGCTTATGTGATTTCTAGTACTATATGACTTTACTGTTATCTGTAAAAATGTATAATATTTAAAATATAATAAAAATAATATTTAGGCTTCAACATAGCTGTTGCTACACTTTTTGGTCATATGACAATGTGGGAATGTGTGACTCCAGCCCTTTTTGGAGAATTGCTTAAATTGTTGAATTGTTATTCAATATTCAAGATTCTTTGTCACATACACATTTACAACACAGTACAACATGTGGTGAAATGTGCCCCTGAAATGTCTGTGAGAATGCAGTTTAAATTAATTAAAACTAGTAGAAGAAAAATCTATTCAAATAAACAGCAATGTAAATAACCTCTACTCCCAATCTTACAGACTCCTGCCTGGAGAATGACAACCTCTCCCTGCTTGACAAAGGTCTGGAGGACCAGGCGGACACGGCCAGTCTGCGCAGCCGAGGCAGCGTCCACTCGCTGGGCAGTGGTGAGCAGCCGCCGCAGCAGAGGGGTGTGCCCATGCCCAGGCTGGAGCCCTTCAGCCCCGGCCAGGTGTTTAACTGTAGCGTCGCGAGGCAGGTCCTGGTGCTGCCCAGCACAGACGACCATGTGCTAGAAGTCAACGTCACATGACACCAATGGAAGCCCCCACCCCGCCTCGTTCTGGACCCTGGGTTCTGTGATCTGATTGGACAGGAGACGGGCGAAGGGAGGGGCTGTGGTGTGGGGCAATGGGGCGTCCCTATCTCTGGACTTGACAGGCGGACGTTGGACGTCTGTCCGGCCTGAATACGGAAACACAAAAAAAAGAGGAAAAAAAATTCGCTGGAGCCTGAGAATCCATCTGCTGTCTTAGAGTTTCTGTCTTACATGTCCTTTCCATTTTCTGCTCACTCCTGTACTGGGAGTTAATACCTGACTTGAAAGCCCCCTGTGTGTGTGCCTGTGTCTGTGTGTGTGTGTGTGTGTGTCTCCTCTCTGTCCTTCCCTACCTCTCACTTTCTCGCTCGTTCTCATTCTGCAAGCAGCCTTGGACTTCCTTAGATGCCTTGCTGCCTCTCACCTCACCACTCCAAACATCAACCAGGGAAAAATCTTCATTACTACAACTGTGACTGAGTCACATTACCTGAGATATTCTCTCTGCCTCTCTCTCTTTCCCCTCCCCCCGGAGTAAAATGGATGAATTAAAACTGTGTATGTGTGGGTGTGTGCGCATGTGCCGCGCTGAGACACTGAATACATTTTACTGTGTCTGACCCAGGTCTCACATGCATGTATGTGCTCCTGAATGTGATGGTGTCCTGCAACTGGACGAAGATTCTGTGAAAGAGGAGGGGTCACGTCCTGCTGGTTGATTGACTGTTTAGGACCGGCCTGCTTATTCATGCGGCTCCGTCGTGCTTTAATTTCAGTGTTGCTCTCTGTGTGTGTGTGTGTGTGTGTGTGTGTGTGTGTGTGTGTGTGTGTTTGCTATATGTGTGCGCTCTTAAAAATAAAGGTGCCCAAAAATGGTTCCTTGGATTGATGCCATAGAGGAGCCATCTTTTAGAACCTTCTTGAAAGACCCAGTTTTGTAAATGAGATGTGAGCATAGAGAACTGTTTAAAGTGCAAAGAGCCTCCACGTAATGTTAATTGTTTTCTCACATCCATATGTCGAAGCCCAGAACTATTTAGAACCTTTATTTTTGAGTGTGTGTGTGTGTGTGTGTGTGTGTGTGTGCCCACGCATCTGGGAAAGAGGGACAAAGTAGCTATAGCACCCCCCTGTTGCCAGACACACACACACGTTGTCCAGCTGGATCACAGTCCTCTCACCCTGTACATAGTGTTAAATACCAAGATATTACTGAATGATGAATCACTGTTATGACTGTATAGGCTGCACCAAATACAGTTAGAGGAGAAGTTGACTTCATACAAGTCTGAGTCACTGAAGCTGAAGTACTTAATCACTTTTTCTTACCTGCAGACTATATTTTGCCTTACGCATTTTTTTTTTCTTCATTTGAAGGGATCAGGACGCATCACCTCAGATTAAAGACTCAGACTGTACTGTCAGTGCCATTAGTTATTTTAATATTCAGTTTAGCCTAAAGAATGCAGCTTCGCCTCTATAGCGATTTGCACACAGGTCTGGAAATGGTCTAAAAGTATTTTTTGTGTGTGTGTCAGACATTGCGTTGCTATGGAAACCCCATTCATTGCGTAATTAATCGCCGTGTGAGTAACCATAGCAAATTGAGCTACATGACCTCAGCCGCCACATCTTACAGCACTGGTGTGGATTACAAGCCTGAAAATTACAGATGCACAGCTTCTGACCTTTTCAGGAGTGGCTTTTTTTTTATTATTATTTATTTTTTTATTCCCCTCCTAGGATTCTCTGTGCAGTTCTTCATTGCCAGAGATGAGTATCTGCCACTCCCATATCTCCAACAGAACTTTAACTCATGGAACATTCCTAATCTGCTTTTGTGACCGTACTCCTGAAAAGGGCTAAGCACATACAATGCCAGTCAATGAGTCTATTTTTGTACTGTTGATGTGAGGTTTGTGTCTGTCCGCTCCATGTGTTTGAGTGAGGCAAATGTACAACGCTAAGTGATCTGGATCATTAATAAGAGACAAGTGAGGATCTGGGGGGTAAAGCGAGGCGAGGCGCGGTGTGTGTCCCTCAGTGCTATGGAAGTGGGTTAATTGTGACGGGCTTTAGCCAGAGGCTGTGTTTGGAGGGAGACAGTAATTGCGACTTTGCTCAAGCTGACTGTCAAGGTGTTTGCCTCACGTTTTTTTGTGCACTAATGATGAGAAGGGCCTGTGAAGGCTGAAAGCCTGAGGCTGTGCTCCAAATAGCAGGAAGCACCCAGTTCCCTACTTACTAGTGCACTAACTGTTCATCGTGGTTGGATAATTCATTGTTGCCATCTATAAATATGGGAGAGGGGCAGGGTAGAGATGGCAGGCAGGAAGCCCTTTTAGCTTTTGGTTTGTGATAAGGAGCTGGGCAAATGTATCCGGATGAGGGCTGGGGCAAATGCCTTCTGGCTGGAGTGCTTAGCAGTTGGTTTCTGGGAACTGGTCTGAAGAGTAACAATAGAAAGATAAGACTCGTCACAGCGTTGCTTGTACGTGCGCACTTTGGTGCAGATGTTATGATTTTTCATGTCTAGCACAGTATTTATTTTGTGAATAAATCTTTTGTTTCAGGTGAACTATTCAGGGGTCGCATGCATTAAACTTTCGTGAGAGCAATGTTCTGGGGTGAGGTTTTTTTTTTTTCCCTCCACCAATCCTGACATAATTATATGGACCTAGGGGGAACTGAGCCTGGCACTCTTGCGTGGAACTTAGATGCTTGACACATATGGGAGGCTTTTAAGTGGAGATTGCAGCCTTTCAGTCATCTCTCTCACATTTCAGCAGAAAGGCTTTCAGACATCATGTGAGTTTCTGGGTCAGCCAACAATGTCGATAATTTTCACAAGCTCTTTGTAAATTATTCCATCTGTTGAGCGCCACAGATTGTATTTAGGATCAATTATTTAAATTAAAAGAATATGTACGCATTATACATACTGAAAATATACATATGTTTTAAAAAGACTTGTGGTTTGTTTTTTTTAAAAGGTCTTGAAAAATGACTACACGGCTGAAGCTGGCAGTTGCAAAACATTTCAGTTATTTATTAGAAAGACATGCAGGTAGAAAAATCGGGTGCAAAAAAAACCCATCACAATAGGTTTAACAACATAAATAAGCAGAAAACCTTCCACATTTTGACACCAGAACAAAAACTCAGTAACAACAGGCCTTTAGGCAGAATATAGTTAAATGCTACAAAGGCACTCGCTCTGTTGGCATGTATGTGTGTGTAGAACAGAAGTAGCACCAGATGACCCCCGTATAAAGCCTAAGTGCTTCATCTGGGTTGTCGTAATGGAGTGGCCTTCTTTGGAACCCGGCGCGGGTTTGGCACAAAGGTCCTGCTGTCCTCCGCTCCCACCGCCAGCTTGGGCCTTTCAGCCAATTTCTTCCGTAACCTGACAGTAGAGCCACCAACAAAGACATTACATCCTCCTTCCTCAAGACAAATCTTAAATGTCTGGATACAATGAGATGTGAAATCTGTTACTAAAATCCAATGCATAATACATCTGTGTTAGAGAACTTTCAAAAGAAGGGCAGAAATGACAGGAAAACGAAAAGAAAAGAAAGGAAAGTTTATCCAGCAAGTACTGACTGGTCAATACAGCTTACTATTTGGATGACACGGATGTCCTGAATAATTGGATTACCTTAGTATCTATGCCTGTATTCAGATCCTTATTTGCTATGCGAAAGCCTTAATGGGGACCCCAACAGATCTCATTTGCAGATTTCTTTCTGTGTTTCACTATGTTAAACAAAACGTTTCATCATAAAACCAGAAGGAAAATACGTTTAACAATGGACATGTAGCCACACTGCCCTAGAATTTCACTAATTATTCCTTTTATATAAATGAACACTTTTATACAAAGAAATAATGTAACGCACATTCGTTTGAATCTAGTTTTACAATATTCAGCGATAGAAGCTGAGCTCGTCCTCAGTTACCCGCAACACAGCTGAGGGAAAGAGACAAAAAGATAGTAGGGTACCCAACAGGTTGATTCCAAAGTATAAACAGTCAAATCTATACGGTTTTGGTAGAAAAGGGTCTTGATCATGGATCAATAAGTTTAACCTTGTCTTACTTTCCTCAGTATCATCACTGATATGCAAGTAAGCAAATCCTGTTTTCTCATATGAAGTAATGTTACAGCACTTCTTGATGAATGAGTACTGTATAAATGTAAAACTATTGGATTACAAAAGAAGGCATTTTCTTAATTAAAAAAGGACAAATCACTTAAAACTATCGTTAATAAATGTAAATACTGTACAAAAACAGTATTCAAAACCTGCTTCTAGATAACATCTTATTCTCTACACAGTCTATGAATATGTTTTGAGTTTCCATAGTCTGCATTTTGTCTACATAGTTTTCTTTGTTGTGAATGCGTGAGACTCAGGATACACAGAAAAATAGCATAAATGTATTACATCTACAGTAATTCGTATGTTCTGTTTCTACAGATGCAATACATTCCAAGAAGTATCATGCAAATACTTAAATAAATAGGTGTGCAAACTTGGCCCGTTGCTGGTCCAACAGGGACTTTACTAAACTATGGACACCAGGTCCCCAGGGCCAAAGTTGGACACCCTGTCCTGTTGCTACTGGAATACAAAGTACCAACTGCAAAAAGGACTCACATCATTGTCTTCTTCCTCTCCAGAGCTTTCTTTGTGGCAGCAGAGAGAATGCTTTTTCCTCCAGCCTGGGGCTCCTTATTCTCCTGCAAAAGGAAACCCATCCATCTAATGACTACTCAGCCTCATACAGTGCAACACATTTCCTGCCCTTAAAGGAAAAGTGCACAATTTTTACAAAAATGTATGTACATTGATTTGTTTCAGGACAAAAAGAAATAAAACGCATGCAACACGACTGAAATACAAAAGCACATGACAGGTACACATTAATGCCAGCGATTAGGTGAAGCAAACAGTAGTGATTCAGAGTAATTGCAGAGTGCAGAAGTTTTATGGGTTGTGCTGTGGTTCGCTGCCGGCTGTCTAAAGCTGGAGTCATGAGTCCATTACCTTGCTTTTGAGTTCTCTCTCTCTGGCCAGTTGTCGGTCCCACCTGATCACCTGCATCCGGTCTGCGGGACACAGGCTAAAGAAGAGGTCGTACAGCTCGTAGCGCGCTGACCGCAACTGTAACACAAAGATTGGCAGACAGAGAAGATTTTACTTACAACATATAGTTCCTTGCCAAATGACATGTTTCTTGATTTTCTGAGTGGAAAAAATGCTCTATAGGGAGACAACTTGAATACAGCAACTTGAATAAACAGAAACACCCCCCACCCCTCCTCCAGTTTTGCAACTAGAATCCCACACAACAGATAACATTTTGTCAGGACAATCAATTATCTCGACCAAATGATATATCTTTGCAGATACTTATGGCAAGAAGTGGTCATAACCGATTTTTTTGTGATTTAAAAAAAAATAAATAAAAAAACCCCAAAAATGTAAGCACCAGCCCTCAAGCAGTCCCATCACAGCCCATTGTTGGGGGTGTGGCCAACAGAGTAACAAAATCTTCTTTGTAAGTATTTTGTATTGTTGGGTCTATCATCTGCTAAAGGTTTAATACCATGATCCACAATACTGATACTGTGAACCCCAAAAAAAGATATTCTAATCAATCACTGAGCGTCACAGGTAACAGATAATAACAGATGTTCTTCATAAATACACAAAGTCTCTTTCTCATCATCTACAAATATAGGTACATTTTCATTTTAAATGTGTGTGAGAAATTGTACCTGTAGCATGACTCTGTCCTGTAGAACTCTGTCTTGTCTGCTGCTGTACTCTCTTCCTGGTGTCTGTGATTGAAAGTCCTGGAGGAACTGTTCGGTGTCCTGTGATTAAAACCAAGAAGATCAACCACAGCCTTAATACTCATGTGATGTGTAAGTACAAAAGATCCCTACTGGTTAAAAAAGCCATACTTAATAACCAGCATTTTAGATAAGCCCTTCAAAGTTGCTGTGTCCTTTATCTTTTAAAAAAATCTACTTCTGAAACAAGCAGATTAATAGCAGGCCGTATCATGTGTGGCAGTTCATACGGTCACCTTGATGGTTCTGATGAGCTGAGATACTCGGTCGGTGCGGAACAGCCTGCGAGTCAGGTAGCCTTTTACTGCTGCTGCCACCAGGGGGCGATGACACACAGGAATACAGCAACGAGACTGTCTCGGCAGGAACAGATGAACCGACCGGGAGGAAAGAGAAAGAAAAATCAGAAGAATGCAGATCATGATCATTGGAAATATAACTGGTCTTTTAATGAATCATAGTTATCTAGCTGCTAGAAGAACTTATATTAGCAATGACACAGTGAGAAAGGCATTTCTGATTTATCATTACAATAACATCGTCATATTGCCCATTCAGGCTGTACTGTAGGGTGTTTCCTGTTTTTGAGGGAGTTTATTCTATATATGGACTGTTGATGTTAGCAGTAGTAAGTTGTGGGGGTGTGGGTACCTGGAGGGAGTCTGACAGAACGCTCAGCTCAGCCAGTGCAAGCTCGAAAGCCTGTGAGGAGGAGCCCAGACCCATGGAGACAGAGGAAGGGGGGAGGGAGGTTGCAGCGTCCTCCAGACGTGAGTCTACGCTGGGACACGGGAAGGACACGCTCCGGAGGAACTGGTACCTTTTTGCCAGCGACTTAGAGAGAGAGAGAGAGAGAGAGAGAGAGAGAAATGGATGAATAGATGGATAGAGGTTGAAAGAGAGGCAGGGAGAGATAATGGATGAAGAGATAGAGGGGAGTGGACATTTAGATACAGATGGGGAGGGAGGGGGGGCAAGGGGAGAAAATAAGCGAATGTATTAGGAGGGAAGGGGTCAGTGAAGGACAGTAAATTAGGCATGAGCAAAAAAGCTAAAAGTTAATGGGGGAACAGGGATGGCATAACCACCAGCGTCTACCACAGAGAGACAAAGAAAAAGAGAGACATGAGCAACAGGACACAGAGGGATCAGGCACTTAAGCTCAGACACTCATGAATTAAACAAAATGATCTGCTCATTTTCTGTGTCAATTCCCACAACATGGCTGGGCTTTCTCCTCTTTGGCCCGACACGCCCAGAGAGAGCGAGAGAGAGACCGAGAGACAGTAAGAGAGAGAGAGAGTATTGCCAGGCCCCATTATAAAAGCAGCCTGTGTTCATTAAAGACCTGTTCGATGCATAAATTACAGTGTGTAATTAATGGCACAAGGACACAACCTACAGAGCACGCTGAAGGAGAAACGGCTGGCAACAAGGGTGTCCTTGGAATATACCAACGCAGATCTAGCCAGCGTATCTTGGGGATGGTATTAAACTTTTACACAAAGCTCTTTGGGCTTTTCAGACTGGATTTTAAGAGTTTTTACACAGTCGTATTGTCAGATACTGTTTCACTCAAACAGAGGGAAGCTGGAAAATTGCCACACGCCCAATAGAGTCCAAGGGGAATAAAGGTTAATGTGATATCTGGGAGTGCTTGTCAGAAAAGCTTTTTTACAGGGCATAGTTATAACCAAAAAATATCATTAAAGCTGTAATACTTTCAAAAATTGTAAGTCATGGAATGACTTGCATTTTGTTTATTATAAAAGCTGCATGGCTTTACACAGGCTGCTGAACTTCCAAACGTATATCTTTAGTGAGTCAAGCTAGTGTTTTAAAATGCTTCTGCATGATTATCCTGGACCTGCAACACTGTCTCCATACCAACCTACACCCATCAGCCATAACATAACCATTGACAGGTTAAGCATAACATGGATTATCTTGTTACAGTGGCCCCTATCAGGAGGTGGGATATATTAGACATCAGTTGAACAGTCAGTCCTTGAAGTTGATGTGCTGGAAGCAGGAAAAATGGGTGAGCATAAAGATCTAAGTGACTTTGAAAAGAGCCATATTGTGATGGTTTAATCCAACAGAAGGCATTTCTGTGGCAGAAAAGTGTCAGAAGACAGTATATCATTGTTTGCCGTTTAGGGGGCTTTGTAGTCGCAGATTGGTCAGAGTGCCCATGCTGACCCCTCTCAGCTGCTGAAAACAACTACAATGGGCACATGAGCATCAGAACTAAATCAGGAAGGAGGTCTTGCTACAAAAATAAAAAATGGCAAAGAATACACTGTGCTGACACATCCTTTAAATTCCCTAGATCTCCATCCAATCGAGTATCCGTGGGATGTGCAGGACAAGCAACACCATCCATGGAGGCGCCACTTCGGACTTGCTAAAGTTTCAAAACCAGATACCACAGTGCATCGTCAGAGGACTCATGGGGCCCATGTCTAAATGGGTCAAAACTGTTTTAGCTGCACAAGGGGGATATATACAGTATTAGTCAGTGTATGTCATTTTAGAACATTTTAATCTGCGTATGTCATTTTAGAACAGCATCAGGGGAAGGACACTAAGAACATAATTCTCATTTACAGGCATATGGGAGGCAAATCAGGTTTAGCATCTCTCACCTGCAGAAGCTCCAGCTGTTGACTGTGCTGCTCCTCCATCAAAGCTTTGACCTGCATTTCACGCTCCTGCCTCAGCTGCAGCTCAGGCCACTGCGATGCTGCTGACAAATGAAGTGTAAGCACACCGTGAGTGCACAACGTTTGTTTAATTATGGCTCAGTCTAATCATGGCAGATCAACTAACTAATCGCTGCAGAAGCACTTAAAGCAAAATCATTATGCTACACAGAGGCGCTGCTTCTCAGCGTACTTAACAGGCGTTGAGAGTGAGACGAGACTATTATCTGACCATTATCATTACAGCAAGGGTATTTATCAAGACTTATCATTTTAAAAGGATCATAAACCCAGCTTGACAAAATATGTCTCATTTGCTTTTCCAGTGTGCTTTAAAAGAAGCCAGTGAGTTATTAAGAAAGCCATCATGGGGATGGAGAAAAAAACCTTCACTGCATTTTTAAACAGCTGAAATCACACCCTTGTGCCAAGACATTTTATTACATTTTCCTGTAGCATCTTTCTATCCAGGCACATACAAATAGTCCATTTTCAAAACACTAACCAATAATTAACACTTCATTGTGACTGAAGACAGTATCACTGACTAATAATTTTTTTCTTTGCATTTAAAAACAAGTCCTCACTATAATCCATATATGAAGCACGGTGTGTTATAATTACTACATAACTACCTGACAGCAGATATTTGAGGTAACTGACAGAATAACATCAAAAAAACTCCTGTGCTACAAGACACTCAAGAAGAATGGGAACAGTAATTTCTTTGATGTTTGTTAATAACAGCTTATAGACCTGAAGTACTGTTAAATGTAATGTAATAATTTAGCTAGAGCTGTTTACGTCTATATTTGAGATCTACAACTCCAAAGCAAGAGATCCAATTTGGCCACTTTACATTTGTATTTTAGTAGCTGCATATAATTAACAGGCAAATCTCTTAACTGCAATTATTTACTAAGCAATTACAGGCTTGTGACAGGCTCACTCTGAAGATGTTTAGAGAGAATAACCCAGCTGACAATCAACTGTAAATTTTTATTTTATTTTCTGTAAATATTCTGCATTATTTAGCAAATGGAGGCATTCACAATGACAGGTAAATGCCTAAGCATTATCGGTTACAATAGTGTTCCTGCCTGGATGGGTAATCAAACTGTCAGTCTTCTATGTGTAGAGAGGTAGTATAGGATTTTGCTCATAGTGGGTTTAGGAAAAGTGCCACAACCAAGAAGGCAGCAAGTTATCAGTTGTATTGAATGTACTTTCAGTACTATACTGAATACTAACAGTTTGGAACTGAATACTGATGAATAATTGTCCGTGCCTTAAAATGAGCTTCACTCACCTTGAAGTGTGCTCGACTGAAGTCGTTCCTCATCCCCCTGCTGTCCAGAAGCAATCCCCTCCACAGTGTTCATGAGAAGTCTCCGTTTGGCACGGGACACCCCATCTTGCCCTCCCAGTTCAGGGGTCAGCTGCTTTCCTTGGGTATCAGCCTGAGACCAGAGTGTGGAGGGAGTATCCACATCATACGAGCGATTAAGGGATGAGCCATTCAGGGAGTCCTTTATGCTTTCAAATCCTTTCTTTTTCTCGCCCAAAGCACTCTTCCTCTCTTCAGGCTGGTTACTGGCATCTGCGAGGATGACATTTTTCTGAGAGAGACACTTTGAGTCAGTTATGGCGCGAAATGCCTCTGGCACCCTCATTTTCTGCACCAAAGAGGTGACACAGTGTGGCGGCTCACGCTGTTTACTCCCAGGTCGTGTCCCATAGTCTGTGGCAGAGGCTTCATGCTGCACGGTCCTGCTGAAGGTAATCACACTTGGAGACTTTCCCTCGCTAGTTGGCAGGCAGATGATTTCATTTTCTGCAAGCAGGGTTTGCTGGGGAGTGTTATGAACCGTGTCCGCCTCTGTGGGATCTAGATCTGCCTGTGACTTTGAAAGTGTGGACTCTAGGTCTGAGATCAGTACTTTAAGGCTTGATAAGTTGAGTTCCAGCTGAGCAATCTGTTCAGTCTGATCTGTGCTCCTACACACAGGCGCTTCCCCCTCAGACCCTGCCAGCAGGCTCTCAGCCCTTCTGCCTTGGACACATGGGTTTGGCCCTGCTTCCTCATCCACACGAACAGGTGTCTTGTTCAGTGGCTTTCTGAATGAGCCAGGAATACCGCTGCCTTTTTTACTGCGTACTGGGCTTAAACAGAATTTGGGGGCAGGAACATTCTTAAAATTTGTACTTGCTGCTCGGCAAGGCCTGGGCAGCACACTGCCTGTTTTCTTGCCTTTTGACTGATAAAGGGATTTTGCTGAGGGGGAAGCTACTGTTGAAGTGGACTGAAGGGGGCTGGTTATCAGATTTAGACAGGTGGAAGGAGCTGGGGATGCTTTTTCAGTAATACAACCTGCATTGTTTGGGGCTGAGGTAATATTAAGGCAATGGTTAAGCGAAACTTCACTCTTCACATTAGTATCCGTGTCTTCACCATGGCTGGCATGCTCAGATTGCTCTATATGGTCTTTTTCTACTGTATGGGTTTGTGTCTGACTCTCAAAGCTGGGCATTTTCAGCTCAGGCAACTGACCTTTTACTTGGTCTCTCTTCTTCTCCCTGATTCTACTCCGATCAGTTTTCCCAGTGCCCACTGAAAAATGTTCCTCGTTCTCCTTGTCAGAGAGGCTGTGCTGATCAGCATTCTCCGCTTCATTGATTTTCAAAGCCCTTGCTTGGGTGCGCAACAGCCGCTGACGCCGCCGATGCTCTTGTGATTTCTTCAGGAGGTTCTGCAGGCTCATGTGGTAAGGTCCTTCACTGAGTTCTGGCTCCACTGGTGGATTTACAGGCTCTATCATCTCATCAATAGGAGGCTGGCTAGAGACTATAGCGACTGTATACTCCTCATCCAGGGCCTCTCCATCTACTGGAGCATGGCTGATGATGTCACCATGCTCAATGGTTGAGCTTGAAGAGTTTAAAAAAAGGCCACTAAAATCAGAATGTCTTCCTTCAGTGCCTTTTCCCATTTCCTCAACACCCTCGACCCAACCAGAGCTGACATCTGAAGTTTCAATGGTCATATACCCAGATGACAGGCCCTGGTGGCTTGTATCTATTTGAGAGTGTTTACCTGAATGCGACAGTAACTGTGAGTCAAATCCATAATCTGCGTTCAGATCTGGCTTTGGCTTGCGTCCGACTAAAGGAACTCCTTCAAACAGAACAGTTGTGTGACTGCACTCTAAGGAATCTTCTCCTTCCAAAGGTCTAAGGTTTAAGGCTGCATGACCATCACAAGCTGTGGATGTCAGGGGGTAGCCAGGAACAATTTGCATCTTCTCACCAGGCATCTGCTGAGCAGATGGGGAAACAGAGGCAGAGGATGAGGTCCAGTGGCTTTCTATGGCTTCATCACACTCTTGTTTAAATTTGGGATGGTAGGATATAGGTTTAGTGTTAGATGGAGAAGCATTTCCTGTCTCATCTTCAAACTCTTCAAATGTTGGAGCTTTTCGTAACTAAAGCAAAGAGAAAGACAGACTGTGAAAGAACTGAACATACAATTTAACAGCAATAATGCAGGTATTCATAAGTAAGGTAATGTGTGAAGCTTTGAATGTCAGTCTGTGTTTTAGTTATTACCTGAACACTGTCAAGAATGGTCTGTATATAAGACACACGAGAAAATGAAGAACATTTCCTTTTATTCACCAAACATGCAGCTGCTTCTCCTAGCCTTTGCATTTCTTCTTTCTGGTCCTTATCCAACTGAAAAACAAGGAATCAGTGCATTTTATATTTCGGTCATTCAAAATAGTGACATATTAACATTTACATTTACGGCATTGATCAGAAGCTTTTTATCCAAAGCGACTTCCATTCTCTAACTACAGGGGACAGTCTCCCTGGAGCAACTTGGGGTTAAGGGTCTTGCTTAGTGACCCAGTGGTGGTGCTGAAGGTAAGATTCGAACCCGTGACCTCATGGTCCGGAGGCAAGTATCCTACCCACTGAGCCCCTCCACCCAAGCAGGGGATGCCACCACTGAGGGGCGCCGGGGAGTGGGTGGGGACGGTAACTTGTGCAAGGGAACCTCAGTGATGACACTAACAGTCCTGGGATTCAAACCCACAAGCGGAACTCCCTAACCACTAGGCCAGCGGCTGCCCCACCCACACCCACATGTACAGTAATCCTCTGCTTTTCGCGGGAGTTATGTTCCAAGAGCCCCCGTGTATACAGTGAAAAAGCGCGGTGTTGTGTTTTGGTAAAAAGTGTAAACCCTAAAATGCCCCCAAATCCGCCCCCAGAATTTCATTTAAAACTCAGTTTAATGCATTACCCTTGAAAAAAAAAAGTAAAGGTATACCCGTACACGCCACTTTTAATTAGATATGCAGCATGGAAGGTCACGGGACAAAAGTATTGGGACACCGTGGTGAGGCGAACAGTTTTCGGGGAATAACCCTTGATCTACTGGGGCTAAAAATACAAACGAGGGCTCGTTGGAAAGGACTCCTGGAGATCTACCGAACTGTGGAGTTTGAAGTGACTGAGCGCTTTCCCCACCGAGATACGCAACTCAGAAGGTTGCGAGACAAAAGTAATGGGACACCGCGATGAGTTGAACGGGTCCCCTTGTGTATGAGTTCGGTTCCCTGTGTATGACTGAATCCATGACTCCTGATCCGTGTAAAACTGGGGGATTGCTGTATATATGAAACTATATATCACTGAGAACCAGCAAGACTAACATCAGTGCGGTTGTGGAAACAGTTCTCCACCCGAATAACATCACTGATGGAAGGGGTTGAGAGTGGCAGCGGCAGATGAGCTTCAGTCTGTTACTGTAAACCTACATAGTGCACCTGTATGGCAGCTGTTTCCAATGAACCGGCAACTCTGCATACATCAATAACACAAGGCCGTAATAGTACTCAGGAAGTTTGAGTGCTTTAATATGAAGAGGCTCCAGGCTGCTGTATTGATAAGGACGGTTATGACGCCATTACGCTAATCGCTTTATGACTTATAAAATTAAAATGGATCCGTCTAAATTTTCTGCAAATGCTTGAGGAAATGATATAAACGTAACGATTTTCCTGCGCGAAAACGCCTTCGAGACGATGATGAGGTTTAGAGCTATAGGACATAAAACCAGTTCACATAAACAGTGCTACTCGGTATTGCTATATAAGTGGGGACTTGTTAATAATGCAATAAGTAATAATGCACACAAACACTTAAAGCTTGTAAACAGACGATCTTTATGTTCTTTTACTTTATATTCCAAGTAAATTTTACAGATCCCTTCCCATCACACACACACACACACACACACACACACACACACACACACACACACACACACACACACACACACACACACAC
>JBBPDB010000039.1:1319152-1342330 GCA_037974465.1 Brachypetersius altus | reverse complement strand
TCTGTCTTTCTGTCTGTCTGTTTGTCTGTCTGTCTATCTATATATATATATATATGTGTATGTGTGTGTGTGTGTGTGTGTGTGTGTGTGTGTGTGTGTAGACAGACATAGACAGACATAGTACACACACATATATACAGCAGTACACACCACACACCACACAGCAATGCACATTTCTCAAAAATTAAAAAACAAAACCTTTAAGTGGAGCATTTGGATTTATTTAAAACATCAATACATCACATGCTACTCAAACAAAGGCATACACAGTTCTACTATAATGGAAATACGTATTGAATAGTGTAATATAAATTATTCGCTGCTTACTGCAATGTTGTGACATATGAAGCCTTCAATGTGCGTGTAAATTGTAATAAATAAACAGATATGCAAGGCGATTACATTTGCGTGGCATCCACTGTTAAACAACAGAGTATGAAAGATTGTCGAAGTACCCATCTTTGTAGAATGTTTGCTTCCTGTGGATCACTTTCCATCCACCTTGAACATATGGTGTGGGCAGTAATCTTCACATAGGTAAAAGTTCGTTGTTTTAATACCAAAAGCTTTGCATAGTTAAAAATGTACATCAGACATATTCATATTTGTCTATTTTACAATGCATAATGTCCCAACAACGTACACAAGTATGATACCATGGAAACCATGAACTTGGTCTGCCAAAGTCATTATTTCAGTCAATTTTTCAGAATAAATGTCATTATTTCAGAATAAAGGGTTTCCAGTGAAGTACTGGAGACGATCTCGGTTCAGCTTTTTCTCTTTCATCCTTCTGTTCTGGAACCAAATCTTCACTTGTCGGTCTGTAAGGTTTAACATTTTTGACAACTGTAAGCGTTTCTCTTTGTTTATGTACACGTTGAAAAAGAATTCTCGTTCAAGTTCTCGGATTTGGTACTTTGAATACGGGCACCTCTTTTTTCTGGACTTTGCACCTACAAAGAGAAGCGCAGCTGGGTTATATTAACAATACAGTTCACATGTAATTGTGTTACACTTGGTTAAGCAACAAGATCAAGGTGAACAGTTAAAAATGAACGATTTCTGGAGTAACATTAAGCATCGCTTTATGGAATATCCTTTTTTCAGAACTGTACTTGTACCAAAGAAACCACAAGCACGAGTTTAATACACACTATCTGTCGTACGTGAAAAATCGAGATGCAAAGAAATGATCAAACACGCATACAAGGTATAGACATAAACGCGCGTGTAGGCGCAATTAGCACGCTCATTGGATCTATTCTTGTAAAATTATACATTTTAAAAGCCTTGCAGTTCTATATAAATATCTTTTGTGTTTATCTCGCCTAGTCATTAAACATGCAGCGATCTAAAAATAGGTAGTAGTTTGGGTGAAGCACTGTTTAACCAGCACGAGCTCGAAAGATGTTTAAGAAGAGCAATTTTGGAAAACATTTTTACATCCGTCATCATATAAACAGTTTCAAATACACACGCAAGACCGCCACGTTCTATTCGCTATTTTAACCCAGCAGAACGGCTTTACCATCGTAAATATTTTTTACTACCTCAAAGCAAAACTTATTGGGTATATAAAACTCTTTGCATGCTTATAAAGCTGCACGTAAAACCGAAGCTGAGCGACTCTACCCGGGGTTTTTGTAATGCGTGTACCTACTTGAGCCGTTGTTCTTGTCCTCTTCGCAAGCTGAGTTTGAGGTTTCCTCCTCCGTGGTCTCGGGTGGGTCCCGTTTCGCCTGCCCCGCGCTGTCTGGAGACACTTTATGACATGGGACATCTCCGGGGACGCTGGACCCCGTCTTTTGTTTGGAATGCTCAGGGCACGGCTTCTCAGAGTTAACCGTTTCGAAAAACTGATCAAATCCTTGGGGGAGTACTCCGTTCCTGCCGACACCGGTGAAAAAACTGCATGCCGGGTTTGTACCGCCGTGGTGGCCGTACACCGAATCGTTTTTGAATATCATGTCCGCCCTGTTCGATGACTGGAGTAGGTCTCTGTGCATTATTTCATCCGTTGAATAGTAGGAAGCGTAATTGCCCCTGTAATGCCATTTGCTCGGGTGGTCTAGTCCATAGTCCCTGAAAGACACTTCTCGAACAGGTTGGACTTGAGCTATGTTCGAGGCATATGGGAAATTGACCTGGCACGACGTGTTCTGTGGTAAAAACGACGACACCGACGAGAAATCCGGCGCAGTAACATAGTATGCGCAGTTGGGTAAATACATATTAGAGGCGCAGCTGCTGCGATCATCGTAGTCCGTCATTTCTCGGTTTGGTGATAGAGAACAGCAATATGCACCCTGACTGTGTTAAACTTTGTCCATCTATTGCACCATAGGCGTGTGGACAGGACCCGGGAGGGAGAAAAAATCGGAAACGTAGGCTGACGTGCAATTCATCTTGATCGATTCTTGAGGTAATTGTGTCATGTGATCCGGTAAAGAAATTACCATATATCAATATCAGTCATTAAGAACTGGCTCGAGCAACTCCAAGGTGAACGCACACGGCAGGTTATTGGTTGCCTGCATTTTTCGAAACTCCCATGCCGATCCCCCATTCTTCCCAAGTGTATAACAAGGCAATAGTAAACAATCGCTGAAATACTCCAACAGAGACCGTGATCTTGATATATGCAGTGCCCATTGCACTAAAGAATGTACAGGACGACATTTTTGTGTCAGCACATTGCATTGCTTGCGAACTACATCAAGTTTCATTTGGTAATCTTTTGGAATGTCCCTTTTTCCACAAGCACTCACAGCTCACACTTGAGAAGCTACGGACCGTCTTGTCCGTAAACGAATAACTAACTTATATTCACTTGTTACACCTTTGAGATTACAAGTCTCGATACTGTAATTTAATAGAAATCTGGACATTTGTATGCACTTTGATTTCTTTTAGCTTGGAGCCTTGGTTTTACAGCACTTCTAAAAACATTCCTTTTCTCTTATACAGTCTTTATTTAACACTATTAAAAGTGCTTTAACATAAAACTGACCTTAAGATAAAAGGAAAAAATAGTTTTTTTAACAGATGAGAAACATTCAATAATTGCAATAATTTGAAATTATTCAATAATTTCTAAAGCAAAATCCACTGTTATCTCTATGGCAAACGTCCATTCTGCCTCAGTCCCTTTTCGCCCAAATTAGGCTAGTCAGTGTGAACACTGCCGAACCGTTTAACCGTTTAGGAACAAAAGCTTAAAAGACTGTGGTGTATTATTTGAATAATAATAATAATTATTTGAATAATAATAATAATAATAATAATAGCAGCAGCAACAACAACAACAACAACAAAAACGATAATAATAATAATAATGTGTGAATTTTACTTACTTCAGGCTTTAGGTAGCCTAGATGTAGTTTAATCCAATTTCCGTTTTTTGAACCTTTTGTTGAATATTTCATCATAAGAAAGCAGAAGGTATCCGGGAATGGAGAGATCCTGTATTCACTTCACACTGCCAAGTACAAAACAACTGTTCTGCCTTTGAACATCTGCGGTGTGAGACGATGAACACCCGGCAATCCCCAATAACCGTCAGCACCCAAATCAGTTTATTGCTCAGACACTGCTCAGACAAAAGGATGCGTTCTAGCTTAAACGCCTCAGAGTACATTGAGTAAAAGCCACTAGAAGCGAAAGCAGTAGATCCAACAGGATATAAAAATGTTTTTGAAAGTAATTTTAAACACAGCCAAATATCAACAAGTTAATCGTTATTTTTGTGTATAAGTGTACAATTTAAATTAGTTTGGAGTCTGCTGATACTGCCCTTTGGTTGTTTTAAGATACATCTTGTCAAATTCGTAAAGCTGATGCACGCGGTTTTAAATCTGTTTAGTTTCGCCCTAATTACTAAACTAGTCGAATGTTTTTGCGCATTTCTCTGACTACATCTGTGTGAGAAAAAGTATGAACAAACAAGTTATGAGCGCACGACTTGCTAAATACTATGTAATATATATAGACATAATATGGCATTTAAAGCGAATGTATTTCACACAATCAGTTCTGGATTAGAGACTAACTTGACCTTAACTTTGTTTTGGCTGTCCCGTATTTTGCAAGCGGAGCAGGCCGGTCTCTCTCTCTCTCTGCGCTCATTAGAAAAAAACCCTTAAAGGACCCTTAAACGACAAACGAGAATCAAAAACAGTTCTCTTTTGACGATAAGAATTTTAATTAAATTCAAGTGTCATTACATTCTGACTATGTAAATCGAACATTTAAGGAGAGAAACACTTTTGGGGCTAACGTTTTAAGGAATTTACCGTCCAATGAGAAATAGACAATGATGAACTTTCGGCACCTAAGCGGCACCTAACACAATTCTTTACCATCGTGCAATGCTAATGCATCGTATAAAATATTGTAATGTTAACTTGTCCTTTTAAGTTTTCCCGTTTTCTTGGTTATGCAAGCATTACTGCTCTATGCAATAAAAATACAAATCTATATACACATATATTCTATGAAAATGCGCATGAAAGTAGCCACAGGGCGCTGAATGTTTTTTTATCTATCTCTAGTAAAGTACTTTCATGTAAGCTATAATCATTCAGGAATTGTATCTTTATACTACGATTACTACTACTACTGCGGCTACTGCTACTACTACTACTACTACAGCTAATAATAATAATAATAAAAAAAAGAATAATAATAAACGAATGTAGCCTGCAGGCTTAATAATATCATCTCTACGATGAAACACACACACACACATACACACACACACCCAGGGTAGTAATAACTTTGTGTAGTATTGGTGCTCTGCTAACTACCTCTTACTACTACCAAGTTATTACTACCCTCACTCTACCTCTAAAGACTTTTATCTGTTATAACTATGTCACTTTACTACAATCTTGCTCTTTTTGCACCATATTTTTATAGATTACATGTATAATTGTATTTGTTTGTATTTTTAAAATTGTATTTAATGTTACATGTATGCACCTGGGGTTTGAGAGTAACGTAATTTCATTTCTCTGTATGTCTGGTACCTATGGCAGAATTGACAATAAAGTTCACTTTGACTTTGACTTTGACATAATAACTTAATTTGTATTTTATTTTATTTCACAAAAGTCTAAATAATTTCACAGTTCATCGTGTGAAAAAAATTAATAATATGATAAATAACATTTCTTCAAATTCCACGACTGTGAACATAAAATAATCTAAGCTTGAACTCCTAGGCCTGAGACTCGACATCCGGAACCCGCATTTCGTTACCGAACACATACCTAAACCACGAAAACTGCCCAAAAAACAAAAGGTTTATTACAACTCAGGCTATATATTACAATGCATTAATATGTCTATTTTTGTTTAGGGAAAAAAGAAAAAAAGGACAAATCCACACGTCAGACATCAGTCAAAATGTTGGATATGCTGCTACATTTTAATGATTGACTTAAGGTATGCCCAATTATAATTTACTTCCAAAATATCGAACAGTTATTTCAAGTTTTTCATACTTGTATAGAGGCCCAAACAATGACGAAATTCAATGAATATTAGTCCTCCAGTATTTTTACGATTAGTTTTTATTTTAAGAAGTGCAGACGCATTTAAATAAATCGCCCAAGTAAATCATTGTCAAGGTTAGGAGCGATTGAGACACAGAAGACTCAGGGCACAGAGGTCACCAAGGGAGACTTGGTTTTTATTTTCAGTACATGGTAAAGGCATGTTCCCGCATTAGTAGTCTTTTCTTTTTCATCCTGCGATTCTGAAACCAAATTTTTACTTGTTGATCACTCAAGTCCAGCCTGTCTGATAGTTCCTTCCGTTTTTGTCGGTTTATAAATTCGTTAATCAGAAATTCATTCTCAAGTTCAGCCAGTTGTGACTTCGTGTAAGGTTTCCTCTTCTTTCTGACTCTCACTTGTGTGGGACACCAAGGTACTCCTAGAAATAAGAAAAGGATACATTACTAGTTTTAACAGTGTAGACATGTATATATTACTGTTGGGCATTCTGTTTCTTTTCTTTTGCATTAATGGTTAGCCTTCATCATTTCCACACCCTTATGCATGCGATGTTCTCTGAACCACGATCCAGTGAGTGATGGTGTATAAACAATATACGAATATAGCAATATACAATACAATACAATATATGGTTCTTTAGCGTCACCCCTATGTAAAACCCCAGGAACGGATTCACAACCTCCATAACAGGACAGAGAAAACGTTGCATACCATCAGAGAAGACTGTTCTGCTGCTCTGGGCACTCGAAGAGACTTGAACTGGGACATTAGTGTGGGCAGATTGTTTAATGCCATCGCCTGCTGCTTGATCAGTGGAATTCACGTCAGCGTATGCAACCGTGATTTGCAACCCTCTGTCCAAGCCTGAAAAATCATATTTGCTAGAGCTGGTAGAAGCTGTGATTCCAGATTCACTGATGAAAGCTGTTGTTTCTCTGTCCGGAACATCTGCCCTGTGGTTTGCATCCTGGAAATAGTATTTACTGGAGTGCCCAAGCGAAGCCTTGCTGTGGTTGTGAGTGGTGGTCACAGGCACTGAGTTGGTGATGAACGGCTGAGAGTAGCCGCATATGGTGCGGCTCTGTGGCGGGCTTGTACACGCGCTTGGGGAAGTCCACGGAAGCGAACACACCTCTCTTCTGCCATAGATGTGCGGGAGCGGGGAGTGATGAGCTCCATTACCTCTTAAGTTTGAGAAGTGCAAGGATTCCGTAGAGGGGAAATTCAAAACAGGACTAACATAGCTAGTACTGAAAAGACTGGGCTCACACATTTTCAGGAAGCTCGCCCAAACGGTTACAATCTATTTAGTTACCCCTAAAGAATAAAGTCAAGATAATTGTTGATTTGTTAATGCGCAGTCACGTGATATGCAAAACATGTCGTCTGGCCCCGCCTTTTTCCTCCAACTGCAGTACTGCAGCATAACAAATGCAGGGGGTTCCTTGATTTTGGAGAAAAAATGTGGTTTTTAAAAGTGAGTATTTACGTTTGAAAAATGTTTGAAAAATGTCGCATGCCAATGCGAATTTTACAATTTAAAGAAACAATAATTTCTCTTATTTATTTCAGTGGTCTTTTATTCATATTTTCTTGTAAGTTTATATATATAAACCTCTTATTGTGTCTACCTGTTAACTCGATATTTTATACCTTTTCTTATGCAATACTACTTATTGTTATTTACAGATCACTGCAATTTAGTTAATAAGTTTTTATTAAGTCACAGCCATTTTGTGCCTCCATTATTAATATTCAGACCAAATTATAGACCAAATTTTGTGTATACTGTTACATTTAAATTTGTGAAAGTATTTGATTATTCTATTCTTTATAATATTTCACTGCACGTCGTGCATGTTTAACTGCGTTTTTGGCAAAGAAACGTCTTGGATCTTGAGAGGCTACTGAAGAATAATAACTTTTCAGTCATTCCCTGTCGAACAGTTTAGCTTGTCTTTTAATATATAACGTTTATGAATTTTACGGTTATCAGCAACAATTTCTCCGTGTAAACCCATGTAAAATGTGAGTATTTAGATAATTCTATGGACATTTTGATTGAATTCTACCTCAAAATACCCCACAAAATGTTTAACACACTGATCTCGTTAATAAGAAAACCAATAATGATTTAAGGTACGGCAAAATTAACAAATAACGATTAGCGCAACATTTGGAATCTCTCTTGGTAAAAGAACATTCACACCAGATAGACTTTGTGCCTTCATAATATCATGTATGATTTCGAACTATGCAATTTAAAAAGTTTAGCAAGAGCAGATGGTTGCATTACTTTGACCAGTTTAATGATAAAAGCTTGACCAACAGATCCTTAACTAAAAAAAACAAGGTTAAGCACTGTTTGTTGAACTTGAGACAAGCAAGAAAATGACAATGGTCAAAAAAGCCCACTCGCCAGTAAAATAAATATTTTGGCGCTTTAGGACCTCTAGGTCACGGTGTGTTTCAATTTACGTTTGAGGCATAGATTTTTGGATTGACCTTACCTTGGGTGGTTTTCCCTCTGATTGCTAAAGGATGCTAAAACTAAATGACAACTGTAAACACGTCGGAAGGAGAAGAGAAAGTTCGGCCTCCCAGCTTTTATGAATTTAGTAAATCCAAAATGCTTAAAAATGAGGTTCTTCCCTCTGCTAAATTCAAATACATGACTTGGGTATATTTTATTTAATAGAAAAGGTTCGAGCATTACCACAGACAATAAAATAAACAGTTCAAGGTCAAAGTCCAGCCTCACATTTCCCAAAACAAGTCCAAGTGCATTTTATCGCAATGCCTTATTGCAGCTGCGATCGCTATGTGGTTCAAGAGCGAATACCGTTTAGATGTTGCTGCTGTAGTTAATCATGGTACTGAAGATGACGGAAATAAGCGTGATATTAGCCGTTTACTGCGGAGTTTAGTGCCGCCGTTGTTGTGTTCTTCCGCGTTTTTTATGGCTTCTCGGACAGTCTTGTTTCTTGATCAGCGCGGGAGTGGTAAGTGTTGTGTGACCACAGGAAACAGTATGACTTTATAAGCTGATTTTACGGTGTTTCTGTTTCATAGCACGATTATCTCTCAAATCTGGCCCAGTCTCTTGTTATAAAGTATAAAAGTCATTCGCGGCGTCTTGTAGTAAAACTACTTTACAACTGTAGTTGCGCAACATGACCAGTAGATGGCATGACAGTACCATGAATGGGGCTGTTTTATTGTTCATGAGACCTATTTCAGAAAAAGTCGAATCTGAGACCGCGAGTCAAGGTCAAGATCTTTGACAGGCCGCCTTGTGAATAGTACAAAAACATGGAGGTGTTTAAAATCCGTTATAGAATAGTTTTGGGGAAAATAAAACTTTAGCTGTTGGATCCCATCCGGAATGTAAAATTCTTACTGGAATTTCAATAGTAAAACATTTTAACTAATTTTTAACTAAATATGTCGAACTGTTCATCCTCTGAACAATAACAAGGCCAATGTAACTTAAGAAATTTAAACTACAGATTTCTTAAGTTAGCAATGATGAAAGCACTGGTGGCTTAGATGAATCCAATTCCAAGCTAGTTTCTGTCGAAATTGCACTCAGGCTTAGTCATTAACGAAATATAACAACAACAACAACAACAACAACAAGGAGGAGGAGGAGAATTTTGCGTGGTTGCATGATTTGAGGCGTTAGACGTCATTCGTATTATTATACCTATTATAACGATTTCTTTAGTATGTGTACAAAAGTGTACATTCCTGATATTTCTTTTGTACGTGCAATCGTCAGATATATAGTCTATTTACTCAGGTGATATAAGCATATATGAACAAATAGTTAAAATTGACTGGCTTTTCCATACAATACTAATAAAAAAATGGGCAAATTAATTAGACTAAGAAACGTCTTATTCCGTAGTCTAAATATCTGAATAGTGATATGTGCTTCAGCAAAACGGATAGAAGTCCACAGAATATTTACAATATGTTTAGGTCTATTAATTACGTAATTACAACATTTTGGATTACCTCACAAAACATGGGGTGAACAAACACACACATACACAGACATACATTATTATAAATAATAAAAAGTCTTTAATGGCGTCGACCTGATGACGTATTTTGTCAGATGGTAATTTACTGATATGGCTCGAAGTCTTTGGATATTTTTGAAATTATCTTCTTGTCCTTGACACGGCGGTTTTGAAACCATATGGTCACTTGTCTTTCTGACAGTTTGGTGGAGGAGGCTATCCGCCGTCTCCTTTCTTTGGTAATGAACTTTGTAATGGTGTACTCATGCTCAAGTTCTTTCAGTTGCAGCTTCGTGTAGGGGACCCGTTTCTTCCGTACCCGCCGAGTGTCAGACTGAGACACTGCCGTGTCCTCTGGAAACACGAAAAAACAAGCTGTTAAACACACGTCAATCTTTCCGTGAAGAGTTTAGTCTACATAAGCATACATGGCGCACGATTATAAGGATTCAAGGAGTTAATTATAATTTTTCGTGAATCAGTGTATCTATTTTTTATAAATATACTTGCTTTTACTGTTACAATCCATAAGCACAGGATGGTTATTAGATTTACAAAACATGTGTTGTATTTTATGTTGAGGTCTACTCATGCAGACTGTGTTATTATAGATTTAAATTAAATGCTACTTATAAAATAAAATGTTACTTACAATTTAAAGTGACTTTAAATTGTATTCAGTTAATTTATGCATGTAAAATTAGTTCAGTTGTATAGATGATTTCAAAGAAATTTATTACGAAAGGCCTTGGATAATAAATGGAAGTAATATGTGAGGTCGAGCACAGATCTTACCTGTTTGTGACGATTTCCAGATATGCGAGGTCAGCGTCTGATCCTTAGGACAATATACTTGTCCGGTCCAACTGCTTGACCAGTTCCATTGTTGGTAGCCCTCCAGTAATAACGAACTTTCGCGTCTTTGATCTCTGGAGCGCACTCGCTGCGTAACTGGAACATCGATATATCCAGGGATCCTTGAGTATGGGTAGGGACCTGTGTAGTTTTGATACAGCCCTAAGTCCCGAACCGGTCTCGGAATTTCATCGCAGTGCATCGCGGCCTTGCTGAGACCGACCGTGTCCTGATTATGAGCTGAATGTCCACCCACATTTCCGCTGATACTGTGGTTCGTGCCACTTTGCTGAAACGCAGAGCCTGGAGGGACAGTGCAAGTGTAGCAGCTACTGGTTACGTGGCACCCAAATGTGTTGGCACCGGTCGCTAATCGGGACAAAGTAGCTACAGGAGAGAAACATTCGGGCTTCAGAGAGCCTGGTCCCTCTGACAGCGAGTACACGGCGGCTCCTGAAGAGGCCCGATTAAAGTGCTGTCCAAATCCAGGCGAGTAAAAACTTCTGTTGGGAACCGAGCCTAATTCCTTCAGTTCCATATTTATAAGACAGCCCTTAGAGTGCCGTACGTGACATTAGACCTGACATTAATTAAAACCAGCATCTTCTTCCAATACAGACAAGGCAAGTAAGGCAAGGCACCCAACCCACATGTTTGTCAGCGAACCTTTTATATTTTTCCGGACTAATTACAAGACTCTGACAGCATGAAATGTGATTGGCTACTTGTGACCACGTGATATGCAAATAACCAGGTTGACCTTGGAAGATATTAACTTGTGGTTATTAGTTTTCCAAGACAGTTTCAAACCAAACAAACTGCACACCATTTTCTCATATTTTTAATGAATACTTTGTTTTGTATATATTTTGATTTTATATTTTATGTGTGTATAAATTTGTAGTGCAATGTACTGTGGTACAAAACATGAAAAAAATTCTCTCACCAAAATAAAATGGATTAGTATAATATAGTTTAGAAGAAGTTCTCAGCAACAATTCTATGCTTATAATAGTTGTATGCTTGTAATAAAGTTTTACATAATGTAATATAATCTACATCATGAATAATACAGGTTTGTTTTAAACCAGCATACAGGCACTTACGATTATACTGACGCATGGAAACTGCAACATATGGCATTTAGCAGACGCTTTTATCCAAAGCGACTTCCATTTTTCTAACTACAGGGGACAGTCTCCCTGGAGCAACTTGGGGTTAAGGGTCTTGCTCAGTGACCCAGTGGTGGTGCTGAAGGTAAGATTCGAACCCGTGACCTCATGGTCCGGAGGAAAGTATCCTACCCACTGAGCTACCCTCCACTGTTATTAAACAGATAAGCATTACATATATAATTGAATGCACATAAAATAGTAGCATCTTTTTGTCTTCTTTTCTCAGTAGCCACAATGAATGTCAATTGCTGGATGTTTCATACTATTACATGATTTTCTGGAAATGTGGTTTGCCTGGTTAACAATTACAACGCTATCTAACGCTAAGTTCCCTTAATTTAAAGAAAAAGAACAAAAGCAAAACATTCAAAACTAAAGAAGGTTTTGATAACATATAGTACCAGCACCCAAGAAGAGTCAATAACTTTTTAATGTAAACTCCTAAAATCCTGTGATATCTTTGAAATATCATATTGTATCAGTATTGTACCAGTACACATTCAAAGAATAAGCAGAACCAGGCCAGATGGCAAAAAACCCACTTACCAGAGGAGGCAAAACAGGTAAACCATAGAATCGTATGCTTGATGTATGGCTGATGGCTGGTTTAGAGTCTTCGGACTCTTTACTGTCACTCCTCCTTATCTGGCTCACTTGCCTTTGAATAAATTCTTCGTACTTCTCCATTTTGGGTGGATAACAGAAGCTTAACCTGGCTGCTTAGTAGAACATTACAAAACGCTTTGGCTTAAACTTGGCTCAAAACAAACCACTGCCTGGCAACAGATCCACTGTTAACGAATGGAAGTCACATGGTTTACCTACATAACCTGGCGGGGTTGCAGCTAAAATACTTGCAGAGTTTTAAATAAATAGCCTTATCGTTCCTAAACGCCAAAAAAGCTGCAAAACAAACTTCATTTGTTTACTGTTTTGCCAGAAACCCGCTATAACAGAAAATAGCTAAATGCTAAGTTAGCGTTAGCTTCAATATTTTTTAAAAAAGCCCGTGTATCGCTTCGTTCAACATAATTAAAACCTTTTAATAGCCAGCCCTCATCTCAATCTTATCAAAGCGAATAAAAAGTAAAAACAGAGCAGCTTGTAAGCAGGGAGCAAAAGTTATTTTAGCTTGGTTAACGGTAGCAGGCTCAGTGTTTACGCTTTTAGCCGCTCCAACTGTCAACATGGGTTGTTAGGAGTTACCGGAGTGGACTTCAGCAAAACGCACGGATCTGGATTACAAAGAAAAGCCTAAGTTAGCCTAATGTGATTTACTTGAAATTTTGAAGTCTACTAATTACTGCTGGTAAAGATGTGAGTTTAAGTAGTCTGGAGTTTTCTACGACGGGTTTGGGCAAGAAGAAATAATCCAGCAAGTACTACAGGGTTTATCCATATCGTGTTTTGCCACGAACACACCGTGCCGTATGTGCATGTTGGAGCCACAGTGCCGCCTAGAGAGTAAAAAGACCTGAATGATTCTTCTGGAGAACAAAAGATGAAGATCAGGTGGAGCAGATAGAAACATGTCCTGGAATGTATATATTTTATTTTATATACCATATTATATTATGTCATATCATATTATATAGACATTGGCATTTACACTGAAATGGACAAAATATTGGGACACCTGACCTTTGAACACTTGAATAACATTACATTCAACTACATAGACCTCAATATGGTGTTGGACCCCCTTTTGCACTTTTCTAGGAAGGCAAAATTTGGAGTTTCTGTGAGAATTTGTTTTCAATCCATCCTGTATAATATTTATGACGTCAGACACTGATGTTGGACGAGAAGTCCTGACTCACAATCTCCGTTCCAGTTCATCCCAAAGGTGCTGGATGGGGTTGAGGTCAGGGCTCTGTGAGGGCTCGTCAAGTTCTTCCACACTGAACTCATCCAGCCATGTCTTAACGAGTTTACTTTGTGCACTGGGACAGTCATGCTGGAATAGAAAAGGTTCTACCCCAAACTGGGCCCACAAAGTTGGAAGCGTAGCATTGTCCATGTCTTGATCTGCTGAAGTATTAAGACTGTCCTTCACTGGAAGTAAGGGACCTAGCTCAAACCCCTCAATACTTTTGTCCACGTGTAAGTTAACTGACAATAGAAAAGCAGGTCCGGCCATTGTGAAAAAAGTCTAATGCAACAGGAATTGTTACAGGATTTCCACAGGGATTCTCAGCAAACTGGGACAGTTACTTTACAGGATCCTCCTCAAGTATTACATGATGCTGTGTGACAGAGGAATTTTATGGCAAAATAGATCAATACAGCCTTACAAGACTGTAGAAACAGCATACTTCTTTTTTAAGGAATGTGCAAAGCTGGAGTAGTCAAAAGGTTTGTAGGAAGGTGGTAGCAGCGAGGAGATAAGTGGTAATCTCCATGCTTTTAATACATTTTAACTGGAGCATAAGTGCCTGGAGACAGAAAGTGTAAAAAGGCAGCTGATTGTTTTTGTAAGAGAAACCAAGCAATAAAGACAATCATTTGTGTCTAAAAAATACACTATTGTGTGTGTGACAGAGTGTGTGTGTGTGTGTGTGTGTGTGTGTGAGAGAGAGAGAGAGAGAGAGAGAGAGACGAAGTGAAGCAGTGACAGAAAGTGAGAGAAAGAGAACAAGTGAGAGAGAGATAAAGAGTGTCACAGAAAGAGAGGGAAAAGGTGAGAGAGTGTAAGAAATCAAGCTAAAAGGCGAGAGAAAGAGAGGGAAAGAAAGGGACAGAAAGAATGAGAGGCAGAAAGAAAGAAAGCAAGAGAGAGAGAAAGATTAAGAGAAATACATAATACAGAGTGACAGAGGGAAAGACAGTGAGAGGAGAAACGGACAAAAATGAGTGTGTGAGTAACAGCAAGTGAGGGAAAGAAAGGGACAGTAAGAATGAGAAATAGACAGAAAGAGCGAAAGACAGCGAGAGAGAAAGAAGGAGAGAAAAACAGAATACAGAGAGCGACAAAGTGAGGAGATAAACAGAGAACGAGAGAGCGAGGGAGGGAGAACGCATGAGAGAGCGAGAGATGAGAGTCGTGGGGTCTCCACAGCAGTACAAAGACGCTGTAAATCCTGTCGAAGTGCGAGATGTTCATTTCAACAAGGTCATTATCTGACCGAATAATAAACGTGCCCCTCATTCACTCACACCACTGACTGCTGGCGCGTCCCCGAGGAGCCGGGAGCGCGCGGAGTAGAGCGCGCCACCGAGCGGCAGCGAGAGCGCGCCCAACCAATCCCCCCTGACTGTGTCATGTTTTACTAATGTCAGGCCAAAAATACGTCCGCCGAGAGGTTGTTCCAACTAGGTCATCCTCCTCTACATCTCGAAGCTTTTTATAGGTTCCTTAGAAAATAAAATAAAACGTGGCAGAGCTATAAAAACAATAAACTGCAACAAAAAAGCCTCAATGCACGAGACTCTTCGTGTCTGACGAATTAGGTCACACAATGACATACGCGCGCACACACACCCACCTATACCTACACTTACACCTACACACACGCAAAAAGCAACAGATTGACAACCACTGTGTTTTTCAAAATGTATTTATTGGTCATATACAAAATAAAGTAAGCTGTATATCAACAAACATACAGTATATACATCAATAAATTAAAAGACGCCCCAGACTGACTGATACAGTTAATTTCATCGTTATATACCAATACATTATATTACTTATCTACAAATTGCAAAAAGTACAATAACTTAGTTGATAAATACTTACAATTAAATGGACTTTTACTGTATATTTCCCATACAAAGTACTGTGATAGAATTTATTACACCCCATACAGAAAAAAAGAACAGATTCTTTTTTTTTAATAGACAAAAAAAAAAAAAAGTTACTTTCCATGGTCATAAAACTCACAATTTTAATAGCTTGAAATTTCTCACTGTATACTTTGGGACAACATCAAAACATTGCTCCTATGATCTATGATCAGGTTAGTTGTTTGCAGTCTTCAGCTCGCCGGTTTACATGGACAATGTGGTTCAAGTGAAGTAGAGAAGAACGGGGGAGGAAAAAAAAGAAAAAGCAAACAAACAAACATTGGTCTATGAAAAAAAGAAACTGAAACAAACATCTCCCAAGTGCTGCATACAAATTGATTTTGCATTCGAAATAAACACGTTTCCTTTCCACCAGAAAGTTGACAAGTTAAAGGAGTACGTCGGTACAACTGATAAAAGCGCCTGTTTGCGTGAGGAGATCCTCATTGGGCTGATTTACGAGCCGTGAAACTGGAAGAAAAGTCATGTGGCGTGATAAGCACATCCAAAACAGCGGCGGCAAAGACGTTAACAGTTGCAATAGCGGTGCGATAAGAAGTTAATCATTTAAACCTCTGAAAACAAGCGGTGGAGTCAGGAGTCAGGAGAGGGGGAAGAAAACTGGGTTTCTTGGTTAAACCTTAACGAGAGGCGGGAACGCAAAAGCCTCTTTGAAGATTTCAGACTCATTTGTCTTTGCCCAGAAATGAAATCTCTTAATGCTCGTCCCAGGAGGCCTAAAGCGAAAACTCTATGGGGAACGTGGCAGGCCAGAAACACATCTGGGCTTTCAGCAAGGCAAGAACGAATAGAAGTCATTCAATACAATGCATTAGCGTAGCGCGGCGTGGTTAACACACTAATAGTTACACTCGGCAAGAAGTAGGACAAAGTCTTGCTTTTTTAGGGTAGTGCCCACAGTGCGCCCAGCAACAGAACTGGACACTTGAGACTAGACTGCGCTTGCTCAGGCCATCGCTTTATATTGATCTGCTGACAAAGAGCTGGGCAGCCTGGCTTGGCTTGGCTTGGGGTCATCTGAATACCAGTCGGTGGCTCTTCTCAGAGAGGTAAACGTTAAAACCAACACCGCCTGCCATCCCCAGGACCGCCACCCTTTGCTATTGCATTTCTTTATTGGGACAACAGATGGATAATGCATTGAGCATTAAAACAATGAGCAGAAAAACAAATGTGGATATTTTTCCATTGGTATGTGGTAGACTATTGCATTATCTGAATAATACATTAGATCCAGCTTTTATTTCACTTGCAAAGGAGTCGTCGAGTGAAATTAAGGAAGCAATAAACTATAAATAAATAAACAAATGGCATCCTTTGCTCTCAGACTTTTAGATCTGTGGTTACTGAACTGCGAAGACAAAAAAGTCCCAAAAATCCTACCAAGGGCCCTCCCTACTGCCCGCTAATTTGCATATAATTCATGTTCACTTCTACACCAAGTCACCACGATGACGACAACAATGACGTACGTGAACAAGCCGAGTCACTCGTCCTCTCCCACCGAGGGGAAGAGAAAGGGAAGAAGGGAAGAGGAGGAGTGCGAAAGGCGCGGTGGCGCTACCTGGAACACAAGCACTTCGACGAGGAGCACGCCATTGTTCGCTAGTAAGCTAGTAGAATTATTTTTCAAACCCTTATAAACACACTGCTCACATTATGTCGGACAACGCCACGGAACTGCCACAGCCAATAGGAGAACGCTACCATTGGTTACGAAAGCAACGCCAAAAATGGACCAAAGACTCCATTACAGAACAATTTTCACAGATTAACCAGTCAGAGGAAGTTCATTTTCTTGATTTACATTGAAAAAAGAAAAGAAAAGAAAAGGTCATATAAATATACCTACAATATTTATCCATACCTAAATGCCAGATAAGTGCAGCTTGAGAGGAGCTCAAAATGTATAAGGCCTGACAGTACCCACCCCACCCTACCCCCAAACAGAATGTGGCAATTTCCATTCAAACGCAAAACCTGACCAGGCTGGACTGCGACAAATCAACATTGAGAAAAACACCTCCATTATTGTGGCAACTTACAACCAAAGCCGTTCAAACAGAGTTTCTGCGTATTAAAGTTACAGTGCATTCAGCAATAGCTTCCGGCTGGGGCTGTTCAAGTTACCATGGCCCGTTTCAAGCTACACCCTCTTTTGCCCCAAAAAAGTTAGAACAGGCAGACCCATATTAATATTCCGATTCTGACCATATTGCCCAGTGGTTATGATTGTAGTTTTAGATTAGCAGACATGAGCTGTGTGGTTGTTTGGATTGTCACTCTGCTCTTCTTACAGGGTCTGCAAGACCAGGGGTATTTAACCTCAAGGCTGCAGAGCCACTGCCCCGCAGGCTTTTTTGCGCTATAACACACCCGATTCAGTTCATCTTCCAATTATGAAGCCCTTCATGAGGTGAATCAGGTGTGTTAAAGCACCAAACACACTGGGGCCCTCGAAGCTGGAGCTGCAAACTCTGGCCAATGATCCAAACTCTGGAGACAATATACAGTAATGTCAATATATTTTGTGTGTGTGTGTGTACATATAGTATATATACACACACATACAAGCTATATATAGTCTGAGCTAGTCGGGGTTGAGGAAAAATTATGATGTTGGCATGAGGCTTTTAAGGCCTAAGTAGCTCACTAAACTTAGGACACGAAGACTCTGTGGACAAATGAAAAAATTCAGTACCATTACTGCCATTACTGCATACAGTGCTTGTATTTTCTCAGCATAGTGTGAAAAGGCATGACCTTCCACAAAACCTTTTTTTTTTTTTTTCTTGAAGTCTGCCGTCGGAGAAATATTCAGTGGCAGAACTAGGAACACTCCAGCACCGAACCTTCTGCTGAACCTTCGGCCCCTTTCAAAAGACTATGGGAGCGAAGAAAGCACATAGCTTTTGTTTTCTTTTGTAGGTTGAAATCAGTGCAGTGTCACTTCCCTGGCATTTAAAGAAAAAATGACAAATAACCCCCAATCCCCCCCAAAAAACAAAAACAAAAACAAACAAACAAAAAAAAAAAAAGAACACAACATAATACTTTAAATAGAATCTACCATAGAAACATTTTACACCAAAAATATAAAAATCACACTTCACAAACAAAAGGGCTACCAAACAGAGGTGATTAGATCGCAGGATCCACAAACCCTCCCTGTAGTTCCACTTTCCTGAGAATTTGTCTCTAGTAGCTTCTAGCTCACATTTCTCAGAAAGCTGCTTTTTTCCTGCAAGAGGAATACAAATATAGGAAGAGTAGTTGTTACTAAATGGGGCACAAAGACCCGTCGTGCTGATGTCGAGGAAACTGTGTCCAGTCCCTTTGGCATTACAAGAGCACTCGACTGCACCGTTGCCTGCCTTAATGCGGAGTTTAAAGCGCTTCAACGCGCCACAGACAACAAAGAGGAGAGATTAATGATGAGCATTCACTTCTCTACCATCACAGGTTTTAGCTAAACTGACCCCCAAAGGCCAATTTCAGAGGGGGAGGGGGGGGTTGGGGTGCAGCAAAATGTGTCCGGAAATGACCTCTGCTATTTAATTGATTTAAATCACGGCTTGATTTAAACGCCGTGTGCCAAAGCAGCTGCGTGGCGCAGGGAGGACTGGAGGATTGTGGGTAACATACGTCCATCACCTGGGTTTGGCCAAAAGAAGAACAGAAGAGCGTCACATCCAAAAATAGTGAACAGTACCATCACCTTATCACTTACACGTCACACCACACGCGCTAGTCCACAGTTTTACGCGCCTAGTCACTAGAAAAAGCTATCGACTTCAATAGTTAAGCCACTTTTGGTACAATTGCAAAAAAGAGATATCAAACAACTTTATATTCTTTTTTTAAACGTTTTATAAATAATGCAAGATTCTCTATGTGAGTGTGTGTGTGTTTTTTAATATAAAATTCAAGACTCCACCATATAGACAAAGATTCTTAGAATACGTTACGCAACGTCACAGCGACAGATTTATGGTAAAGCTTGTGAGAGTGTGCCGGTTTATGCAACCAGATAGTCCCCGTTTCACTTACATAAGTGTTTTTTTTCCCAGTTTAAATTATGAGCACTTTTTTTAAAAAAAAAAACTCTTCTCCGCTTTTTAAAATTGGAACCAACAAGGGAAACTAATCCCTTTCTGTAGCCACTGAAAGGCAAAGATGTGGGGAAACGTATTAAATGAGCCATCAGCGAAGGGGTTATACTTTCAAAGTAACACAAACAGTGAAGAAGTAATTCTGCCAGCATAAAACAATGTAAAACACGTGACATTTGAATTTGAATCTCCATGAAGGAAACAGAAAATCAGCAGTTTAGCTTTCCATGACAGAAATCTCTTATTGCCTTGCTGACAAATTTTTATAGAAAAAAAAGAAATAAATACTTTATTTCTCCTGAAAAAAGGACTACCCAATCACATAAACTGGTCTCAGTTATCCTGATAGCTACCATACGAACAATATCAGCTCTCCTCTCATCTCCCTTTTCAGCAGTGGCTGGTCAGTGCACTACATTAAGCACGGGTAAAGGGATGCTGATGTATACAGTAGAGCATGTTCAGGGCCGCCAGTCTCGTGAGGCGTCTCGGACCTGATGCGGGGTCATATTTTGTGTCTAAAGATCGGTATAAACGGGAAGAAGCCGACCCCGTGTCAGCTCCGATGCTGCTGCTTCGGAAACGGCCGTCTAAACTGTCTGACTGCTCCATTTTTATATTATTTCTCATGAGAAATAGCCTCGTCTTTATTTCCCGTCCAGATGCTTTATAAGCATGAGGTGGTGGAGAAGAGTATGAAAAGTATCTCAGTGTTTTGCGACTCCTCCAAAGTACGAAAGGACGGAAAAAACGGCAAAATACAGCATATCGGAAACACAACGAAAACGTCTCAAAACGTTGCATAAAAATCACAAATCGTCATAAAAACAAAACACAGGAAATACACTTGGGCCCTAAAGTCAAACAATATCATACAAAAACAGAACACTATATAAACACAGCGCTCACCGCAGCCACTAGTGACACTCACTAAAACAGATTTGCTTTTCTCTTTTTTTTTTCTCTTAATTTGGAGATGGAAGCCCAGGTGTTTGAATATAGGTGTCCGTGATGTGGGCTCATTGTTTTTACTTGAACCGTAGAGAGGCTGGACTCACCACATCAGACAGTAAGTATTATTAGGATGTGTTTTGGATGTCCGTCGCCTCTGCCTCCCATCTGGTGGGGTGAAATTTGTACCAATTTGACCTTTTGACCCGCGCTGGGGGGGGTGCCTAAATTGTGATGCACTGACCAAACCTCTTGCGTTTTTTTCCCCTCCCAATCCTGGCCTGTACTAAGACCTCGCATCCGTTTTGGACTTGACTATCGTGATGACACTGGTGGCCCCCACCTTGCCCGGTACGAGGGGCCCTATGACAGAGGCCAGGGGGCCACGGGCGGAGATGGGCATGGCCGAATTGGTGACTGGCGCCACGGGCCCTCGGGCCACAGTCCTGGCGAAGCTCTGGAGCGCCTCGTATTTGGAGCGCAGGGCGTCCAGCTCCACCTTCATGCTTGCGTTCTCTGACGCCAGCTTCTCTACCTCCTGCTGTAGCTCCGCCTTCTGCCGCTCCAGCTCCTCCTTCTGCGTGACCCGCTTGACGCGGCAGCTGGCGGCGTAGCCGCGGTTCTTCAGTGTGCGCCGCCGCTGTTTCAGCTGCAGGATCTCCTCCTTGGTAAGGCCGCGCAGATGCTGGTTCAGCTCCCGCACCGACATGGACACCAGTTCATCATCCGTGAGGCTCGTGCCATTCTCGCCCGGCTCCCGCTTCACCTAGAGAGAAGGAGGAGCAAGAGGGAAGATGAGAGAAAAGTTTGTTATATATTTTGTTTCTTCCCCTTTACAGGTTTAATATACATAAAAGGGTAATAATTCCTTCGGCACATTTATTCATTTTCTCCTTTTACCACCTACAAGGCTGTGGCTGCTGCTGTGCCTTTAATACTGCTTTATGCAAATGAACTTCTAATTGGCTACGCCTTTCGTAAGTGAAGCCAAGCTGCTATATCTTGAATGAGCATGTGTACATGTACAAACTGTAGCTGAATGGGTGACTGTGTGGAACTGTGACGTCACAACCACAATGAAGTCAAACCAGTCTGTTTTTGCAGCTCTTAAGCTGATGCTTTAATACTGCAAATGGGAAACTCGTTGACCCTTTTAGACAAATGAATAGCAGAAAAATGAAAAGACAAACCAAAAAGGTGACAAACCTTCAAGGCTTTGTTTCCCTTGTTAGTGGTCGTCATGCCACGAGAGCCGCTTCCAAACCGCACAGATCTAGAAGACAGAAGGTGTAATGGTTAGAAGCATATCAAAATCGGGACAGTAACATTTATTAAGTGTGTAAATCAGGTAAAACTAGACCAGGGGTCACCAGTGGCCACCAGGGGCCACCAACATGGTGGACCGACTAAGGACCACATGAGAAATACAATTCACCAGTGAGTAGGGTCTAAAATATAATTTTATAATGTTGATATTCTTCTTTAATCACATTTGCATTTATATAGATTTGAAAATGACAATATCTAAAAAAAAAAAGCATTTAAAACATGTTTATTACACATGAAGATTAGATACGTTTAGGTAAATTCTGTTCTGGTGTATCAAACTGGTAGCCCTTCGTATGGCTCAGTCCCCGTGAAGTAGCTCTCAGTTTCAAAAAGGTTGGTGACCCCTGAACTAGACTAATAAACACACATAGCATAACATAGGCCTCAAGCAATCACTTTTAAAGTAACTGTTGAGTGTTAAGAGGCAGAAAAGCACACGAAAGCAGTTTTAATTCCTCTCACCACGTGTACCATCACCCAGTTACCTTCCTCTGCCGAGAGACCTGGACTTAGTGAAAGTGCCAACACTTAAGCCCCAGTTTCCTGTCTCCAACTTCCTCTGTGGTTCTAGTGGTTGGGTGATTTCACTAAAGCTCCAGAACACCTTTCTCGCAAGTGTGATGCTGCATGCTGATAGGCTGATAAAAACCCACAGGGGAGGAGCAAAGCGGCCTAGGAGGAAGTAGTGGCATGGGCAACAGTCCAGGGGATTACCAGGCAGTAATCGTGACTAATTAGCATGTGCTCAGTAAAATTGTAAAGAAAAATGGGATGTCACTTGATACATAAGAGATAAAAGATATCTGATGTCTACATTTTCTAATATGGTTATAGTCAGAAACTGCCCTAAAAAATCATGTAGCGAATCAGCACACAGGTAAATTAAAATATCATATCAATCAATATAAATTAAATATTTAATTCTATGTTATTTAATTTGGTGTCTTCGGGTCTCAATTCCAACAAATGGCAAATATAACAAAAATGTTTAAAATTATTTTTTACCATCACATTTTTATATGAATTGGTATATGTACTATTAATATAGACACATAACTTAGGAGCACGGCAAAGGTTTCATATTTATAAAATTTCATTTATTAATATTTGAGATGAAACTATGATGTTTGGATGGAACTTTTCAAGAATAAAAATAGTCACACAGACCTGAAAATCATGAGGCAAATGAAGAATAATGAATCGTTGGGCACGATTTCATTATTCTTGGACACACATATGCCATTTGGTAGTATCCACCCTGTGTTGTCTGTACTGTATATCTATTGTCTATAATTTTTGTATACTCTATATACACACACACACATTTACATTTAGGGCATTTATCAGACGCTTTTATCCAAAGCGACTTCCATTCCAACTACAGGGGGCAGTCTCCCTG
>JBBPDB010000039.1:1278427-1304500 GCA_037974465.1 Brachypetersius altus | reverse complement strand
ATTAGGTGCTGTTTTGTTGGCAAAAGGGGGTTGTACAAAGTATTAACATCAGGGGTGCTAATAATTGTGGCACACATAATTTGATGTAAAATAATTATTTCTTAATGTGGGATTTTTTCCCACTGAATAAATGCACTTGAATTAAAGGTTGGAGTTTCCTCTTTTTTTCATTGTGGTCCTATATTATTTAGAACAAACCTGCATTTATTAGAAGCTATAACTATGGATGGCAGTGTAAATCAAATACAGCTCAGCGTTCATTACTAATTTACTAATAATGTAATAACATTTAACCAGTATGACGATGTCTGTAGACTTCAGTTGGCTGAGGTTAATGACTCGACACCCCGTACTCCGACACCTGTCATCATTTTCAACTTTCTAGTTCTTTTCCACTCCTTCGCCTCCTCCCTTCCTTTCACTCTCTGTTCCTCCACCCCTTCACTCATCTTTTCTCTAGTTTCACTTCGTGCAGCCCTTTCCTCACTCTTTCCCTCCCCTCAAGTCCTTATGAGGGTCCAGACGGGAGCTGAGCGACTGTGGGGCGGCATTCGCAAAAAGGCCGTTACCTTTCTAATCTGTCTTAAAGATATAAAGTGCTTTAGAGTGCAGCACCATGGTGACCTCCACCATCTCCACCACGTTTACACACCTGCTTGTCCTTGACACCCTGGATTTACAAGGCAAACAATTGCACAAAAAAAAAACTTGTTCTTTTTCTCCTCGGTCTCCGTCCGATTTTTTTTTTTCGGGCCGCCCCGTTTATCTGTTGGCTGCATTTCGCAGCGTGAGAAACCTAGGAGCAGTACGCCACTGCGGGTAAAAACTGCGGCATATTGCTGGTGAGATGATGCAACTCGGAGACATTCACGAAGCCTCTCACAGCAGCCCGGCAGTCCAAGAAAACCTTCAATGCCAAAAAAAAAAAGAAAAAAAAAAGAAAGAGAGAGAGAGAGAGAGAGAGAGAGAAAGACGTTATGAATATCCATATTTCACTGCGCAAAACCAACTGGGTCAAATAAGGTGGCTTGACCAAAAACGTTCTCCTTCATACAATTAAGCGTGACGTAGCTGGTGCTTCTCAGGTCCACTCTAAACACTTGAAAGCAATTGGTACTCTTGTGATTGCTAAGCCAATCTTCCATTCATAATAACCTCACAGCAGAGGGGACAGATGCGTGACACTGTATCAACAAGGCTAAAAATGAGCCCCTCTGACTTCTGCAGGACACTGCTTACCCATTAAAAGGACTCTGGAGAAGCAAAACTGACCTGATTCAAAGTGAGGACACACATTAGAATGACATTATGACAACACAATAGGTGCTAAAATAAACTACTGTGGAGTCATAATTGGGACTTGTGGTTGTTATTCAACTTAAAATGCCTGAAATTCCCCTTTTTGCACAACTGCGGTGCAACAGATCCCATGGTCGAGGCTGAAGCCTTGTGAAATGCGAGAGATTCCCACTGAAACCACCTTTAAAAACATTCCCACTCTCTCTTCTGCTTTCTTTCTGAAACAGGAGAGAGGGGCTTGCGACAGGAGATAGATATTCCACAGTAGAGAGGAGATTATGCTTAACTTCTTACAACCTATTTCATCATTGCTGAGCGAGAGAGAGAGAGTGAGAAGAGGGAGAGAGAGGGAAGGAAAAAAAAACGACTCCACTGATCCCCCTCCTCACAACCACCCCAAAGTCCTCTTCCCTCCTCCTTTGTCTGCGCCTCACACTCTGCCACACTTTTGGTCCCTTTTCGCTCCTGAGAAAAGGAAAAAAAACCTTTCAACTCGTCCCCCTGGAGCTCAGCAAGGCCTCAGACCGCATCCCCGCTGTGTTTGTCTGTACACAGCAAGGAGTGTGAATCTCTGACCTCACGTCTCGATTCGATAAGGGTCAGTTTTAGTGCTCAAATTTCAGCGTCGTGTGTAAATTCAACATTTTTTCATAATGCAGTTAAAGCACAAAATGTTGAATTTGAAAATACGTGTACATAAAATCAAAATTCGACAAAAAATGCATACAAACTTCACTAAATTTCACTGTATTTGATTCAAATTAATTCCAAAATTAATACAGGTCATGTTTCTACACCCCACCACAGACACAGGTTAGCTGTACCTCCATAATGAGCACTCAAAATGCTCACACATTTTGAAGGAAAAAGCATTTTTTAATCAGTGCTCCTTCTGAATCAGCATCAGTTGGTCGCTACAGGCTCTGAAGGGAAAAGGAACGATCACTATGTATGTCCTGCACTTGCAAAAACACACGCGGAATAAGTTAATGATCACCTTGAGCCTGTATTTACTCGAAACCACCTGCCACATTGCAGAGGAAGGCGTATATAGAGATGCAGCTCATTAAGCGCTTTCTCCCTGTTTCATCAACCCCTCACCTTCCTTAGACAACTCCCTCCCTAACCCACATCCTCCTACACGCGCGCACACACACACCTCACTGCGTGTGTGAGTGTGGGTGAGAAAGTGCAGTCTGTATGAGGGGTGTTATGCACATAAGCATAAAGCCACTTTTGCTGCATGTGTGTGTTGGTTTTCATATATCTCCTGGAAATTTTTCCTGACTTTGTAGAAAAGAATCACACAAAAATTTAAAAACAAGCCAGAAACAGTTCTATGTAGTACCATAAAAGGTTCTATGACAAGAGAAGAACCCACTACAAAGAACCATATATTATGATCACAGAGGAAGACAATCAGGCAAAGAACCATTTATGCGTTCATGATGTTATGGTTCTATGTAGAACTATTTTCTTTCCTAAAGAACCCTTTAAATGGGTTCTTAAGAATGGGCCATTCATAAACCCTTTATAAAAGGTTAATAAGACATTCTTCACAAAACCAATCTTCAATCATTAAAGGAAGGGATTGGAGGTGTTTTTAATGGGTAATTTTCCTTCTCTTTCATTTTTTTCCTGAAGTTTGATGGGTTTGTGTATCAAAATGTTCATAATTTATCTTAATTCATTCATTCTTACATTGCCATTTTCCTCTTTTGTGACTGGCTGCCCTGTATTGCTTTCAAAAGATATTATGGGACTGAATCACTCCTTCTCACCTCAGCATAATGGGCGGGGCTAAACTGCTATGAGCTGAATAAGGAAACATGCTGACAAAAAACTATTTTTGCAGCTTAGTCCCCATTTCTGGACTGAAGGGAGTGTGTGGAATATTTACATACTTTAAACCTTTTTTATTCCAGAAAAGTAATAATATGGGCCCTTTAATGTATTGAAAGGGATTGTAATCAGAACATGTAGCAGCAAAATCTCAATACTGATATTTTGTCCATATCAAGCAGCCCTTGTTGGTATCATTTTATAATAGAAGGGTTTAGAAATGGTTTAAATTTGTTTATTAATTTTAATTCTTGTGTGACAGAATTTTAATTAACATTAATAAACAGTTATAAGACCAAGTGTAACACTGACCTGTTGCTTGCCAGATAGTGAGCCTGCATTCATCATCATTGGCAAAGTTCAGATCTTGCTGATTGCTGACTTTGTCAGCATTATTCCTGTCCACTTCACCTCATATTCATGTTCCTCAGATATTAGAGCTCACTGCTGTCCTTTTATTTGTGTTATAATGCTGGAATCTGTTTATGGCAGATTATAAAGAACCACTAATAAACTAAGTTTAAACTGTAAAACCTTTATAAGTTGAATCGTCTATTTGAAGCAAATGTGTGAGCCCACATCCTGACATTGTATACAAATGTGCATGTGTCTGAACGTACGTGCGTGTGTGTGTGTGTCTAGGGCGTGTGTGTGTAAACCAAGGCTGATGAGGGCTCCTGCTTTGCCTAAGCTCAGCATTTCCTTCCGAAACGGTGATAAATCTCAGGATCGTCTCGTGCCGGATAGCGAGCGCCATTCATTTGTCCTCATAACCGCCCCACTAAACATACATTTATTAAATGCACCAGATGCAGATGCGCCGAAAGCAGTGCTGTAAACAGCAGCCTTCTAAACGAAGGGCGGATTGGGGGAGGTGGGGGCATCTCTCATTTGGAAACTTTATGGCAAAAATGTGCCGCTGAACCTCATTAATAAATTAAGGTTGCTCTTCCAAAAAAAGATCGATGACACATTTCTCAGCGCCTCGCCAAGTTCCAAATGTGTTTGCCTTCCTCCAGCTACACCTGGTGTGGAAGGAAAGTAGTGATAAGGTACAAAGGGGTTTTGGAAGTGGGGGGGGCTTTTTGGGTCCCTCACAGCCCAGCATGAGACACACCTGACTGGGCAGGTAGGATGACACCGTTAACCCAGAGAAAGTCTACTTAAATAGACATACCCTTGCACAAGTTTCAACCAGCCACATATGCATATACAGCACAAGATTGCTTGTCCAGACGCTCCATTATTTGCCCTCATCATCATTCTGCTGGAAGCGAAAAACAGAAGAGGGCGAGCAGAAAAAAAAAGAAGTGCTGGAGTACCTGTTAGCAGAAAGAGGAAGCACAAAAAACTGCCATCTGTTGCAAAACTCTTACTGTAAATGCAAACCATCGCATTTCTTTTCATGCGGTTGGTGATGCAAGGGTCGCATTTTTCTCCTAAAAGTTGCATGTACAGCATTCAAAGCTTGAAAGTAAGCACATACACACACACACACACAAAACACAACAAACTTGATTTACGTTAATGTACACTTAACACTCTTGTAACTCTGGGCCTATTCACAAACACCACCGTATATCTCAGCCCAAATGAGAGTCTAAAGTGAGCTCGCTATGCTTAAAATGATGCCCTTTGACAGTTAAAATAATAATACAATGTCATGTAATGATATATATTATATGATGATGACAGAGTTTTGTTTGCTTCTAAAAATTTACAGAATGTACTACTGAAATTTCTGTGTAAATAAATGGTTACGTTCAGAGTGGTCTGTTCAGAGTGGTCTGTTCAGAGTGGTCTGGTGTGAAATGTTTTGTTCCAGAGAAAATGTACCAAGTGAGAACTGTGTGCAGTGAACGGAACAAGTGTTTAATGCCCCTAAACATTCACTTAAAGAAGATTACTACATGGAGTGGATACAAATAAAATACTGCTTGGCCTATTTTTTTTTAACGTTAAATGGCAGAGAGGTACATTCAGGGGGTTAATCAATGAAAATGAACTGCTTTATTTCCCAGATTAAACACTATTTTTATCATCAGTATCACATATAAAAATTCAGAAGACACATGCCGGTTCTCTTGAAGGCTTTGAGAAATAAATTAAATGGTTATATTTGTGGACATCATGAGCCTTAGATTCTGTCACCATTTTAAAGCAAAAAAAATTCTCCCCAATGCAACTTTTTACCTCCAGCTGCTCTGAAAGACTTTGTTTACACCTGAATTAGGTTGAAAAGGTGGAATTCCCCTTGAAGAAACTAGACCTTCACCACAACTGTCTGAGGTAAATGCTCCACAAAGGTTAAAGGCTACACAAAGGAGTCACAAAAGCCTACAGGAAGCAGAGAACACAAAGGCCTGACAGTGCACATGTAAAAACACCCAAACATGTCATTGCAGCAATCAGACTACCCAGAATCTGATTTAGCACGTGCTAAAACGGTGCCAAAACATACACACACTTCCACGTGTGCTCCGTAGACCCTGCCGCGCTCATTTTACGCTCTGGAATACTCGCGCTTGCGGAAGAGCAAGCTAAGTAACAAGTGAAAACGCCATCTGTCAGGCGAGGGTGCGTTTCAGTTGCCTCAGCATTTTCGGAGAATGCCTTGAAGACAAAAAGCTTCTTGTTCCCCTCCGTCTCCACCAATCCCGTTGCACATTCTTAATCTTATCTCTTTCTTTCCTCCTTCTTTGCTGCTCTATTCAACCATCAGCACATTCTGGCCATCAGCATCGGTCAGCGTTCAATTAGAGCCAGGGAAAGTGAATGGAGGAGCAAAAACTGCTCCGCCTAAAGTGCAGCCTAAGTAGTCCGATGATCAAATTACACTTGTTCCCCGGCCTCTCAACCAGACCATTTGCACCGCTAATTGCACCAACGGCCACAAATTACAATTTGGGTTTTATTGGAGGATCTTCAGGACGCTATGGCGGACGTGGCCATCGCATAAAAGGGAAGCTGCCGTGATGCGTTGCCCCTTGTGCGGCGCCTCTGTAATCAATCAGCTAATTGATTTGCACAACAAACAACAAATTGAGCATCAGGGCAATTACATTACATCTCGGGACCTTTCCACTTCTCAGTGTGAGGGATACGCAAGTGGGTCCCTGTGGGACACAACGGTAGCGCCTGATCACTTCAAGCCCAAAATCAGGAATGAATCTGAAAGGCAGGTCGAGACACAGCTTAGTAACACGAGTTACATTCTTCAAAATACAGGTCCCAGAACTAGGTTCTGCATGTCTATGGTCAGCAAGACAAGTCCACACTCATGAGCAGCTGTAAAAATATGCTGAAAAAGCTTAATGTGCCAAACTGGAGTACATACACATGAACCGACCACCTGTAAGCCATACAGGATCAATACTTTATTATAACAGTTATCATGCCTGTTTTCATAGCCAAAGCAAACAGCTATAAACAATGTGCCTGTGTATTGGAGGATCCAATAATGGCATAGCTCATTATAAGGGTTATTATCAAGCATTCACACAATATACAGTCAGGAATGTATCCAGCAATCTATGTGTGAGCTGAATAGTTTCATGACAACAGAGATGCATATTTATTACCCTTGTTCATTGTCTACATTTTTTCCCCCAAATGTATTATTATCTTTTCTTCTTGCTTGTTGCACTGATCATTCTACAGACAGAGGAATTTGCCCTGGGATAAATAAAGTTCTTTCTTATCTTCACGATTATTATAACATGAGCCTTAGTTAGTGAACTGTCATTTATTGGTGTCTGCATTTTCTAATAACAGCTATTATAATGCTTTCACAAAACAGAGGCTCAGTAATGGATCCACTATCTTGATACTGACAGCCAAAATAACAGTAATGTTATCTGTTATAACCATCCTAAAAACATTTAGACTAACAGTTATTACACTGCTGTTACACGGGTGCATTGTCTTATCTACTGTGTATCTAGCACTCTATGTATGTTTGTATGTTGCTATTTGTTGCACTGTGATCCATGGAGATATGTTGTCTCATCACAATATTTACGTGTCCATAGCTGCTGATGACAATGATGTAACTCTGAACCATTTAACGTTTGTAGCACTATTACAATTACATATTTCATGGTGTCCACACTAGCTGTGTATTTCTTTTGTCTATTATCTGTCATAACTTGAACTCTGTGACAAAGTAACCTTGAACTTCAAAGCTTACCATTACTATTACAATGACCACATATTTTGTAGTATCCATACTAGCTGTCTATTTATTGCTTATCTATGTGTATATTATCTACTGTTTAACCTGCACTCTGTCGAATGTTGCTATATGTTGCACCATTGTCCATGGAGAAACGTTTGATCACACAATTCACGTTTACACAGCAACAAGAGACAAAAAAGTAACCTTGAGCCTCGAACCTCATGCTATTATTACAATAATTATAATTATTATAACTATTATAATTATTATAATAATAATTATTATTACAACATTCAAGCGTGCATGTTGCTATATTTTGCATCGTGGGCCAAGGAGAAACATCGTCTCACACGTTGTCTCATACTATGTACGTGTATACAGCTGCTGATGACAAAGTAACCTTGAATCTCAGACCTTAGAACATTGTTACGACTATAATTATTATTATTATTAGCCATTTGTTTTGATGGTTATTGCGTGTTAAGAGTGTTACAATGTCAGTCTCTCCAGCTATAAGGCATTCCCTCAGTGTGTGTGCAGTAATGTGTGTTTGAGTGGAGCTCCCGCGTTGCCATGGCTCCCCGGTGCCGGAGCTCACAAACAGCAACGAGTGATGAATCAGCAGCTCATTTCTCCCATTCAAAAAACAGAGCAAAACAAAGGCAAAAACACCACGAAAATCAAAACAGCAAAAAGCATAAGCAACGAAAATGTCTACGGGAGCGATTATCAAAACGAAACGACGATAAAATGCCCCCGGTCACTCAACAAATCGTCTCCTTTTGGAAGGAGAGACAACATTAAGCTAACGTAGCAGCTACTCGAGGCGCCTTGCTTCCGAAAATGTCACCCGAAAACAAAAAAGTACACTTTGCCAACAAGCTCGCATGCTAGAAAAATGTTTTTAAGTCTGCGGATCGATTAAACTTGGTCTCAAGCTTAGAATTCGGCTTCAGATCAGCCTTGTTACTACTACTACGACCTCACCAAAATAGACCAACGACCCTGGCACAGAGCCTCCAGAAGGGAGCAATACACACAAAAAGCTGGAAATAGACAGGTAATTTCGGTCCACAGCTATTTTTGGCAAGCTGGTACTACGTTATTGGCAATCAAGTCCCTTTTCAGGTCACGGGGAGCAATTCAATTATTAAATATGCATATAAAGGAATAAAGTCGAAAAGCTGCCACAATTTTCTGACTTACCTACGCTAGCGCTAGCAGCGTGTCGTCGTTGGGTCTGTTGTTTTTCCCAGTAGGGGGTTTAGTCTAGTGCCCACTCTGCTTTTTCCCCTCTCACCCCCACCTGGGTGGCTGAGCTAACCTGCCTGGCTGCTGTGTCTGGCCCTGGCTGAGTAGATATGGCCGGTCTGTCCACCTCCAGCTACCGTGGAAGTGGAGAGAGGAGAGAGAGACGGTCACGTTTTCTCGACGAGCTTACTGGGGAGATACTGGGAGCTATTGGGGAGGGGGTACGAGACTAGGCTACATTCCCACACGCAGGGATAAAATCAGTGAAATCAAATTAAAAAAAAAAGGAAAACCCGATAGCTTCTTGGTGCACACACCTGACTGACAGCCTGAGTGTGCGGTGTGTGTATGTGCTGGAGGGGATGTAAGAAAAAAGGGATGTAGATTACTCCAACCTCGCACCGTAACGCAGAGCTCTTTGTGTGCAGTTTAAAGTGCCTCACCACTGGGCAGGAGCTGTGGAGGTCCTCCCGGTGCCTCGGTTTAATGACCCACCGTGATGAATCAGCACGGCGAGCCCTTTAATATCCCCCTCCCCACCACCCCCACCTTCTCATATCGGCACGATGTGGCTTACCACAGGCAGCCAGCACACACACACTACTTCGTATTCCTGTCTTCATAGGTTGTTTGCACACAGCCCTAACCCAGCCCTGACCTAACATATCCATAATTAGAGTAAAGTCCTTCTAGCTGCATTTTTGCTCTAATTATTTTTTTCACTATTTCGAAACTACTGGTAAATAAAAAATATGAAATCAATTTCTTCGCGGCTCGTAGACACAAAAATCGTCTTTTCATTATTCTGTAAGCATTGTGTCCCCACAAAGACATAAAAACAGGTCGTATATGTCTTTCACACAAGGTGTGAGAGAAAGGAGCGTGCTCACTCAGCAAAACAGTTCGGCGTCAAAAATGTTCAGATTTTACGGGCGTTTGAGCTAAATATATGGCTCCATACAAATACGTACATATGCATGCGCGCACACACACACACACACACACACACACACACACACACACACACACACACACACACACGCGCGCGCGCGTGCACACTCAGCAAAACAGCCGTGTCTCTGGGAGCCCGAGCCGAGCCGAGAGTGACCCAGCCGTCCGAGCCTCCGGAGGGCAAACCCCAACTTCAGGTCGGTCTGCCAGCGGTTTCACTCACCGAAGCTGAACGGGGACCGTCTCTGACGTCAGAAAGGGGTCAAAAAGTAAAGGCCGAAGCGATGGCGCGCAAGTTTAGTGTGTGTTTTTGGCTCGGGAAGCCCTGCTCCGCTCCTCTCCGCCTTCTTCTTGTTGATCCTCTTTCTCTTGTGCCGAGGCCAGACGTCATATGATGTTTGGTCACGTGGTTTCATTCATGAAGGCTCTACGCAGCATGGACAGAAAGTCTTAAAGGGCCAGTCGCCACCAACCGACCACCTGTTATTTCAGAGGAGACGTTTTATAAGAACAAGGGACCAAAACATAAGTTAATTACTTTTATTTTCTCCCGTAGACCCCTGCTCCTCAATATATGGGCACATTCGCAATATATTTGCAAAAGTATTGGCACTCACCTCTTAATACCCGAATTTCAGGTGGCCCGTTACTTCACTAAAGAGCGTCCCATGTCTCATTGCTGGGGGTCTTTTTTCCCCCTATGAGAATGTTGCCCAAATCAGGTCCTGGATGAACACTCCCACTCCAACTCAGTAAGGGGCGATTAATGAGCTGATGTGGTGGGCCAGGTGTGTTGGGAGCAGTGAAAACACTCAAATGTGCTGGACATGGTGTTTCTAGGACCAGAGCTCTGGCATGGACATGGTGACCTTTGGCTCAGGTGTTGCTTCTCTAGAGCAGTGGTTCCCCACCTGGGGTCCGGGCCCCCCTTAGGGGTGTGCGTGCGTACAATTTTGTCTGCACAGAGATTACCAAAATTATATTTGTAGACATTAAATTAATAAAATCCCAATATTTGAGAAAAGATTGCCAAAAGAGTGTGTGTGTAGGTGTACAAGAGTACAAGAACAAAAACCTACAACTGCTGTTTATTTTTTGCAAATAAAAGTTTGTAATTAATCACTTTATTATTTATATGTGTCTATGCGGGTAGGATTTGGGTTTGGGGGGCCAGACTTGTCTTGGACACAGTCAAGGGGGGCTTCAAGGAATGTTGGGAACCACTGCTTTAGAGCATCCAAATCCATCATATATGTTTTACTATGAAGATTAAACAAGCAGTGTGTGTGCCACTGTGTCAGCAAAGCCACTAGCAACATGAATGACCTCATACACCCTTTTCTGTCTGACAAATTGTTCTGTAGCATACAAGCCTCCACCGCCAAAACAGGAAGCAGTTTTCTTCCCTCAGGTCATCAGACTACTCAATCAGAACTGAAACATAGACTCTACCTCCCACCCTCACACACACATAACCAAATTTCTTCCTCTTTTAACACAATTCACATACCCACTGAACTGTTCTGCCTTAAATGAAACTGCTTACACCCCAGCTGCCACTGTGAATACCCATTATTTATTATATACTGCACATTTTCTGTCCTGCTGCTGCTATTATTTGCATAATTCTTATTTATTGCTATTCTGTTCCGTTTTGTTTTGCAGTTCTAACGACTCCACTGCTAGAATACAGTACCTATCATTTTTTATTCACTCAGACCTCGACTGCACTGTTGTCTTGTCCCGTTTTGTCGCTCCTGTGTTTTTCTTGCTCACTCTCTCTCACTCTAACTGCACCCTGCTCTCACTCTCCTGCTCTAACTGCACCCTGTATTTTCTCCTGTCTGCACTTATGTAGTCTTGTGGTGTTTCTGTTTTTGTTCTTGTGTTGTTGCATTGTCCAGGAAGAATTTGGTTTGGTTTCACTGTGTACTGTATATATGGCTAAAATGCCAACAAACCTACTTGACATATAATGTCTAAAGCCAGTAGTCAGAAGAACTAACTTCGACATTTATCTTAAAATATTGTCCTAAACGACCTCTCCTTCTATGTGAAGTGCCTCCCAGCTGTAGTAGGTTTGTTAGAGGAGGGAACTCAACTGTGAACCTCCAGAACCTAAAGTGAGCTCCTTAAATGAATATCATTTCTCAATAACTGGTCAGAACTCCCTGTGACAGAGGATTAAGCGGTTACAGAAAGTGAGTGAGAGTGAGTGGCCGTAACTCTTTTACATTAAAGGATAGCAGGTCTTTAACTAAATAGTGTCAGAGGCTCTGCCTAGTCTGGTGTTTTCCAGGCTTAGTTAATGATCAAGTCCTTCTTGATAAAGGAACAGAAAAACAGGAAACTGGACAGTACAGGTAGACTCCAGGACTGGAGGCGTCCAGATTAGTCAGCCTTTAAAAAATTAAATCTTTGTGCCAGAGTAGGAGTAAAAGAAATCTGTTCTATGCTTTGGTTGCTTTTTAATGATACATTTATGACATTTGTCTGTGTCTGAGGGAGGAGAGCGAGTGTTAGTCATAGTCAGCACTAAGACAGCTCTCAGTCTTGGTGAAGGGAAATATATATTTTTTTTCATAGGAAAGTAAAGTGAAACTGTGGATCCCTGTGAAAAAGGAATAGTATCAACCATCAGTCAAATATGCAGAATTAAAGTATACAGCAGATTTTCTTGCTTCCTTCTGAATAAACGTCAGTCAAGATGCTTTTAATATTGTTTCAGTGTAATAGCAAAGCACTGTGGTCTTAGGCACCTATGCTATTTTTCACTGTGTGTGATGAAGTGTTTTTCTGCTTTTAAAGTTAAAATTCAAATAAATGCAAACACACATTAAAGCAGTAAAAGTATCAAGATGTGTTTTGTTCGTAAGAAGTAGATGATATTGTGTGAGCTGGTGAGGAGAACACAGGTTCAGTTCCAGGTTCCTCCTCGGTTCCTCCAGCCACTGTTTGAATTTGTGAAACTCCATCAGCAGCTTCTGATTTAATATAATGAAGGTCTCATTGAGTCAAACCAGGATTCTGATGGAAGTGACAAGAAATGCTGGACTTCCACAAGAAACACATTGATATACTGAACATAAAACTCCCTATTTACTGTTAATAATTTGTATTAATTCTTTTTAAATTGTATTTAGTATATTTAGTAACATAAAAAACGATGGTCATGGTTCTAAAAGTGAAGTCTGTGATGGGGGAGTCCCTGGTTTTATGCATTGTTTTTGAATGAGATAATATAGGCAGAGATTTGTGCCAAAACAAAGAGCCTTTCATTCCCACCTGACCTAGCAGTCTATCAAATTTGACATGACCACAAACACGTAAATAAAAATAAAAATAAATAAAATACGAGGACATAAAAATATCATATGATGCAACTTTATCAGTACGTGACATTTATGATGTACGACACCTACACATTTTCCAGCTAGAGTGTCCCTGGCTGAAAAAAGTTCCCCCAATCTATGCTATCTACCTATACTTTATTAAATAAACAAACAAATTAATTAAAATCGGTAAATAACTATTAAGTAAGCCTAGTAAACATTAACAGATAGAAGTAGAGGTTTTTTGTGCTAACCCAGTTGTTAAAGTGATCATGTGATATCTATCAACAACAGGTTCTGAGCCCATCCACAACTGCAGGAATGTATTTTGAGTAGGGGGTCCTGCAGCGTTTATGTTTCAGTAATTTCAGTATACTGAATATGGATGTATATTTTTAATCCCAAGAAGGATGAAGTACTATTTCAAAATATTTATTGCTATTGCCCAATAGCCCAGACTTGTTTACATACCCTTGTCCCGAGAATGTCCCTCTCCATTAGAGGGGGCTGATACACTGTACAGCAGCAGAGGGGCTATAGTCAGTAGTTGCAAAGCAACAATGCTCACCTATATGGCAGGTGTTTCCGATAAAATGGCAACATCTGCCGTGTATCATTTGGAAAGCCCCTGTGTGTGGCTTTGGATCCACAGCAAGGAGGCCTTTCACAAGTACCACAAGATGAGTACTGGATTTACTCAGCACTACACTGACCTCCTCCAGCCTAATTATATCTGAGCTCTGTTCACTCTCCATGTGTGAGTTCAGCCCTGGGCCCGGCTGGAGCTGCTGGCCCCCAGAAAAGGAAGCCAAAGTGATGATTCACTACGACTGGAGGCAAAGCTAACCCAGTGTCAGACCTGTCCTTCTCTTCCTCTTTTTTTTTTCCTCTCCCAGCCAGCTGCACAGCAATGATAAAAACTTCACTTTGCAGACCCATTTCTCTGCACCCCCACCCCCCTTCTACCTTCCCAGTACCTCTTTTCTAAGTACACTGATGCTGATGTGGATTATGCAGAGAGTAGAAGGGTGGAGAGGATGATAAGGCAGCTGGCAAGAGGAACTTAGCATGGCCTCTCAAACAGACGCCTCTCTTGATTGGTAGCTTCTTATGGTCAACAGGGCAAGGCTGCTGTGAAGACTGACTAACGCCAGAGACCTCGCAGTTACAGCTTTTTTCTTCTTTTTATCATTTTTAATAACAAGGCAAGGTGGTAAGGAAGAGAATGTCAAAGCCAGCATGTTTCAGGGAAATAGCTCACTAATAGGAGGTGTTTTAGCGAGGAGTTATCAGTGCTCGAGAGTGGCGGGGCAGGCGAGGTGTAACCTTTGGAATAAAAGGGGGATTAGCCAGACACTTTAGTGCCTTCTTGACTTCCCATCATGCACACAAATAAACAGCGGCCTTCAGAGAAGGCGCCGCACAAGGCCAGTGCGTTTAATCGCGGCGGTGACATTGGAACTAATCCCATCGCTGCTTGTCATTCAGTGCGTTCAAGCAAAGGGAAAACACCACCCCCACTACCCCCAAAAAGACAGACACTTTCCATGTTTCTCATTATCACTCCTCTTGTAATGAGGAGGAGTAATCTGCTCAGCACTTTCGGCAGCAATTTAAGTGTTGAATTGTTTGGGAATGAATTGAACTCACTGTAATTATCACAGGTGCAAAATTGTAACTTGGCATTGTGGAGGCCCAGGTGCACACCATGTGACCTCGGCTAAGAATGCTTAGTGGTGCGTGTAGACTTTTTCATAAACCCATGAGTTTTGGAGTTTACCACTAAGCAGATGAGCTTTTCCGACTAACAAAGTTGTGAACACAAGCGGTGAAGTTGCACAAGTTCCATGCTACTTGAGGTTATGATGTGCATTCTCTACAGTGGTGAACCATAACTAATAGAGTTAGGCCTTCAACTAAGCCCATACGTTTCTAAAATAATTTTTTTAAAAGGGGAAAAAAACGCCTCTATGATAATGCTAATTTTGGCTAGCAGCCCTTTGGGATTTCTAATACAAGGTTAGCACCAAGCTAAAGCTGATGCACCTGTGGATATTTTGGCCTTTACATATTAAACACAGACATAAGCTTATAAAAGAAGCATGTGTTTATGCAGTAGAGAGTCTAAGCTGACTAAAACCTGATTACATGAGGTTGCTCCAAATACATTTATCACTTGACACTGACAACTTGAACTCAAATGACGGGTCACAATTTGGAAAACAGTGGGACGACAAATGACATTTACACATTTTCTACTTAACCTAGATATAATAGTTCAATCAAGACAGATTTTTAGTTTTTTAGTTTAGCACTAGTGCTAAAATGCTAACTTTACTAACAAACACTAAAAGTCAACTCAAATCATTTCCACAAATACATCCCTGAAACATCTCTCAACCCACTCAAACTGTATGTACCTCTTCATTAAGGTGGTGCAGACTCGTCAGTGTGGTTTAGTACAGAGTATGATATACAGAAATGAACAAAACCAGGCATCCATTCCAGACAACCAGGATGGAGAGAACTGATCTTGCATCAGATTACTCCATCTTTATAATGGTCACTGCAACCATCACCTGAGGCGGTTTGTGAAAACAGGCCCTGTTGTCTAATAAAGGCCTGGCTGTTGTTGAGTGGGCTGAGAGAAGTTCTGGAGATATCTTTACAAAAAAAAAAAACGTCTGCTTTTTGTTGTTGTTTAAATTGGACTTTTTGCCAAATATTACTTATAGCTTTAATGAACCAAGGAGGACCATTCAAACACACTATTAGGCTGGCATAACAAATGAAAGAGTAAGAAAAAGTTGCCTTTTTGAGCGCTTGGTCCATTTGATGCAACATTCTCTTGATTTTCTATATATTCTTTATTTCTTTTTCATTATTTTATTCAACATTATTCTATTTCTGTAAAGCACATTGAATGACCTTTTGTGAATTATAATGAGCTATATACAGTAAATAAACTTGAACTTGAAAATGTATAAAAAGTGTAAAGAATAAAAGCAAAATATAATGATATGATAGTGAAAATATGCTTCTATGTCTCAGAAGCTTGCTGTTTGCCAATAATGATGCACCATTTAAACTGGAATCATCAGGCCCTCCATGATCATACTCCGATCTCATGACTTCCTCAGCGTGAACTTTGACATGCGGGTCATCTCCAAGGTGTCCCGTTGCAGATGACGCTGACGGCGGAGCGCTAAAAAAGGCGCCTGTCTCTCCAGGCCACCAATCGTCGCTCCATCTCCATGTCAGCAGGGGAGGGGAAAAAAATCTATACAAAATTCTGCACTATAAATAGCCAGGGCCTCTAGCTGTCTCATGTAATACCAGCGGGGTTGGGTGCATACCTTTCTTATCACAGGAGAATTTTATAGTCCACACACACACTGCGCACACAGGGGCTGGTAATGTGGCACAAATATGTGAATTTTACCATGAAGACACGTCATTTTGAGTCTCAAGATGTGAAACTTGCACTTTATAAATGTGCCAAATGCTCAGTGCCACTGTCATTTCAGTAGTGCTGAATAAAAAAAATGAAGAAATAGTAAACGGAAATGAAAGAAATAATTCCTGTTAGGCAATCTGGTGAGGTTGTGCTTTACAGTAAAGTGCAACAAGGAAGGGAAAAAAAGGGGGCCCAGAGGTCACTTGCACAACATTTGCTCTTTATGCATGCTGACTGCAGCTTTGCTTGTAATACCTGTTTTACAAGGATGTAGTCACACAATTTTAAATTACATACTTCAAGTGAGCCACTTATAATAGGCCTTATTTATAAACATAACCCAGTATTAGGGTTTGTAACTTGGATAGCAGGTGTTGCATTAAAGGGAAATTACATAAGTGATTTCTTTAATTAACTGTTTAATTAAAATGAGTAAGTTTAAGTAAGTTTAACAGAGTAGTTCCGAGTGGATTTGATGTGGAATCTCACTTTCTATAATGACATCCTGAGTCACTTTTAATGCCTCTAAAAGCTCAGTCACAACTAGTTTTTTGGTCAAATGCAGAGTAAATTTGTTTTTTCCCCCCACATATTTACCACTCTTTTATAATGATCAATGTTAAATATAAAAAATCTCAGCAGACTTATGGTGGGCTTGGATGATAAAGCAATTTCCTCCAGGATCAGTGAGGTTTTCTGATACTAAATACGATGGCTCTGTTTGTGTTGTAGACATTGTGAGTCCTGGTTCCATCCAACACCACTGTAAAGTCAGCGAGTTCCAGCGAGACACTCCATGTCACAACAGACCCCCAAAGGACTTGTTTCTTAGTGACTGAGCTTTGTTGAACATTTTTTAAATGATTGGAATTCTCCTTTAAGTAGACAACAACCAGTTTTAAACAGCTGGTTTTAAAGTGATAGTGAGGTAAACTTGACCTCCTTTGTCTAATCTAGTTGATCAATAAGTCATAATTGCTGTATGGAGTTTGCTTTTGTAGCTTTTTTGTAACTTTGTTTAATATGGACAGACAAAAAGTGGTCTTAGAAAGTGTCTGCCACTACTGTTTTTAGCGGTGGTGTACTTTTGTCCACACTAAAAACCACACATGCAAGTCCATTTGAGATTACATAACCACACGATGAGGTTTGTTGCAACTGCAGGATGATTTAGGCACGCAGTTTACACAATCCTAACTGGTGTGGCATGAGCTTCTGTTACTTTTTTAGCTACATTAGCCACTGCAAAACTAGCAAACAAGTCTTGGCTGACTGGCTACATTTTGGGCAAGAGGAACATGGTGTCAATTTGATTCTTCAAATGCTACTCATTTAACTGCAGGATTTGCTTGTGCAGTCAGTTATTAGTGTCTGACAACATAGGAACCATCAGAATAAGCTGATTATAGGAAATAATGGTCCAACAATCCCTCACTCAGAACAAGAAAGATCACTACACACTACACCTACAGATACTACGAACAGAACTGGCCAGTGTTAACAGTCAAAGGCAGGGGGGTCCTGTTCATTTCTGGCCCATAGAGACCCTTAAAAAGGCCTTTATTAAACAGTGGCTTCTCACAGAATGATATAAAGCGATAAGTGAATCTAAAAATGGACTTCCCCTCATTTTAAATTATGCTGCAATATGTTCCAACTTGCCATCGATTTCTTATCTTCTTACACTTGAAGACCCCAAAAAGCCTCAGGACTTCAGCCGTTTATAGTTCAATGGTTATTTTTACTGTTTTTGAGGTGCGGTAAAACATCAAATTTCTGTCATTTTCAACTTGTCTGATGCGCTTTTTCGGATCAGAGCTACGAGGATAATGTGAACGTGGAGGAAAACAGGTGATGGAAGCTTTTAACTCAATATGTTGACACTGCCAGGTTAAAGTTGCCTTATTGTGACCAAAATCAGATGGCAGTACTTTCTGAATCAGACCTGAACCACTTTCACAGTGAGGAGTTTAACAGTGGCTTTCTGAATTTAAAGCCTGTCTCTGAATATTTGAATTTAAAGCCGGTCTCTGAATTCTAAAGGTATTACAAGTGGTCAAGTTTATTTACATAGCCCATTAAAAAACACAAAGTCTCATTTAATGCTCTTTACATTAATAGAAGAAAAAAATATTAAGCCTACAATGGTAGGAAGTGAAAAAATTAAAGAATAATAATAAAAAAAACACAAAAGAGTGTTATGGAAGTGCAGATGTTTAAAAGATTGTGGAGAATTGTGGGGTTTTTAGCAGCTTTTTAAAGCCACAGCTGGTGCAGATCTGACATGAATGGGCAGTTGGCTGGACAGCATAGAGGATAAAGACTATTTCACTGTTTAGATCAGCTCTTTTCACCACTAACTAACCAGCTCCTGCGGATCTAAGAGACCCACCAGGATTATATGCACCAAACAGTTCAGAGATGTATTTAGGGCCATTAGTAATTTAGCTTTTTGCTAATCTGCTGACCAGACCAGTCCACTCTAACTTTGTTTCACTGCTAAAAAGCTTTTTTGTAAAGGTACGTATTTGGATCGAAGCTCCTTTTCTCAGCCCAAGTCAGCATACTGATGCTTGTGTGAATGTGCATTCAGTGACACCTACAATCTGAGCTTTCAAATCAGAATATATCACTCGAGAAAGTGTTTTAAGATTTAAGAAACAAAAGGGATTTGCCCTGCTGCACAACATACAGGCTTAAATCATTGCAGATTTGCCTCAAGCTGTTAAATGCTTGCTTATGCAGTTTCTAACACAGCATGACGTAGCACACAAAGCACATAAGTAAACAGGATGAGGATTGTGTGTGGTGAGCAAAAAAAGCTGACCTCATATCTCCACTACAAACTGAAGAAGCACATCATGGCCGATAGACCCCTCCTGGGGTGAGGAAAAAAATACACATAATGAGGAGAGAAAACAACAATAAACATCTAAACAGGTTTGGAGAACCATAAGAAATGTCCCCGACCAAATACACAGCCCTTTGTCCCACAGACCTGCAAATAAATGATATAGCACACAGGTAATTACAGGGTCCTAAAGCTGCTTGTCCTGTAAGGTTGACTAATGGGCTTCAGGGAAAGGTCTCCAGTTAATTCAATTACAGAGACATTAATTATTCATGCCATCCCCTTGCTATAATTATACACCAGGAACAAATAAAAGGAACTTTTTTTTTTCCTTAATCAGATACTCATTCTGCCTGGCGACACTCTCCGAAGTCACGAGGACTTTCTGTATTTTAGCTAAAAGCACTCCAAATAAAAAAGGTGTTCATGGGTTCATGAGTAGCACCTTTAATAAAGCTGCGGTAACAAATGCCCGTGTGATGCACAAGTAGGTAACGTGGTTCCATTCGTTCTCCATTCATGACAAAGTAGTAACTTTTCACAAGCAGATTACAAAATATATGCTTTGGTTGTCCGACTGTCATTTTCCCCCATCCATTTTACATATAAAGCAAATTAAATACAAAAGTATCACAACGCAGCTCAAGTATGTGGTCAAAGACGGCATATCAGTTTCACATTTAGTTTTAAAGGGCTTTTACAAAGAAAGATAACCAATGAAACAACGGAAAGGAAAGGAAATCATAGCAAACACTTGGCAATATGCAAAATCTGGACACAGCTGAGTCAATGCAGCAAATCAGTTTACAGCACTAAATATATTAGGGGTGTAACAATGCATCAAAAAAGTCTCTCAATGCAACAATCTACAATATTGTAGAATAAGAATTCTATTGATAATTGATCTGTATTGTATAGTTTTAAACTAGTGCCAAACAACTCAATCCAGCATATTGGTCATAAATAACCTCCAGCTTCAGCTCTAGACTCATTAGTAAATTGTGCCAAACGAGAATAGGCATCATTTTCCTTCGTTCTGATTTCATTCCAAACACTGTGAGAATATTGAAATGTTTTCAGTCTTATGTTGTTGAAAATCCTGTGTGTATTAAATGTTCCCTGAATCCTCCATTGAACCGATGCAGGATTTGTCTGTATCGTTACACCTAAAACAAACAAAAAAAAACATTTTATCTGTTTTCGTGGTTACCAACCCTACTTTCAGCTGAGCCCCAACCTGCATCTAACATGCTAACACTTCAGTCAATCAGGGATTTCTGAAGAAATTCATAAGCCAGAGCAGGTATTGCTGACTGTGACTGGAACTGGAGTTCTCAGGAAGGTATATGTCTAAGAGCAGGATTGGTAAGCACTGATATACATGATGGTAAATTAAAGGTAGCTGATCTTTTTGGGTGGTACATGAAAAACAAAAAATTCAAGTTACAAGGTTTTTGTGAGACAGTGGTGCTGTACTGATCATATCATGCCATACACCAGCAAGGAAAAACAAACACACAGGACTTTTATAAAGCCTGATAACTGATAGATATGACGTACATAAACTAAAGAAAAACTGTGTGTGTAGAGATAATACAAATTCCGCTGATTTTTTCAGAATTTCTGCATAATTCTGCATAAACACTGTCACTGAAAACACTTTGATGTGAAATGATCCGTTCTAGTGAATGTCCGAAGCAAGCTCCCCTATTACATGAAATGGCTATGAACTCACTGCATGACGTCCAAGATGACCAGTTTTCAGAAGGCTTTAACCTGAAGTATACATTCATGGTGGAGAGGTACATGCAGGGAGGCAAGGTCGTCCCCAAATGAAGCTTATATTTTCAGATTTTACCATCACAGACATTACATATAAAAACTCAGAAGGCACGTATAAGTTCACTGGTGGTTTGGGACTGTAAATAAAATGGCTTTAGTTGTTTTGTAGACATCAATGTTCAGCTCCTATCCCCACTGAAAGAGATCTGAGTCGGCAAGTTTAACTATAATGCACCTTACAGACCAAACCACTCTAAATGACAGAGTAAATAATGCAGAAATTTTGAAAAATTGGTTCCCTTTTAAGTTTTCCACCAACTTTGTGGCTGAGTGTTTTTTCTTATAGACAGGAAGTCCGTAACATCATCTGCCGTCTGTTAACTCCCAATCTTATCCCCGGGGAGCGCACTGCATGGAGGCAGTAGGTGACAGACAGCATGCTAGAAATGCACTTCTGTTCATTCTGTTCAGTCTGAAATAGTGTGTGTGTGTGTGTGTGTGTCTGGACGGATATCGTCTCCAACTACTCTGTTCAAAATTTGTCAGAATGGCTGGGTAACATCTGTAGGTGCCCGGAGGAGCATGTGAAGCAATATAAAGTGAGTGTGAGTTTGAGTTTGTGTTTGTTTGTGTGTATGTAGAACATTTCTCCTTCAGACTTTCTTGACTCCACTCTTGTTGTTAAAAAGGTTGACTCTGCTCTTGGTGCCCACTGATACGTCGGAGATTCCTGGCTGCTGCAGCACTTTGTCCAGGGTGGTCTTTTTAATAGCAGCGGGAGAAATCTTCTCCTGATCCGCCAGAGACTGCAGCTCTCTGGAAATGGGGGAGACAAAAAAAAAAAAAAAAAATACTAAGACCAGAGCTACAGAGCTACTGTCTTTAAGTCACTTTCCACTTAAAGACAACCACAACATTTTCCTGTCTGTGTACATGGTTTCACGGCTTCTGTCTGTGTTCATGTAAGCTGTATTATCTGAAGGAAGCATGAATATGATGTCTTTTAGTACCTGGTCCTGATACATGAAGCCTCCACAGCATTGATGAGAAGACTTCGGAAGCCGCCACTCTCCAGAAAGTGCAGGGCGTGGATGGTGGCGCCCCCTGGTGAGCAGACCTGGTCCTTCAGCTGGCCTGGATGCTGCTCTGAGTCCAGCAGCATTTTAGCAGCACCCTTCAGCCATGAAAACCATTGGACACAGTCAGTTTTTACTGCCAAGCATGAGAAATTGCAAAGGTGTGTTATAAATGTACACAACCGAGCAAAGTCAGGTGAGAAGATTTAAAAAGTAAACAAATTTTTTAAAAAAATCATTAGTTCCTAAGACTTTATGACACATAGACTAAAATCCTGGACCAACTCAACGACACCAATCCAGTGCTTTCCACTGTCTTTTTTTTTAATTATGAAGCTGTACTAACCATGGGTTTTATCTCACTGTTTACAGTAACAGCATATTTTTTTTTTTACTATTTTTTCAAGTAGGGTGTCTTGATACCACTTTTTCATGTCCGACACCAATACTGATATTGCAGCCTTGAGTATCAGCAGGACACCTATGCTGCTGATGCTACATAGGTATACATCTCACACACACACACACAGACACACACACATACAGATACTGATTATACACCAGCCCCCTACCCCAAAACCACCCCGCCTTCACTTGTTTTGTCCTTTCTCCGTGAAGCGGATCTGCGTCAGCGCCTGTACCTCACGACATCTCTAAAGATACATCAGTGAACTCTTTAATGTAATCATGGTTGCATTATTTGTTTGCTTTTTGATCTTTGTTGAATCTCGTGAATGTTCGGCAGCAGGACCAGATCGGACTATCCCCCCACTATAGTCATGTCTTATGTGCTTATGTGTTTTGTGTTGCTGAGGTGTTGCTGGGGCCGTTTTTCTCCTCTGTATCCTTTCCTCATGTATTGTATTTCCTACTTTGGATGCGCCGCGCACGCCGGCAGCAACTCTTCCAATTTCACTGCATATAACTGTGTATGTGAAAAATAAAGGCTATCTATCCATCTACTGATACCAACCCATTTTGTTTTTCCCTCTTTTAAATAACAAAGCTTTTAAAAATACAAATAGTCTAGACGTGCACCAAATCTGATTTGCCAGCCTATTTCCTCTAGAAGGCGCTATGGAAGTTACAAAATTCCAGGTGCTACACCAATATAGGGTACAGAACTCCATTATGAAGTTCTGTACTTAAGACAATCACTTCTGTTAGACTTATTATACACTATTAGGGTGCAGGTGCCTGTATTTTATGTGCACTTTTATAGGGAGCAGGGAGCTGTTTGGAACACAGCCTTGTTGCTCGTCTGGGTCACTCTCGCTTTACAGTGCATTGCTAAAAAATGTAGTTAAACATTATCAGGACTGTTCAGGCTTTTTCCAATATCTGATCCAGTGATTTTCGCCCATATCAGACCGATGCGGAGTATTGGATCAGCCCTAGTTGTAAATAGCGCTTCATTCTACTGTAACGTGGATTAGGGGAAGCAGGATATTGGAAGATTATTAGTCAGCAGATATATTCTTTGCTTTGTAGGCTGTAGTTTTACAGACTACTTCAGCTTGTACTATATAGAGGGGCTTGTTTTTGCACAGATGCATTAAAAACCCATGTGCGCCAGCCATCAACTGTAGTCCTGCGGTTTGTTTGAGTGCAAATTCTAACAGGATACTTGAGGCGGCAGAGAGCTGATGGAAGGCGATCATGACTCAGACGTAGCTGGCGCCAGATCTTCAGCGTCAGCTCAGTGAGTCCTGGGCCTCTGGCCTGTATCAGACACACTATCTATAGCCTACATGCATACAGTGCAGAGATGTAGTCTAGACCTCCATTGTCGAGCCCAAGACCAGGACTAGTCGAGTCGAGTCAAGCCTGAGTGTTTAGCGTCACAAAACTAGTTTAACTATTATTTTTTGATAACAGTCATGAACTTCACATTTTCAGATTTATATTCATTTTTTGTGTAGTTTTTATGGGTTATAGGCTTAAATCCTAGTATTGCTAGGACATCCAGGACACACTCCTCAAGCAGACACTCTAAACTCTGAACACCGGAGCCGAAAATGAAATGCAATGCTTTCCACAACGCTCATGTCTTACAAAGTGTGAAACGGGCCTAAGTCATAAGTATAGAAGCATGTGTTAAGTGTTCTTGTCTTTCTTTTGCATACCAGCAGAGCTTGCGCCCCCAGTCTCACAGCCAGCCTCCTCGGCAGACCCATCTTCACCCCACCATCAGCGAGAGCGTCAAGAGCAGTGAAAGCCTGCATACAAAAGCAATAAACACAAATTTAACATTTAAAAACCATGTCAAAAGCTAAAAAATATGCACTGGAATAACCACTAAAATGTTAAAACGGTAAAAAAAAAAAAAGGCATTTTGATCAATATTTCCAACATACCACAGAACCTCCCTAGCACAAAATTCATGGGCAAATAGGAGTGAATGTTTATGATTATTTATGTCATTTTCGGGGATTCAATAAGAAATGATACAATGCCTTATTTTATATATATTAAAAATATATAATAAAGATAAAAATATTAGGAAGAGGAACATATTTTATTTATACATTAATAGATTATAGACAATAGAAGCAATGCTTTTAATTTTTAAAACTAGCTCTAGAATTTTATTTTGGCCAAAAAGTGAATGCGTTCTCAACTGAAAAATCGTTGCAGTTATTTTATACATTGCAAATAGCTTCAAATAGCTGCACAGTAGAACCACTACCTTCAGTTATTCACACTCAATGTCAAAGTCACCTGACTCAGATTCCAAAACATGGACTCATCCCCCTGCAGCATCACCACCCACCACTCCCCACCTGAATCATGCACTCACATAAGCTGGCCCGCTGCCGCTGAGTCCGGTAACGGCATCGATCAAGTCCTCCTCCACCTCCGTGCAGAATCCCACGCTAGCCATAAGCTGCTCCAGGAGCTTGCCGTCCTCCACCTCAGCGTGTGTACCAGTCGCGTACACCGTGGCCCCCTCGCGGACCACCACTGGAGTGTTAGTCATGCAGCGCATCACCTTAGGGGCAACACGGTACTGGAGCAATTTCTGCAAGGATGGATAAAGAGAGACAGTGAGAAAGGGAGGACAGAAAGAGAAGTCAGGACAGAAGAAGAAGGGAGAGATACCAGCAATTGTGCAGCATCAGTTTATTGAATTGATCTGGTGAGCAAAACAAAAAGCAAAGCTTGGTTTCACACAAACCAACCCACCTGAGCAGCGCACTGGGATGCTTTTCAGAAAACAAGGCACCTAATTGAGGAAATCAAAGTGTTCAGGGCACTTTCTAAAGGGGAAAGCAATGCAAGCGAAAAAGTGTATAGAGTTCATGAAAGAGAATAATGCATGGCCTCAGGGAGCTCCTTGTTTGGCAGGAAGGAAGAAAGGGAATAAAAACAACATGCATGCTTAAGCAAGCACATGTTAGAAAAACCAAAGGCCAATCATGCTCAAACACATCTATTATAGCCCCAATCAGGAACTGCTGAAACAAGACCCCCGAGTGCTTCAGGACTGGTTATGGGTTTTCTACCTGAGCATGGGCTGAGACTGTTATCTGGTGGATGGTGAGGGAGATGCTCTACGAGGCCGTCTTTATGATGCGAGATTCACTTTGGCCCTTTATGCTCAGTTTCCACGGTCTTATTTTTAGAGGTGGGCATAGATTTTTTTAACGCCGTTAATCTCATTGGAATCTTGGCGTTAACCCCCCCCCCGCCCGCCCAGCTCTCTCTGTCCGGGGGAGAGACCGAGACAGGCTTAAAACGTGCGTGAACCGGACAAGTCACTGAAATATCAAGGTGAAATTCACCATATCTTGCGTAGTGTTGACCCAGCTCCCTCTGTCCGGGGGGGGCAGTTAACGACGATATTTTTTTTATCGCGCGATAAGAATCTCGCGCCGCTAACGCGCGTTAACGCCATTAACGGCCCAGCACTAATATATATATATTATACCTGGATTTCTGCAGTAAACGGAAACAGAGTTAAAGAAACCAGACTCCGTTCTGTAATAAGGGAATGATGGACTGTTGTTTTTTACTGAGTTCAGTGGTTCTTGCCATAATGTGCAGTAGAACCG
>JBBPDB010000039.1:1267005-1269099 GCA_037974465.1 Brachypetersius altus | reverse complement strand
CTATTCATGTTCCTGTGCAGGAGCCTGCAGCGCGGGAGCTCTCCAGCCTCTGACGGACAGCTGTCTGCCTTGATCTCACTCAGACGCCCAAATCTCACCGCTGAAGAAATGTGGGCACAGAGCATAATGCGATCACACACCGGGGCGGTCAGAGATACAGAGAGGAAGACCCTGACAGCATCCACTCCATTGAAGCTTTTTTTCCAACTGTTTCTTACTTGGTGTCCTTATGCCGAATAATACAACAACAAAATCAAATACAATTATAACAGAGAAAATAATAAACTTTTCTCATTTTTTCGAGACGTAAGTGTGGCTAGTATAGAACAGAATTGAACAGAGTATAGAAAAGCTTTATTGTCATTAAACCCACAACAAAACTATGAGTGCTGCTACTGGTCAATGCTATTAAAGATAGAAAACTTGCGTGTACAAAAGAAATACAGCCAGTCATGGGTCATACCCACAAAGCAATTATACTTTTTCCATAACTATTTTCCGGGTCACTGTCCCTTTAAGACTGACATGTGTAAATTATGTCTGTTCGGATTGGCTGCACTTTGCTAAGTCAGTTCAAAAAGCAAAACAAGATTAAAGAAAGCTACAAGCAGTTAACTTCAGGGGACATAACTACGTGGACATAAACTGCAGCCGCTCTCTCTGGACGTGGGGATCCCTCAGAAGGCTGTAGTGTGGGTTGTGATGTCATAACTATGAGGAAATTTGAAAAGGGCGGTTTTTGTTGCTTAGTTTTCATTCATTAACTGTATCGATTGAGTGAACTGTGCAAAATCTTGAGCCACCTCTCATTTACTCATATTTTGCTTTGAATCTCCTTAATGGTACAAACACACTGTTTTAAGTCTGTCAGATTATCTAAGCATATTCAGCAGATTAAAGAATGGGAACAAATGTTTGACTGCAACAGGTTGAAAGGTGAATAGATAAATAGATCAGTGCACAGCGTTCGGCACCACCAGTATACTGATCACCGCCTGATCATCTGGAATCATCTGCTCCTTCACTGGTTCAGGACTTCAGTTAGATGGTCTTTGTGCTGCCTGAATGGTTCATGCGTAGTTCACTGTGTGTCTATGCATTCTTCCGAAATTGGTCATGGTTCAGGGACTGGACTGGGAATGAGAGTCTTCGAAAGTCCTCTCTTTGGAAGCAAAATATGAAGAAACGAGAGACGACTCAAGACTTTTAGGCTGCACAGTACGTAGCACTAATGCAGGCGGTATGCTGTTGCTGTTGGAGGTTGCTTTGTAAAACATGAACTCTGTGAAAAGAGCTGAGATGGACGGATTCATGAAAGGTTTTCAAATGCGAAGGAACACTGATTCTGTTGGGGAGTGAAGGGTCTTGTGGGCTTCCTTTTGGGAGCTCCTGAGCCATACACACACACACACACACACACACACACACACACACACACACACACACACACACACATGTGTTTATGTAGAACAAAGGGTTAAGTATACATAGACAATATAAGATGTATTGTAGTATAATATGAGCCTCTTTGGGTCTCTGTTGTTTCTTAATTTTTAACTTTGTACTGTCCACTTTCTGCCATGGCAAAACAAATTTCCCACTTGTGGGACTAATAAAGGTTTATCTTATTATAACACATTCAGACTGAAGCAAAAGGTCAGTTTAAAGCTGATTTTAATACATGAAGTTCAGTGGTTTGCCCATGAGACAGTGTTTTGTACCCCATGGATTTTCACACTCTAAAAAATGAAATAAAAAGGAAAAAAAAATCCAAACAGGTTTTATAATTGGTTCATCTTTCGCTTAGCATCAGGGAGCTGCAGTACCAAACACAGCCTGGGTTTTGGTGAAAACCTGTGTTTTATCAAAGGCTGTGCAAGAAACAGGAGTGAAACTTCTGTTCAGTAAAAGCAAAGCAAATGCCCCATACAGAAGATTGTGCTCTTTATTTCTATTCTTTAAAAAAAACAACTAACAAATCGATACAACACCTGTATCACATCAGGGGTGAATTTTGTGAACTGTTATGGTATGTAACCATTTTATTCATTTTGATGGTCTGAATATTAAATGTTATAATGATCTGACCAGTAA
>JBBPDB010000039.1:1244505-1264505 GCA_037974465.1 Brachypetersius altus | reverse complement strand
TACGTTAGAAATATTAATATTTTTTATTGATAATTTCATCGATGTTTGACTATTTCTGGCAAATACTTGTGAGAGACCACCACAAACATGCATTGACATGAAACTAATGTATTAAAGACTATTAAAAGCAACATCAATGACCATTGTCTCAATCAGACAAGGCTGTACCATGGGAACCACAGGGCAAGGTCATGGCCAGAGGGATTCACCCTCAGCACTTTTAATGTCAGAAATGTTGGAATAACAGTCTAATGGTCCTTGTAGAGTGCTTAAAAAATAAATAAGGTGTTTTCTATACACGTGAGTGCTGCGTCATAAAGCGTGCTCTTTGTGAACAGCAGAGGTCTGCAATGTACAGGGCCAGGTTGACAAAGCAGAACACGGCCACGACCAGCTGGCTATCCCATGCACACTTCCCCCTGGGGCAGCCCTGGGGTCGGATTGGGGTCCCGTACTTTCTGTCGAAGCTGAAGATGGGCCAGACAACAGCCGCACTCAGGTACAGCAGCACAGCGGTGAAGGCGTAGAGTGTAACCAAGCGGTCGGAGGGCGCTCTGAGTGGGAAAGAGCGACTGCACACTTTAAAGGCCACCATCAGGGAGGTGAAGGCCAAGCAAGCACCGAACACAGCTGCGCAGTAGATGGTGGCCCCGTGTAGTGAGAACTCGCTCCTGGTGGCGAAAATGGCGCAGCCCACAAAAACCTGCGCCACCTTAAGGAGGCCGGACGGTGTAGCCATGTAGGCTGCTGGCCTGCCTGGTTTAGCCCGGGAAAGGAACACTTCGGCTCCGTACACTAAAAAGGCCACCCAGGAACACGTGGTCACCGCTATCCGGAAGTTCCGCACCTCACAGTCGTTGTAGGGGCACTCTGAACTCACGAAGTAGGTTGGGTACAAAACAGAGGCCATGAGGTACACCAGAGAGGATGATGCTGCCAGTGTCACCGTCAGGTCATCCCAGGACACCGGAAGATAAGAACGGAGCCGTGTCACGTCCAAGATGAAGATGACGGCCGAGAGGGCAAAGCAGGCACACCATACAGCCATGCACAACAAGCCGTAAGGGGCGCTGTAACCAGCTCTGTGAGCAACTAAGGCAACAATTGCACATCCCAAAGCAAGCTGGGTCAAATGGACAGCACCGATGGGGGACAGTATGGCTGTCAAGTTTAAATAAGGCCCCTCCTGGGGGTTCAGATTTGCGCCCCTTCTTTTCTGAGTTAGCATGTCTCCTAGATTTTCAGAGACAAGGCTTCTCGGCTACAGTCTGCTTTTCAAACAGGCCTAATTAGTTTGGCACAGTGTGGGAGGACTTGCTGCTGGTCCACTAGTATCCTGGAAGATCCACTTGAGCGTGTGGAGGTTTTAAACCAAAGCTGTGTTGACTTTGATCATTTCGGACCACAGTTATGTACGAGTCGTGTCAGGTTGTCTAGGTGATGGTCTTCCGACGTGACGGTGACCCCCCGGCTGCCTGTTGCCTGTTGTCTGGGCAGGGGAGATGACAGTGGGTGTTTTTGAGGATCTCTCTCTTTCTCTCTCTCTCTCTCGCTCTCTCTTTCTCTCAGACGTTTCCCTCCGGCTCCTCAGAACGCTGTCTCTTCCTCACGGGCACGCAAAGTATTTCTGTCTCTATTTTGGAGCGTGTGACTCACAAACTGTCACAAACAAAGCCCATCAAAATGGCTGGGGACTGCGCCTCTAACTACAAGCTCATTCGGGCCTTCGTCTGAAAAGAAAGCTCACTGCTTTGCTATCGTCACAGTCAATTATAAAGCGTATCAATCAGTTCTTTTATCAATTAAAATGTCCAGCGCATCATGCATTTACCAGAGGACGTCGCTTGGATATCCCAAGACTTGTTTCCTGTAGTGCCTGCTCTTCCAGGGGGCCAGACGGTAGGATCTCCAGGAGATAAAAAGTAGAACCAGATACACGTGTAATTTGAATGGTTGGTCGCTTCACCCAACAGTAATCCAACAGGACAAACGTGTCTCCTCCTGTGCTTTTCAAGCTTTCCTCACTTACGCGTTAGCCTCTATGACTCTGATACCATGTGCCCACATGGCCAACAGCCCCCAAATGAAGAGACGCAGAGGCCTGGGGAAGTGAAAGTTATTTAAGCTGGGGTGTGGCCCTGGCAGGGCGTGGATGGTTGAGGGTTGGTATGCATCTCTTAGGCAGGATGGGGCAACAGGCCCCTGACCCGGACATTGTGGGGGGATAGTTCAGCTATAAATAGGAGCATTTGACGCCACAAAGGAACCATCAAGGTACTGACAGTTAACCAATTGGACCACATACACTCTGGCACAGTCTCCTCAGGACGGCCTTGACTGCAGAGATAAAACAGATGGGGATAAGAAACAACATATTTAAAGAACAGAACTGCTTATAATAGATTTTTGCAGTTAGACAGACACTGCTTTTTTATGTAGCTTAGCAAAAAAAGTTATCTTTGATGAATAATCCCAAATATGCACCACCCATTTTTATAGGGGTCTCCATACACTTCCATTGTCAAGCACAATGTGGGATGCGGACTGGAAATCAGAACCAGAGCTGGCTAGTATATGTCTGAGACAAGGGCAGCTCCCAGTTTCTCTCTGAGTATGTGCTGTAATAGCCATGCTTTGTTCATCGTCTTCTAGTATTAAATTCCTTACTTTATCTTCCTCTGCTTCTAGATGAATGAAAAACACGCTCCGATGTCCCTCGTCCTTAATAACAAATCCATTTTTGGTGTCTACTGCCATCTAGTGGACAAATACATTTAATAAAATGGAAAGTCTGCAGCTTCAGATGAGATGCTTCTTATTTAGCATCACCGAAAGCTTCAGCTCTAAGATAAAACTGTTAATACTCTAATAATGCAATCCTGGATCATTTGGGATGACTCAGAAATGACAAAATAGACGAAAATTAAAATGTTTAAAGTTTTAAATGTTTAAAGTTTCTTACTTATTAGGCTCCAGTGACTCTAATAAAGTGAAAGTGAAAGTGACCATTTGTCATACGTGAACACACCACAGCACACAGTGTGAACAGCACGAAATTCAACCTCTGCATTTAACCCATTCACCAAGTGAAGCAGGGGGCAGCCATGAACACAGCGCCCGGAGAGCAGTGTGTGAGGATGGTACCTTGCTCAGGGTACCTCAGCAGTGCCTAGCGGTAAAGTAGTTTACTGAAGTGTACTAGAAGTATACTTATTTTATACTAAAACTAAGTTAGGATACTTGAAGGTTACTTTTTATATACTTAAGAATAGGAAGTACACTTGACTTATACTGATAAGTATAAAAAAAATATATAAAGTATACTTTTGTAAACTTAAAATGACACGAAGTAAACTTAAAGTATATATTTATAAACAGAAAAATGTTCCAATTTGGTCTGAAGAAGTATTAAAGTACATGGTATGTATACTTGTTATACTTATACGCAAGCATAAAATGAACTTTATTTATTTTGCTAAGGGAAGGCCTGTACTGATGAATTTATACTGAACTGTAACCACTCTTTAGGGGTCCAAGGGCAAGTCCTTGAAAATGTTTAAAGGGAATTCCACTGGTTTTCTAAACTCTTACAGAGTTTGACTTTTTTTTTTACAAGGGTGGTGATAGGATGACATAAATATTGTCTTTTTCATTAACAATCCAAGCTGAACCTGCAAAAGTCTTCTGGACTTTTACATGTCATGTTTATGATGGTAAAAATAGGATAAAATAGATTAGGTACAATTTTGCCTTACAAACTTACATTCACCCCACTCTCATGAATTAAAAATGCATATAAGAATATTTTCGGCAACAGTCAGCGTTTTCATAACCTTTCTGCGAGGGAGCTGTTAGAGTGAATAAACACTTTGGATGTCTCATTCCATTCACCATCACTTATGAATCAGTGACTTTCTCTTTAATGAAGCACTTCACATCAAACCTCCTTCCGAATGGCTTCGCTTACATCTCAAAGACTGAATAATAGAAATGGAAATTTCTCTATAAAATAAGAGATGGAATAATGTCATCAAACTACCCCTCCTGCCGCTATTAATTTACTCAAAGTGCAAATGTTTTACTATTTTAGTACACAGCCTAGTACACAGTCAATCAGAACACAGGCCTTTCGCATAGATTAGATTGACCAAGGTTGGAAAGTGTTTTTGACAATGTTGGTACAATAAAACATCCAGATGAGTTTCCTTCAGGGACAAAAAAGTACAAAGCATGGAGAGTCACTAGGTAAACCTCAGCATGCCCAAAATAAACTGAGCTTGTATATGTAGCTGAGATGAAATTCTTTATTTTGACTTTGACACTGTGTGCCCACCTGGCATCCCTGTGCTTAAAAGAGCTTGACTGCAGACCCTTATCTTCTAAATGCCAGCTCAGTCTCCCCCCAGCAGCACAAAGAATCTCTAAGATTCTCCAACTAAAACGATTGCCTCTGTTTATCGCTCCCCAGCTTTCCTGACACTCTTCCTCTGTCTGTGTTCTCTGAATAAAGGAAACAGAGAAAGGCCCTCATGCACACCTGATAGACAGACTTATCAGAACAAGTACTACTTCACTTTTCCCCAAGGATACTAAAGCTGGGGAGCCTACGCTGTTGTGGAATAATGTGTAAAGCTCCCAGAGGTTATACAGCCTTGACAATCACTTTTTACCTTTCTGTTACAGAACAGACCCTCTCGCCAGTGTTTGAATAAAACCTACTTCAAATATCCTTATATTTCCTTCCTCTTGGCACAAAAAACATCCTTTTCAAAGACTTGGAAGTACTGTGTGATTGTACAAATGTGAACCCAGTCCAAACACAGTATAATCCAAAAAAAGGCAGATTCCAAAAGGGTTGTGATGTCACAACCATACACACATTGGCCTATACAGCAATTCACACTGAAGTGGAGTGTTAGTACTGCACTAGAGACAATATAAGCTCTGGTTCCACTACCACCACCATTGTGCCGAAACGTAGAGATAAACCCAGTATGTTTATCTATAATGCAGCATAAGATCACAGTAATCCAATTATTTAAAAATTCACTGGAACTCCCTCCATTCCCTGAACGATATTGCATATGGAAGAATATTATATAGTATAAACTCCAAACAACAGATCATGTTGTTCAGTGTCTTTCATTTCCACATGTTTTGCAGGGGTCATTTCCTTGCACGCAACACACTGCTGTCCAGTGTGGCCGGACTTGCCAAACGTTTACATGAATGTTGGTAAAACAGCTTCTTTTGTATTGTTTACATACACACTAAGTGCAACTGAACTGTTTAACTTCACTATGTATTTTTTGTACACATTAGACAGATTTTGAAGTGAACCTTGAAAAGTTCTTGGAAAGGAAATATCATTTCAGTGTTCCAGTGGGTGTCGCAGAGGGTAGCACTACGACACCCACTGGGTTTGGGGGTCTGAATCAGGGTCCTGGCCTGTAGTGTGTGTGTGTGTTTGTTCACCTTGTGGTGGTGTGGGTTTTCCCCAGGGTCTCCGGTTTCTACTACAGCCAAAAGAAATGCGCGTCAGGTGATTTGGGGATTCTAAATTTACTGTAGGTGTGAGTGAATGGTGTGTGTCCACCCTGTGGTGGGCTGGAGCGCTGCCCTGAGTGAGTCCCTGCCTCGTGCCAGTAGACCCAGAGATGTACCCAGTAGGGATGAAGCAGTTACAGAAAATGCAGGAAACATTTCATTTTAAAAAATTTTGCCCAGTACACAGTACATTTGCCAATCAGACATGCATATTAAAGGCACAGTCTTAAAGTATTATTGAATTAATGGCACAGAAACTAAAACATTCTGCTTAATTCAAATAGGACTGACACAGGTTGGAAAGTGGTTGACGAGTTCACTTCAGGGCCAAAAATGAAATACAAGAAGAAAATGTACAATATGCGGCCTTCAGAACGTGCCGAAATGACCCTTCTACTGTAATGATGATGGTTTTGCTATGATGCATTTGGGCAACACGGGCCTCTCATGCCCGGAGTAAGAAAACCCACCACTGTCATATTAAATCCATGTGGCTGAAATGCTTTGAAAAGTTACAAAAAAACCCCCACATGTCTTTGGTGGGGTTTTATCAGGAGCGCTCATCCGTAACCTTCTCCAGTGTCACCTGCACATGGGCCTCGAATCCACCCAGCAGGTGCGTGCAGCATGTGCCCCTTCCTCACTCCCCCTCTCACAGCCTCATCAAAGGCCTGGCCACAGCTGGAAGTAATTAGGGGGCTGGATGGGGATGGAGGGCGGGAAGAGCAGGGCACAGAGGGGCAGTCAGCTAGTTAAGGAATGACAAGTGCCAGGAGCACCATGCTACCCCCTCCGGACACTTTGAAGTTCCCTCAGATGGGCAGCAGAGAGAGAGAGGGAGAGTGTGTTTAGGAAGAGGGGGACCCTGAACATCAAAGCATCAGATACTCAGGGTTTTTTTTTTTTTTTTTTTAAAGTCACCTGAATAATAAGTTAAATTGCCAATGGTCAAAAGGAAACTTCACTGAAGGATAGCATCTTATTCCATCTGGCATTTCCACTTCTAAAACCCAGTTGTTTTTGTTTTTTAAAAACCAAATTCTAAATGATACACCCCCCCCCCCTCCTGGAAAAAGCAGAGCGGCAACATTCTCTCAATACTGAAATAAGAAAACGGTACTTAATTAAGGTGGTAATGGCTATAGTCTTGAGCTTTTACTCCTGAAGGTTTCATCTCAGCTTAATAGCAACCAGACAGAAATACTTAAGCCTTCAAAAGGGGGTCAATCTGTTGAGACATTAAAAAAACAATAAATCAGAAAAATAATTTGAATTCTTAAAGATGTAAAGCCATTTAAAGCAGTTCTGATGTGAAATGGTTTACTACACAAAACTAGGATTTCTTTACAGCAGTGGTGATAGGAACCAGGTCTATAACACAAGTACATGCACATGCACAGTATTAATCTGTAACAATAGTAAAAGTAAAGCTTTCTTTCTGTTCTGTTTTGCTTATTATCCTGTCTGTGTACCTCTCGGTCATGACTAAATGGCCAAAATAAATTTTTATTCTCCAAACGAATATAAAACCACATCTCAGGCATCAAGCAAAATATTCATGAACATTTCATGTAATAACATTCTGTGAAGCAGCCATTACCATCAGTGCGATCAATTCTAACTGTGCTTTTCACATCAAGCTATTCTGAATGAATTCCATCTTAACCATCCAATTATACAAAACAATCAGATGAATTAACGTTTAACGGCTATTTGCATGGTTAATAGTTTTTCCTTTGTGATGGCATAACTACATCTTTAAAGATCAATCAGAAACAATATATAATATAGAAAGATAGCACAGCTGCTGTGTTATGATGGCACATTTGCAAAGAGTAAAAATGGTTCTATAATTGAATGAAAATGTGCTGAAAAATGAAACAAACTGCAAGAATAGTTGGTAATTTAAGTGTCAGCTTTAATTATCAAAGCATCCCAGGAATTATTGCAAAACTATGGACTTGGCTCTATTTGCACTGTGAATCCATTTCTGTTACATTGGTTTTGCCTTTAAGCATCATCTGAGAAGGCAGAGGCTTTCTGGTGTGAAGGATCCATCCCTCAGTCCACTTTTAAGACATCTATCGACTTCATGAGGAGTTATTTCTTGCCTAAGGAAGGAAAGGTATAAAATGTTAAAAGAAACCTAATGCAAGGAAAAATGTAAATGTAAATGATCAAGCGCAATGCTGGGGTGGTGTAAAGTACATAGTTTATCATGCTTCACTGTCTAGGAATCTGACAAATCTGAATTTAGCAGATGAGCAGAAAAATCCCTAAGCGCAGAACCCCAACTGTAAAGTTTGGTGGAGGAGGAATAATGGTCAGGGGTGATTTCGTGTTTTTTCCTGGACTGGAGGACAGTCTTAATGCAGCATCACATACTCGCATTCTAGTGCCTCCATTTTTGTGGCAGTAGTTTTGGGAAGGCCATGTGTGGAAGAATTTGACTGTTTTGGCCTGAACTCCATTCAAATCTCTGGAATGAACTAAAATACCCACCCAAATACCAATGAACTAAGAAGCTAAAAAGAAAAGAATCCAAGCAGCCATGTTCCAAATTCTATTGGAAAGTGTTTCCAGAAAAATGGATGCAGTTATAGCAGCAAAGGGACCAACTCCTTAATGGCCAAAGTTTAAGAATAATGATGTTTAACAAGCACACAGAGTATGCACAATGAGTAATTTCCCTCAAATGCAGCAGAACCGGAGGTGGTTACTTAAATACAGATTCTCGAATACGCACATATAACAGATGCACTGTCACTGTCCGCTGTTGATAAATGTAGGTCTTTAATACTACCGCTGACAGTGTGTGTTCTCAGAAAACATGATGGAATAGTTACGCCAATGCAAGTGTTGTCCATTCAGAACATCCAAGACATTCCTCTCTCTCTGTACAACTCCAGGACTTCTAAACCCTCAAAAAGCTCTAAACGAAATTTAAACATGTAGCAGAGAAGATCAATCAGCCTTTCTTCATTTCTCTCACTCTCTATTTTCCATCCCAGAAGACAAAAAGGGCTGTACTGCGTGTGAGAATTACCCAGAGGAACCCAATAAAGCACAATAGAGACATGAGAAAACAAAACACATCAGCAGCCTGGCCACCACCATGACCACAGAGCAACACACAACAGAGAGAGAGGAGGCCCAGGGGCTCCGGAGCCAGGAGCCTCGCGCTGCTTCATGTGGTCCAGACTGGGCCCCTCTGCTGGAGCTCTGTGACAGCCTGGAGCCCCCCAGAGGCCTGCTGGAAGTGGAGGTGGAGGCCATAAAGACGAAGAAGGAAGGAAGGTGTCCTATTGAGAAGGCCCATATCTCCAGCAGGGTATATACAGTGTGAGTATTTGTGGCTTGGAGAGCCGATGGAGGAATTTCGAGGGTCTGGTACAGCTTAGTACTGCAGGACATAGCAGAATGTAACAGGAAGGCAGATGGGCACCCCCTTCTATACCTCTCTTTAAACAACTAAAGTCGTTCATTCTTGTTGCCAAAACCTTATCAAAGGTGACAACTCAAATGTAAACGTAAAGCCCTCTTTGTCAATACATACAACTGACTATTTTTAATGTGTGTAACCACAGAAAATATAATTTTCCTTGCTTTTATCACACATGGAGGAGTATAAAAAATGTACATAGCACTTCTGTTGACAAAGATGTCTGTGTGGTGACATTTACACATAACCATTCAGCCTACACCAAACAGCTATAGCATTAAAATCACTTTATATTATGTAGATCCCCCCCTCATACCACCACAACAGCTCTAACCTCTCAAGGCATGGACTTCAAAAGACCTCTTAAGGTCTATTTAAGTCCTGTAAGTTAGTGGAACTGGACTAGTTCATCCTGCACGTTCCACAGACGCTTGATCGGACTGAGATCTGGGGAATTTGGAGGCCAAGTCAATATTTGTCATGTTCCTCAAATGGTTCCGGAACATTGTTTGCTGTGTGGCAGGGCTCATGTTTAGATAGGTGGCCCGTGTCAAATAACACCCAGACGAATGCAGGACCCAAGGTTTCCCTGCAGAACACTGTCCAGAACATCACACTGCCTCCGCTAGTGTAGCTTTTTCCCCCATAGTGCATCCTGGTGTCGTCTCTTCCCCAGGAAAGGAACATCTAACATTATGTTACACTATGTTATGTTCTGACTGTTGGACCATTTAAGGTGAAAGAGAAAATTCCAGCAAGACAATGGCAAGGAACTTAAATTTAGCAACAAAATTCTTCATTTGGTAAACCAGTTAAACTGGTAATAAAAATTATATTTATGTCCTGAACTTACTGCTGTATCATTTTTGCTATCTATAAAATTCCAGTCCGGCTTACCTGTCTATTTATCTGACTGAACATTAACTTCCAGCAAAGCGTAATATTTCTTTCCACAGCTTTTCATAAACAAGAGTTTGTCATTAAAAAAAGAAAGGCTATGGTCTGTTCTGATGGGACAGGGGCCTGGACACACCTGATAGTTTGAGCCACTTGGGTACTTTGGCCGGGTCAGTACGTGCGGGTTTGGCTGCCTGGCTTTGATGGTTTGATGTATCTTCTGGGTCTTCCTGGGTGTTAGAAGACACACTGGATTCTAGTGGGAGCGTTTCCTCAGGGGGCAAAGAGCTGGAGGATGGAGCCGGGGACCTGGGAATGCAGCTAAAGAGAGAGGGAGAAAGGGGAGAAGAGATTTACAAAAAAGGGAGAAAGATTAAAGGGGAGGATATCAAACATTTGGAGAGAAATAGGAAGGAAGAGAGGAAGAAAACAGAGGCTTAAGGAGACAACAGGTTCTGATGCTTTGGTCCCCTGAAAGTGCTTTCGGGCTGTAGAATGTGTTTAGTGTGTGTGTGGGGAGGGTTTGGAGGGTTAACCCAGTCTCTCTTGACCGCTTTCATGTGAAAGAGAAGAGAGTAAAGAGGTGAAAGGTCACGATCTCTCGAGAGGCTGCTGTTATTAGAAGCTTCCTGTGGAGAGTCACTTCAGCGCAAACATCTTAATCTTTCCGGCTACAAGCATTTCCGCAGCACAGGACACCAGCCACCTGCTGCTCCTCTACCAAAATCCATATCCTCCTTCACTCAAGAGCCCGTGCCCAACGCATCCCCAGGCAAATTCAGAATGTAGAACGTCTGAGACCATATCCCACATTTACTGATTTATACTAACTGATATAAAAAAGGCACAGCTAAAAATATGACTATTAACTTGGGCAATTACATTTTACATTGCCAGAAAAACAATCCAATGCTCTTAGTTGCTTTACTCGCTGTTAATTCAATTTGTGAGCAGAAGCAGTATTAAATGTAAAACGCGAAGTCCACAATGCTCCATATAAATCCCGATTTTGGGAATAAAAAAGGGAAATGGTCATAATCTGAACTATTTACTAAAACAAAAATGGCTTCAAAACATACAGGCTTCCAAATCGCCTTGGCATGGTCAGGCAGTGACACATCTGGTTGTTAAAGATACACACTGTACCAAAATATGAGCCGAAATTGGAAAGACAGAATTATCCGATATTGGTCCAATATTTAACGTTTAGTCAGTCATTAGAATCAATAACCTGCTCCTCCTTTTAGCTTGCACATCATGTGAAGTTACTCAGGTGGGAATTTCCCTTTTTAGACCAGACAGCAGTCTTGGTTCGTGTTTCAATACTAATTAAGCTCTATTGTGAGTAAAAAACATCAAGAGACTAACACAAATCTCATTCAGGATGGCTTGGTGAGGTATTTTGGCTTTTAAAATGAAGGTAATGAAGGTGATTTCCTATAAAAATATATTACTTTGCTGTCTTCGTGTTCAGGTGTGTCTAAAATGAGTGACGCTCTCAGCTTCGCTTTGGATGTCAAAACTCTTATATCAGGTTCTTTGTTGGGTGGTGATGATCTTAGGAGCTGTGGTCAGATAACCACATTCCTGTTCTTTATATTTGAGAATTAAAAAAATGTACAACCTACTTAATAATATCCATATACATTAATATAAACATTAAAACATACGTAAATAAATTATAAAAAAAGATAAGATTTAAAGATTTAATAGATTAAGGTGTCATTATGGGACATTATATCAGGCCCAACAATTCCATATCAGTGCAGTCTAGTTTTTCAAATTCCTGTTTGATATTTTTAAATTAAAAATGTGTCCAAAAAGACATTAATGGTACTTCATAGATGCAGACAGATCTGTATATGGCAAAAATGTATTAAGAAAAAATAAAAAAGACTGACAGTAACCGCTGATACAGTCTATGAAATCGGTCCAGGTTGAAAAAGCACCAGGTTTGGAATCACCACGAACACTTTCAACTGAGAATACAGACCTTGGTCTCTTACTAAGTTTCCATTAGAAATAGGCTTTCAACTAATGGAAAGGAAATACTTCTCTGCACCGAAAAGCATGTAGTGTACGTGTGTGAGAAAGAAAGAGTGTGTCCGTTTGTCCCATTAAGTCATCATACTGACATGTTATGCCAGGCAGCAGCAGGAAATGGCATCCCCTTTGAAGTGAATCCTCGAGAGGGTGTGTGTGTGTGTGCATGCCCTGGTGAATGAGAGAGAGAAACAGGTGGGAGGGAATAAGTGTGTGTGTGTGTTTCGTTCAGGGATACTGGGGGGGGGAGCTGCTATCTTTAGGAGAGGATGAGGAGAAATGTGTTCAGGGCTCAAGGAAATGAGGGCAGAATGGGGAATGGGGGCTGTGAAGGTGTATGTGCGTGTTAGTGGGAGACAGGGGGGCACCTGTGGTTTCAGTGGAACACTCCCATTTGGAAAGAACCTCAAAGGCATTCCAGCCAGGCGGATGAGAATCCTCCCAGAAAAACAGCCACAGTGTGGGGACGAGGGAGAGATAGTGAGAGCCTAGTGATCATGCAACTGTATCCTAAAACTGTGGAGGCAAATGAGGGCAATGCGTGGTTGTGTGCGTGTGTGTGTGTGTTTGCGCTGTGGGAGCATTCAGGGTCATCATTAGTTGGGGAGAATTGACTAAATAGCTCTTTTGTCATAAGCCAGGAACAAGATTACAGGGATAGTTCACGGAAACACCAAGCACCCCCTTACCCCAACTGTATTTGATCAGTCAAGTTATGGAAGATTATACCAGTTTGTTCAAACTGAATTTAAACCAGTGTTTCCCAGCCTTGGTCCGGAAGGTCTCCCTGCCCTGCAGTGTTTTCCCTGCTCTTGCATGTCCACTTTAACCCAAGTAAGTGTAGTCAAGTAGCTAGATTAGTTAGATCAGGTGTGTTAGGAGCAAGGAACACACAAAAACGTGCAGGGGCAGCCTGTAGGACCGGGGAAACACAGCCTTAAAGCGCTCTCAAATAGACAAGCTTATGTCAAAATGAATTAAACATGAGGATCAAAGAAAAAAAGAAGGACAAAATGGAAGGAACAAAGGGTATACAGGAAGATGGAATACTGTACCCAGCGATGAGCTCATCAGCCTGCAGGGCAGACACACTGCCTTCCACAAGATCACTGCGCAGGTAGCACTCTGTCAAAAACACAGACATGGTCAGTTACACACCAATGCTGGCTGCTCAAAACCGCTAGGAAATGGAAGGACACACTAGATTTCCATGTATCTAAAACACTTGATGAACTGAATCACCAAGTGATCTGGGGTTGCGCCCCCTGCTATGATGATCTGCAGCCGAAAGCCTCTTTTCAGCAAAAACAATGTTCTTGTGCAACTAAACCACAGCACAGTAAAACTTGCACTTCATCACTCTCTCCAGCGTCTGTTCTACACACTGTTGCCCGGCGTGCCCTCTGTGGCGTAGGGGCTTTGGGTAAACAGGATTAATTTGATGTCATTGCTCTGGACAGGAGATGAAAGAGACATCCAGAAATGGAAGTCGCTGTTAACAAACCTGTCTTCACGTCCGAGCCAAAGTACACGAGAGCAGCAGGGAAGAGGTTGGCCTGGGAGAGGAAAGGAGAGGCCAGAGAGCAGAGAGGGGAGACAGAGTGATACAATTACAATCACAAAACTAAATTAGACTCTGACCAGCAGAGTGATTACAGCAAAAGGCTTCAAAAGTGTTTCAATCCCCTGTACCTACAGATTCATGGAAACACACACATATATAGCATATAGATTTAAAACAGAAACCATTTTTTATAAATGGAATATGTCAGAAAAGAATGTTTTCCACCTAATGATCAATTACCATGGACAGTCTTAGTAAACAAAAATATATGTTGACTCAGAACACTCTGATAATAGAGGTCAGTCACTTCCTTACTTCACTTTTGTGCCAATACGACAAGCTAGTAGAATATCAGTAGGCTGGTAAATCAAATTTGACCATAACGGATGTTAATCCACTACAGAATGGTCATTTGATTGACCATCCTCTTGATATTTAATTAAATATCTACAGAAACTGTTATGTTTCTGTAGACCACATTTTTCAGTACACAGCATGATTCCACACTTCTCTAATGTGCGCACAGTAGCTGTTGCTTTCTCTCAGGTTTGAATGTTTCTGTAAATACAGGTTTTAAACCAGAAGGTGGAGGAGACAGTTCACTTATGAGATGGGACTCTAGTCTTGCAGGAGTGGAAGTAACTGCATGGGTGTGTTGTCAAGATGGCCTTTGAATGGGCAGGCTTTCTCCAGCGACTTAAAGCACAATCTTCACTATAGTTTTGTTTTCCACTGACTGAGATTTGCAAGTGAAAATGTGCCGGTGAATTTTGGACCTTCCATTTCTGGAATGCCATCCACAGCAAGTGGCAGAAAATAGACAAGACGAAGTTAAATAACCATTCACTCACATTTTATGTGCCGATGTTTTAATGAAATATAGTTTTCATTTACACTGTAGAATAGTTGCAGACTGCAGACATTAAGCGTTCCTTGTTAACTTCTAAAAACACACTAGTCGCTGTAGGTTGTGGCTACCTCCTACAACACTGGTCTCAACCGAATCCAAAAAGCAAAAGTAGCAGTGATCAGAACATCACTACTACTTTTACAAATGTAGCTTTTCTCATTTTCCAAATACAAAGAAATGATTGTTGAACATTAGAGTATCATTATAGTATAGCTCTCTATAGTAAAACACTGGAATATTCTTTTAAAAAGGAACCTAGTGTTACTCAACTTTTTGAATGTAACTCTTCAAACTCTTCATGCGCACTGCCTAGGTGCTCACATGGCCGGCTAGGCTGCAGGCTGTGGCCCTCTGCACCCTGCGCTGGCTCTATAATGGGCTGAGCTGTGTCCTAATTGCTATTATTAGGGCTCTTTGAGGGGGAAACAATGTGTTTAAATGGGCTACCAGGCATTCTGTCCCCACAAAGCCACAAATGCCCCCCCGTTTGAACAGTGGCTCCAAAAGCGGCTGCCGAGGGGAGAGGGAGAAGGGCTGGACTGTGTGGTGGAGGGCGGATGAAGCGGGGGGAGGCAGAGTATCAAAGGCTGACTGGGATGGGAAACATTCCTTCCGTGACATGACACAGAGTGATTAAAGATTCTGTTTGTGTGCCTTTAATGCTTTTAAGTCCTAATAGCGGGTGACAGAGATGGAGACAGAAGGAAGAAAGAGATGGTAACACAGAGAGAGGCAAAGAGCACGCGAGCGAGCGAGAGAGAGAGAGAGAGAGAGAGAGAGAGAGAGAGAGAGAGAGAGAGAGTGTCCAACAAGATAAAGTAGTATGAGTAGGTACAGTGATGTATTGTAGCTTGTGCAAACATACATGTAAATACAGTATATCTATAGCTTTGTGTAAATCTAACAAACAAACTTTTTTGAAGGCTGTTTGTTGAACAGTGGGATTCATCTGATAAGGATTCCAAAAGTAATCTTTCCACTCATGTGACCAAACGTAGAGCTGGGTATGAGAAAGTTTGTCTGAGTGGGTCATGCTTTTTAAGAGGATTCTTTGATGTTAACGCTCATAGGCAAGTGGTCTTCACGAACAGTTCTCCAGACTTCTTGAAGGCATTCTAAAGATTCTGTCTTTTGTCATTTGCTGACTTTTAATTCAAGATGATCATTCTTTTTTCCTTCAAAGTATGTTTTTACTGCATTGACAGTGTGTTTAGGATCACAGTCATGCTGAAAAATGAAGCCATTGTCAATCCGATGATCAATTCTTTCAATTACAGATGGTACTGCATGGTTTATCAGATGGCACTTCTCAGCATTCATAACTCCATCAATTTGAGCAAGATCCCCAACACCACTGGCAGACATACAGCCCCAAACAATCATAGATCCTCCATCATACTTTGTAGATGTTCAACTTTACACACTGTTGGATAAAAGCGTCTGCTAAATGCCGTAAATGTAAATGTAAACACTCTTCTGACCTCCTCCATACAACAATTTGAACAGAAAATTTCAAATTTGGCTTCATCGATCCATAAGACCTGTCGTCACTGATTTTCAGTCCAGTTGTTGTGTAATTTAGCACAGATGTGCCTTTTCTACCAGTTTCTCATCCTTAAGAAGAGCATTTTGACAGTCGCTCTTCTACAGATACCATTTCTGAGGAGGCCTCAACCAACAGTAGATGGATAAACTGAAGGGCCAGATGCATCTCTCAGGTCCTGTGTCAGATCATTGCTGGATTTTTTCCTATTTCTTAAAGGACCAACAGCATGAAAATTTCACACTGAGATATTTTAACATTGATATGAGTTCCCTCCCCTTTCTCAGGCTTTGGGCTGTCAATGCGATCGTGTGAGAGGCCACTTATTTCTGTAGAGATATCATGGCTTCCAAACAAGTGTTTTTGTATGTCTGCTGGTTTAGCTGAACTGTGTCCGCAAGGAGGCCGCAAGGTGGCCCCTCCCCCACCTTCCCCCATCTTCCACCTTGCCCCGCCTCTCTCCTCCTCGGTATCATTTAAAGCTGCAGACACAGAAACCACGTGTCCTTGGGAAATCTCATTGTGGGACTGGCTCAAAGTGGCTGTAATTCTGCACTAAGGCTGAATTTTGGAAAAAGACTTCAGATAGAGTATGGGGGGACCACTAAAACCTGTATAAAAGCATTTAAAAAATCTGCATGTCACGGGACCTTTAAGGACATGACTTTGAGATACTGTTCATCAGCTGTATCAGTTTTTTGGACCGGACAATTCCTCCACCTATCCAGTTTTGAACAATTTTTGAAGGTACAATATGCTGAGATACAACAAGTTCCTTGTTGATGCAAAAATACTATATTATATCTGTCAAACAGTGTTATCATTGGCATATTGAGTAGATTCAATTCCATGGCTAACAAGAACATGTTCACCCTGGTAAAACACAAATGTGTCTTCACATTTGAATGACACTAAGCAGAGGTAATGCATCTGACTCTGTGTGTGAAAACGCTGTAATACTTGAATACATTTAGCATTGACTATACTGGACAACAGGGAACTAACAGCTAAATGTCCAACATATAATTTACTTTGATGGCTATACCTGTGTGATCACTTAGCGTGATCTTGAGTTAGCTCCTATACAATGTATTTGTTTACCAAAAGATACATTTATGCACACAATGCCAACTACCCTATAGCTAAATGATCACAGGGAAAAACAAAGAACGTAACAACTTAAAGAAATACACATTAAAGGAAACATTTCCCTTGTTGTGCCCTGTAATTACACAAGAAGGACATTAAGAACGAAAGAGCATATACACTTATACATACTTATACACACATACACACTTATACACACACACAAACATCAAGAAGAATGGAATGTGAATGGCCTGTGGTTGCTGAAAATGTTGTGTCATTGCTGTTTCTGGTGTGGTTTATGCTGTGTGGTTGTGTGTGTGTTTGGGAGAGGGCCGATTGTGGGACACATTGAGTTTGTAGTGGTCAAAATGAAGTGAATGCCTCCTGAGAGAAGACTTATTCCCTTAATATGTATGTGTGTATGTTTTTATAACTGTGTGTGTACAGATGGATAAGTGGTGACTCCTTCGTTTGGCTTGGTCTCTAAACCCATCATAAGCCTTCTCTCTGCTGGTTTCTGGGAAGCAAGTGGCTTTTATGATATTGTGCAACATACACATACACACACACACACACACACACACATCAATCAGCAGCAACATTAAAACCACTGACAGCTCAAGTGAACAACACTATTTATCTTGTTACAGTGGCTCCTGCCAAGGGGTGGAAGATGGGATTCCACACTGGCCCAAAATTACCTGGCCGGCCTAAAATTGATATCAGCCCGCCGGACAAATGCCTCATGTGCGGCCTCTGTCTGAACTAGAGATGAGACGTGAGTTTATGCCACAGAGGCGCACTTTTAAGCAACAGTTAATAAAAACATAACATCTTGAGTGTCCAAAATTAACTAAATGTCACCTCCCATTGTTCACTAGTTAGCCCCCTATATAGCAAACACTATGTAGAACAAGTGCACTTTTGGGACACAGCTTAGGTCAGAGCATCTCTAAAACAGCAGGTCTTTTCAGGTGTTCCTGATATGGAATCATTTGCACCTTTCCAAAGGGGTCCATGGAACAGTGTCAGGTTCATGGGTGTCTAAGGCTAACCTATGCACATAAGTAGTCAAGGTTAGCTGGTCTGATCCCTCAGAAGAGCTGCTACAACCTGCTAAATTCATTTAATGCTGGCTATGATAGAAAGGTGTAAAAAAAACACACAATGCATCAGGGCTTGAAGCTCATAGCGACATAACAGGACCATGGAGCAACGGAATGAAGTAGCCCGGTCTAATGAATCACACTTTCTTCCACATCATGTGGATGGTTGGGTGTGTGGCTTACCTGGAGAAGACTTGGCATCAGGATGCAGTATGGGAAGAAGGCAAGCTGACAGAGGGAGAGCTTTGCACAATATTCTACTGGAAAACGTCAGGTCCTGCATTCAATGTGGATCTTACTGTGCAACTTACCTAAACATTGTTGCATTAATGCAAGTTCACCCCTTCATGGAAACCTAAAGAAGAATCTCGCGCCGTTAACACACACACTGAGATTTCACTACAGACAAAGACTGTCTTACCATCAAAGAATCCTCTTAAAAAGCATGACCCACCCAGACAAACACTCTCATACCCAGCTCTACGTTTGGTCACAGGAGTGGAAAGATTATTTTTGGAATCCTTATCAGATGAATCCCACTGTTCAACAAACAGCCTTCAAGTTCAGTTTCATCTCCGACAGACCACTTCAAACACACAACGCTGGGCAACAGGTCAAAGTGAGAGAGCAAGAAAAGAGAAAAAGTTCTATTTCGAGATGTCTAAAACAGATACTAAATACTAAAACAGGAATGCATAAAAATACTGTTCTCAATGTAGTATTTACTATTACTAATAGTTAGAAATTAGAATTTGAATGTCTGCTTTAAGATAATAGTCACTGGACATGGGTTATAAAGTAATGATTACCTAGCACTGCAAGTTGCTAGGTGGCCATTACTTTGGTTGCTATGTTTCTGTCCATTCTGATTGGTTGTCTGGTATTGTGCCTCATTCAAAAAGCCAGTCTTTAAGTTTCACTGGATATGGGCCTTTTAGGGTTTATAATATACAATGGGTATGATTTAGCCATGACATTCACTACACATGGATAAGAGTGTTGTATACAGCAAAAATGAAAAACATTGGTTATTGGTACTGATCACAACAAAGGTATTGGTCAACATTATAGCACCACAAATTCCATATCGGTGCATATCTGGGATGCAACACAGCTGTAATTCAAACCTGCTTGTAACTCTTTACACGAGGAGTTCCTGACCACTACTTACACACGATATACTGTCCCAAAGCCATGCTCATGAGAGAGAGAGAGAGAGAGAGAGAGAGAGAAATGGAGGGAGGAGGGTGGGGATCAAAGCGCCCCACATTGCCAGTTTCCACCTGGCCAAATGAAAGCCAGCTGAGGTCAGGGCCAACTTGGAGAACGTTCCGGCCTTCTCCCTTTGAACAGCGAGGAGAGGCACCTCAGATCCTCTGTCCTCTTCCATTCACTTGTTTTTTCTCCCTTTTTCACTTCTAGTCCTCCAGCTGCAGCTAAACTAATCCATAAGCCCAGTGGACGACTGGCCTTGACCTCGGGCTGACCATGAGCTCTACCTTCCCTTAAGCAGTGATGTGACAGAGGGAGAGCAAGAGCGACACACTAAAAACAGCATAAGGCAAAACGTCTTTTTAGAATTAAGAATGTTTGAGGAAAAGTACATCAGTATGTTGGTGCCAGTGATGGCTTTTTTCCATCTTAGAAATATATAGGAGCGTTTTATCCGTATCTGACGCAGAAAAGCTAGTTCACTCATTCATGACCTCCAGGCTGGACTATTGTAATGCATTGCTAGGTGGTTGTCCTGCATCCGCAATAAACAAGCTCCAGTTAGTCCAGAATGCAGCCGCCAGGGTTCTCACTAGATCCAGAAAATATGATCATATAACCCCAATATTATCATCCCTGCACTGGCT
>JBBPDB010000039.1:1234024-1244404 GCA_037974465.1 Brachypetersius altus | reverse complement strand
GAGAGAGAGAGACAGAGACAGACAGAGAGAGAGAGAGAGAGAGTGAGAGAGAGAGAGAGAGAGAAAGAGAGAGAAAAAGAGAGAAAAGAGAGAGAACACAATCTGAGTGGAGCTACTGGAGAAAGATGAAAAGATCTGTCTGGCACAGTAGAGGAAAAGAAATAATTATGAAGAAAAGCATCTGATTACCCATCCCACAAATGATTAATACCATTCCAGACTCTGAGATTTACTGCCGTGTGTGTGTGCGCGTGCGCATGTGTATAAAAAAGCAAGCCAGAGACAGACAGATCCTTGTGGTTCCTCAATTGTATGGTTCATAATTGGAACCAATTACATGCCAGAAACCGCGCCATCAGCTTGTCTGATCCTCCAATGGGGCGACAGTGAGCCCACTGCCAATTAAGGGAAGCGGGCGGAACACCTCAGGGTGTCTGGCTCCAACCCAAAATAAACAAGATTACAAATCAGTCAATTAGAGCCCTGAGACATCCCCCTGCTAAGCGCTGGAGGCCTGGAGTGACACGCCACCTCAGACTAACCCTTTAATATCCACACAAGCGGGATTCCATGTTTGGAACCAAAATAACAGGATAACTAGAAAGATAAAGACACACACACACTTTGAAGTATTTATACTTTATATCTAAAATATATATATTACAGAACATATATTTCAATATATACACCCTGTCGACTTGGTAACACAATAGAAAAGAAACAAATGTTTATTACATTTAATCCACATGGAGTGGCAATTTCTATTGGTCAGTTAATTGTGAAATATAGGTGCCAGCTTAAAGGCATTTTCCTGAGAGTTTTATTTATATTTATTTCCTTACATCCCTGTGTCAAATAACTAGAAAAATCTTAAAAGATGCTTGTGAATTACCTAAACACAATCAAAATCCATGTGGAGTGGTAGTATGTGGAAAGAATGCAGAGCACCCATTTTCAATTACTTGGTTATTTATGGAGGAAAACAATCCAACATTATATATTTGTTTGTGGCAAAAGTATGTAAACCTTTTCTTTCAGAATCTGACAGAACTGTTGATCAGTCTTAAGCACCGGCTAGGTAGATTACTCTAGGAAGAACAGCTACAGCTCTGAGATGTTAGGGCCCTCCATAAGTTCCTCCATAAGTAAATGAGAGAGGACCTAATTTTTGTCTTATTTGTTTAAATGGTTTCTAAATGGTTTCTATTTATCTATGAATCTGGGTTTGGCAGAAACCAGGAGAACACTATCAGGAAGAATGTATCAAATTAAGTCGGTCAAGTATAGCGCCAGCAGTAAAGTTTGGTGAAGCAGGGATTATGGGTTAGGGCTGTTGTTCAGGGTTTGGGCTACAAGAAGGATCCTTTTAATGTTACAGCATTCAAAGACATTTTAAACTTTGTGGCAGCAATTTTGGAAAGGCCCTTTCCTGTTCCAGCATCACCAAGAGGTCAGTAAAGACGAGTATGATGTGGAGGAACTCCATCGGCCTGCACAGACTGCTCTTACCTAAACTCAACAGAACACCTTCAAGATGAAATAAAACGTCAATACCAAGACAGGCCTTCCAAGCAAACATCAGTGCCTGGCCTCACAAATGTTTTCTGACTGAGTTATCACGGACACATCGAAAAAACCTTGTGGAAAGCCTTCCTTGGAAAGAAAAGACTGTTGCAGAGGGGGATGTCCAACGAGCTCATATTGATGTGATGGTCAGGCATCTACACACTTTTGGCTATATAATGTTTTCCACAAACATATTTACTATCAAAATAAATGCCATACGAAAGAACCTGAAGGTTTATTAGCGCTCATTTTTCCTTGCATATTTCCCTCTTTCCTTCCTTCCTTCAAACAGCCTCAACCAAAAACACACTAACACATAAACCTATACAGATGTGACTACAAACAAGTACGCACACCACAAAAAAAACAGAACAGATATAGATACACACTGTACAAAGACAGACAAACACACACTCGCCGAGTAGTTCAAAGAGGCGAGACGGAGATGAGGCCTTTGGTCACAGACGCATGTCTGCTGCGGTAACACTCAAATGGCATTACGCACGCATACCAAACGAAAACATGCAATGCGCACACACACACACACACACACACACACACACACACATTCATCTCTGGTAGCCTCCTCACATTGCCTGCTCCAAGAGGGCCTCATAAAAAAGTCCTAAAGAACAAGAAAGTGAGGGAAGACAGTGAGGAGAGGAACCAGAGCAAGAAAACAAAGATGTTACAAAGGGAACAGAAGGAAGATATTAGTGAGGAACAGGAAGAAATGAGTGAGAAAGATAATGAAAGAAGGAGAGAGAGAGAGGCAGAGAGAGAGAGAGAGATGTTTTCTACTGCTTTGTGTGTGTGTGGGGATGGAAGGCAGTAATTTAGAGCCAGAATAACTCTCTTGCTTTCTTGCTTTCAAATGAAAGCCTCTCGGAGGAGCACAGCATGTATGGGGGGGAAAGGGTAAAGGTCACCAAACCACAAGAGCTCATGCCTGCCCCTTTCTCCATCCCCTCGCTTACCCTCCACTCTGCAGCCTCCAGCCTATCCTTCATCTCCTGCCTTAAAAGCTACAAAGTAGCGATCTTCATCATCTTCTTGCCCTCTCGTCATCAGTGTTTCCCAAAATAGTCCTCAGGCTCATTAAGAGGTTCACGTTTTTTTGCTTTAACCAAGGGACTGCTGTACCGATAGTCTTCGGCCAGAAAAAAAACGTACAATTATAATAAACACAAAAATAAAGTCTGTATATCCTGAATTGTACTATTGCAATGCAAAAATGTGAGGAAACGGGATATTCTACTCATTTAGCAATTTACTGCAATAAGCTTTGGGCTGATAGTTATCTGATACTGTTATAATAAGTGTTAATGTTATGCAAACTGACCATTTTTATAGCAAAGAATGCTGGAATGCATGCACATAAAACTCTAGGACATGCAATCAGCTCTCCTTTTCTGTAACACTTAGTCCAAGCTGAAAAGTAACTGCAATGTTTGAACACCAAGTTAAAACCAACAAATTTGCAAACTGTACCAATCAAGTTGTCCAGCACTGATTTCACCTTTATGGCATGACTAATTTATGACTAACATGATTTCTTCATTCAAATATCATGAGAATATTGAATCGCAAACCCAGTTTCATTAATAGAATGTAATGGTGCGATAGGCTTGACATAGCATGTCTACTAAATATATCAACATTTTTTTAGGGTGCAAAATTTTTAATCATATGCTGTTAAAAGTTCTTGGGTCCTGACTCCAGCTCCAGCAGCATAAGTAAGTTCCATTCCATTAGCAGCAAAACTGATTTAAATTAACGAGGGACTGATCAGCTAAAGTATTCACTGAATGGTAACTGTGTTTAAAAATAATTCACATATGAAATGATTATATGGAACTTTTGTCTGTTTGCTGCTCATTAACTAATTGCAATCACAGATTCTATTAAAGCAAAAAGGAGCCTGAAAGCAGCTTGAAGACAACTTGAAAGCAGTTGGACTTCAGCCTGTAACAGTATTTAAATCCAACCAGGGATGGCATCCTAGCTATGCAACAGCTCTGTCCCAACTCAATGTCCATCTGCATCAGATATTCATTGTTCATAAATGGTTTGGCTCAGACATGCTGATCTACAGCCCCGAGGACTGGATTGCACTACGGCTCCAGCCATTTCACTGTGTCTACAGTGAGCAGACATACCTCTCACTCTTTAGCTGGGAGAACCTTCTCCTCACATCATCCACCGTCACCTCAAAGAACTCGTCAGTCAGCTCCTCGTGGTTACTGGTGCGCCGGGCTGCAGAGTCCAGGTGGTAGACGAGAGTCTCCCTGTCCGCAATCTACAGGATGATGTCATAGAGGATAAGCTTACTTGGATAAGTGACATTTTCCATCAAAAAAAGCTGGAAAGAGTGGTGGTTCATGAATTGCAGTGAGGAGATTATTTCTTACTGAAATGCAACGTATAAACTGCCATAGTTTACAGTGGCACATGATGAAAACCTTGACACTGTGACAGGGGAATTAGAGAATATGGATAATTAGCGATGGAGAGGTTCAGAAGTATATTTTAGCTGGTACCAGCCACTCCAGGATTCAGTAAATGAATGGATGGATGGATGGATGAATGGATGGATGGATGATGGGAGTGATGGATGGATGGAAACTTTTCTTTACCTCCACATTTTTCTCTCCTTCTTCTGACTCCTTTGCTCCATATTTGGCACTGGACGAACTCTAAAAACAAACGAGAAAAAGAACTTAAAAGGCCACTAAAAAAGGAGAAGATGGCAAAAACCTCAGAAACGCCCATCCAACGGTGGACAGGGGGCAAATGACAAGGCTGCGTCTTTCTATTTCCGACAGAGGAGTGACAGAGCGGCTGCTGCAAAGGCAACAGCCACTGAAGGACGAGGGAAAGCAATGATGTCTCATAATTACAGAAACAGAGCAACAGGCTGAGGCTTTATGCTGACAAACCTATTTACTGCTGATTTAAAATGGGGGGAGAGAGAGAAAGAGAAATATAAATCAGATGCATAAAAGATTGTGGGTTAAGTAAAGTGAGTGCAAAACCATTCTCAATGCAAAAGACTTGACAGATTTGGTTTAATAATGTGCATTAAAAAGTGAAAAGACAAAAATACCGTCATTTTCACGAAACATGACATGCATCACAATGTCATGTTTTTTTGTAGTTTTTTGCAAACAAGTTAGGAGGGACCAAACACATCAGAAAAGCAGCAGCACCAACAAGGCTTTTGTAAACAAAGTACTTAGTACAAGGATAAAATATGTTAAAAACAAAAATAATGGGCTTAAATAACATATCACATTGTTGTTAATTGTAATTAATCTGTTTTTGTGCTCAATGAAGAAAGTTTTTCCTTTTAAAAGCAGTGCACCTTTGTTCTATGAACAAGCTGACAGATACAGCTAGTGGTTCCAAGTCTGCTGTGATTGTAGCTTGTTGGTCTGGTTCATACTGAACAACAAGAGTTCTCCACTTTGTTGTTGCTTTTGTTAGTCTGCTGCTCATTTATCTATCAACAGTTCACCGCAAACATTCTCCAGGTTAGTCTGACTAATTTTCTGCATCAACGCATTTTGTAAATCACAGTTGAAACAGAAACCATGGAAATGGTTCTCATAATCCAACACATCTATAGGTAATCAAACTAAATAAGTCACTTTTCTGCAAATATTTATTTGCCGAGTTTAACATATTGTATAAAAACTAAATATAGAACATTATATGCCTTTATAAGTTATATATTTTAAAGGGCTATGCAAAACGTTTTAATTCTAATTCTATAAATTTACTGTTGCACATGACTATACTTGACTTTTGCAGATGACTTCCAATTCCATAGTGGCGATAAACAAATTCATCATGCGTCATATGGGTATATAAATTATGAAGGGTCATGAACAGAACTCAAAACACTGTTTAAAGAATGGAGCTACAATCATATATTCTATCATAGTAGCATAGAGCACACGAGCAGCTGGGCTTCAGCTTCACCACAAGAGATGGTCAACCTAGGAAAATATTCAATGATTCAAATACGATTAAGTAACAGTATGAACTGCTTTGTAAATATTACATGTACCGGTCAAAAAGTATTGACGACACAGAAAAGCATAGTGTGTCATAATTTATCATGATTCAATCTTCATATCACCCACTCTTAGCATGCGTGAAACTCTGGGCTTGTGTATGTGACTGATATCTTCCTTCTGTTGGGGCATGTTAGAATAGACACAACAGCCTGAAGTCTCTTCCCCACTATAACAGCACTTCAAAGCCATCGCCAGCATGAGTGTTTCAAAGGAGAAAACAGCAGATACAGCAAACAACATGTTAGCAATAAAGCAGCCAACCCGCGGCTGACGTTTCCGTCAACAAAAAAGAACCACTCACGAGGACGGACACAACAAAAAAAAAATCATAGTAAATTATTCAGTGTTACTCTCCCTCAGTTTATACATCTCAACAGAGCGAAAATCAAACCTAACATACAGATAAATAATATATCAAATATTGATCAAAGATTGCACCAACTAGGCTGAAGTCTTCTAAGCTTTAATCAAAAAGACAAAGAAGGAAGAGCGGTTGGTCTAAACAGGAGCTGAAAGCACTCCTTCAGTTGTGGAACACAGTAAAGATTACATATAAACTGCGCTGAAGTGGTGGGCAGGCAGGGGTCAACCACACACTGTACGTTTAAGTCAAAGCTTTGCTTGAAAAGATTATAGGTTCTCGCCCTACATACATCGGCATCCTCCCTGGAATGCAAGTGGCTTCTTGCTGCCTAAGAAAAAAGACTGGGTTCATATTATGGGTTCACTGATTAAAATACTAGATAAAACAGAATAAAAGAAAACACAATTTCAATGTGATTAGCTGGACATTTGCAATACCAATATTTTAAATAGTCCAAACCGTGAACGCTTTGTAGTGATCATGAAAAAAGAGAAGTATCATTCTTCAAAAGCTTACAAAATGAAGCTTTTTTCACCTTTCCTTTTTTCGGGCCACACATAATAAAAATAAAAATGTCTGAATTGGTGCTTAATTGCAGCAAACAAGGGTACACCCATTCAAACACTCTGCCTAAATTTCTCAAGTTAAGGGAAACAAGCCAGCTTGCAGGTAAGCTAATGGAAGTATTTTCCCTAGAAAGAGGTTGTTTATTTTTACCTCATGCAAAACATTACCCACATCTACATACTAAACTGGTTTTTAGGGAGGTGGGGCTTGTGCACCATGCTATGTTATGTTACATCAAAGTGCTATCAACAGAACTGCTGTCTGTTGGACGATCGCACCATCGCCCTATGCTTCGAGCCCTGTCTTCACATTGCATTGGTTTGGTTTGGAAATTTCATCTCCGGGACTGATCAAATTGTGTTCTCACCTGAACTTCATGGCTGGGTTTGGCCTTCTTGGCTTTTGGCGGGCCGCTGGAAAGTGGTGATAACGAGGATGATGAAGATGAATCATGAATTTCCCCAGATCCTCCAAGCCGCTGTCCACCGCCAGAGAAAGGCACAAAGTTACTGTGTGTGGGTACACTGGCGTGGGATGGCCCTGGTTGTTCATCATCCACATGTGGCTCTGCTCTGGACTCTTGTTGCCCCTGGGTACTGCCCTGTCTGATTTTAGGGCGCACAGCTTGTTCCTGAGTAGGCTCCACATTTTCCTGCTGGACAGGATGTGTTTGGCTTATCTGAGCAGTAGCTTGAGTACTCTGAGAGGGTGGGCTAGGAGTTTCCATGGGTACCGGGGCAGGTATGGGCTCAGCTGGCTTATCAGGAGGCGTTGGATTAACAGCAGTTGATGCTCCACTGGGTGCACTAAGATGCTCAGTAGGTGGCTGGGATGTGAGTGCTGTGGCAACAGTGTCAGTTGGTGTGGCAGCAGTCTCCATGGGCTCACCAGGCCCTGGCGTTTTACTCCCCTTCAATACATATCTGAGAGATAAAGAGACAAACAGTACCATCTTAACATTGTGGTTATATATACAGTGACCAGATATGTGGACATTTAAGACACAGTGACCAGATTTCTTCTGACTTAAATTTTTGATTGTTTCTCTGTAGGTAAGTTAGCTGTTCTACTGAAAGCAAAGCCAAGATCATGTTGTTTAGTTTTAGAAACTTCATGATATCGATTTCAGCCACAGCAAGACATTATCACTTATTATGGCATATCAAATCAATGAATCCACAGCACAAACTTCCACCAGAGCAAAACTATAGTCAACATTTGGGGTTTTCACATTTGGGTTTGGATGTATATTTTGTGTATTTGATTTTTTGCTCAACAATCTCTGTAACAAGACTACATATGATTACAGAAAGTTGTATTACATTGCAGTAATGTATGTATTTAATTTTAGTTAAAAGCAGTCTGACCTCAGTATGGCACTGCCTCCAGTCAGTCCCAGTGACCTCAAAGTGGTCTTCTGAAGAGCTTCCTGTCCACTGATCTACACACACACACACACACACACACACACACACACACACACACACACAGAAATAAGAATACCTTATCACATCTTCAACACATTACTAGGGTGAGAAAGACAGAAAGGAAGAAGGAATGAAGGAGAAAAGGCAAGAGACTTTACCTCATCTCTCATGTATACACACACTGGTGTAGGTCCTGGCACTTCCAGTTCAGATATCCTGTTAAGAACAGAACAATCAAAACAAAACATGACAAAGAGGGCCCAAACACTTCCGCAGATACACTAATGCTGTGTTTACATTATCGCAGTAGAGCAGCAGCAGAAAACTAGATAATCCATTGTTTTCAATAGAGCCACAATGGAAAATCCTGCAATTGCCATAAGCTGTGCTCTGCTGACCAAAGCAGTGAGTTTAATCTTCGTAACATTTGTCATCGGCCGCAGTGGCAAAAAAAAACCCTGGACAGTTGTCAAATGGTCGTAGTTAAAGCCCAAAACTGAACTACAATGAAAATACATTATAAGAAACATTAGAATGTATTCAAATCACTTTTAAGATTGCATTCAGTACAAACCAGAACATATAAATACTTAAAAATTCCTCAAAATAACCACTCCTCGCATTTATCACGGCAGCAGATTCACCACATCCTTTCTATACAGGACTTCTTATAGCATGCAATCAGTTCTGTCTCATTTGCTGGAGGCTCATTTCAGACTTGTGGGTCCAGCCTGTCCCATGCAGTTAAATGGGAGAAAGATCGGGAGACTGAAGAGGTCAAGATATTACTCACAAAGGCTTTGCTTTTCTTTGGACTGGATGTAATTTTTCATGATGAATGTGAGTGAAAGTTAGTGAACAGACCTTTTAAAGAGGCATATCAGACAGACCTGATATGTCTCTTTAAAACCAGTAGTTTGAGCATTTGTGGCTAAATAATGTGTAACTACAGACTATAAAAAATTGACTAATAATCATTCAGTTACATTTAGTTTTAAGTTTTTGTAATGTTTTCTTGTGATATAATAGCGAAAAATTTAGTGTAGTAGCAGAAAAGCCACTATCACCACATTTGCATGGCTGCCGTTAGTGGTGTACCATCGCATATTCTGCAATGAGGCATAGGACAGCAACCTTTAATGGCAACATTTAGGTTAATGTAAATGTATCAAAAATACAAACCTTTAAATGAATTCTTCAGCATTTTTCAACTTAAACTACATCAACCACATGCATGTCTTTAGGGGGAAACTGCTGCCACTCATATGACATGACTAACACTTACATTATAACATAACTAAAACCAATGAGCAGTTGCTTCATTAAGAGAAAACCTGTTTTGACTTAATAGTCAATGCGCAGTATCTTGCATCATGCATCAAAATTACTACTGACCAAACACTGCAGATGTGACAGATGGGTTAGATTGAAAAGTGCTGTAGAATGTCTTTAAATAAAATAAGTGCTCATGATTTTTTTGTATTTTATTTTTTTCTAAGCCTTAGAATAAAACAGCCTTTTTTTGTTACTGCATCCTCAAGACAAGGGTATTGTGTGTCATCCGACAATGTCATCTGCACTGAAACATTTCCTATGGGCTGTTTTTTGCAGCCTCATCTCCATAAATGGACGTTTTGGATCAGAGAGTGAAAGAATGCTCATTCTAAAGCGTTTTACATGCTACATTACACTCTTCCACTAAAAAAACATACATTTTTCATGATGGATCCTTGAACCTATACTGACAAACAAGTGGCTCAGTTTATCATCTATGAATCAGACTGCAAGAAAGTGCGTTTCGAATGCTTAAATGCATGCGTAAGAACGTCATGCTTCGGCCCTTTTATGACTGTCTTTATGAGTAATTCAGTGAGTAAGGCTAAGTGTCAAGCAGCATGTGTGTCCTCCATCTGCGAGATGCAATACATTTTAGTTACGCAGCTCATAAGGACATATCAAAGGAAACAGTTTGTTTAAATGATTTAGCCTCTGATCACTGTTTCAGAAAAGTCTGGAAGCGTCCATGGAAAAAAAAAAAAAAAGAGTAACAATAAAGCTGTGATGTCACGGTGATGAGAAGCAGGCAGACAGAGAGCGGAACACACTGGCCAATGGCCAGTCCACTACAGCCAGTGAGAGCGAGGCTTCAGAACAGGTGCCAAACCACCCAGTAGAGGGGGCGGGGCCTGATGAGAAAGATGCTGTGAGATGAGAGCAATGAGTAAGAAAGACAGTGTGTGTGCGCGTGTGTGTGTGTGTGTGTGTGTGTGTGTGTGTGTGTGTGTGTGTGTGTGTGGGCGGATATACCACTGAGCTGATGGAAAAGACATTCAAGCAGGTAGTCACAGTGTTCACACACTGGTCACACATGAAT
>JBBPDB010000039.1:1223249-1233924 GCA_037974465.1 Brachypetersius altus | reverse complement strand
CCCATTCACCAAGTGAAGTAGGGGGCAGCCAGGAACACAGCGCCCTGGGAGCAGTGTGTGTGGATGGTACCTTGCTCAGGGTACCTCAGAGGTGCCCTGCGGTCTTGGGAATCGAACCCGAACTTTCTGGTCGCAGGGCGAATGCCTTAACCACTAGGCTACCAGCTGCCCCAGTTCCTGAATCCTGAGGTCAGGTTGACTTTAAAGCGCTATGTATGATATAATTGTATTAATGAATCAATTATTCGAAACAAAAAAACACTGTGTGTGTAACATACAGAACTATTTGCAGTTAGTTCTGATCACATAAAGCAGTGAGTTTTCAAAATCCTTTGTCTTATGCATAGTCACACAAGTACAACACACAGTGAAATGTATCCGGAACTGCTCCTTTTTGACTGTGCAAACATAAACAATAAGTCAACTTTAAAGTCAACATTTGGAGTTTCCCTGGAGAAGTGAAATGCTGCTCAGTCTTTCAAACATGAGCTTTCATCCTGAGTGGGATGCTGGAACTCTTTTGATGGAGCAAAACATTCTGAGACCAGTCCTCCTCCTGCCATGCTGTGAAAGTGTAATGAGCTGTGAGGGGCTGCATCACCTGAGTGGAGTGTAGCTATGAATTCTGAATGCAAATACAGAGCTGACCCGTATGTTTAAAGATGTTTGGTGAAACTGCAGGATATTTGACTGAATTAGACTGATAGTGTTATAGTGTCCACAATAACATTGCAGTGTTAGCAGGATTTCTTACAAATTACGATATGCTGGCACATGTGTGGGTGCAGCGGCTGAACACCTGTCGCTGAGCTCCTATGGTTTGGCTTGAAAAGCCCATTTGACTTGAAGTCGTTTGGTTTTAATTTGGATGTACAGCATGTGTTATTTGCATACCGGATGGAAATGGCTCGATAGGTGGTGCACTCTCACTAGGCCTGGTTGCTTTGTGCCTGAACACAATCGTGCCCCCTCTCAATCCTCCACTGAGCTGCACGGACCTGTGCACACGTTACTTACTGCTTTACCCTTTTCGCCCAGTAAGCTTCCATACCTTCAAATACTGACCCTGCTTCAGGTCATCACTACAAACTGGCTGGTCACCAAATTTACTGCATATCTCAGAGATTTGTGAAGTGAAGTCACAAATATCTTGTACAATGTGAACAGCACAGAATTATTCTTCTGTATTTAACCCATTCACCAAGTAAAGCAGCGGGCACAGGGCCCGGGGGGTATCGAGCCAAGAACTTTCTGATTGCAGGGCAAAGCCCTAACCACAAGACTACCAGCTGCCCTGAGTTGTTTGTGTATGAAGTGAAGTGAATGTGAATGTGAACTTGTCTTGCATGAATATACCATGGCACAGCACACAGTGTGAAACTCATTCTCTGCTTTTAGTTTCTGAGATTCAAACCCATAACCTTCTGATGGCAGAGGTGACTCCCTATCTGCCAAGCCACCCGCTGACCCAGCAAATGCTGCACTTCTGCTCTAGGCCAAAGTATTTAGACCTGATTCACCCCTCCACTGTCACGTTTGTCAGTTCTGTGCTCGGGAGCGGTCAGTGATCTCGCTAGATGCGTGCCGTGCCTGTCCAGCTGAACAGGGCCTGGGCCGACCTCCTCAAGCATGCTCAGACTCGATGCAGATCAACATAAGCCAAACAAACTGGACTTTTGGGGTCAAAGATGCTCGGGGCACAGAACGGATCACATAGTATGAGTACACCCAAAGTGTGTAATAACTGTCTGTTTCCTCGCCCCATTGTGTAGGTGTTATCCATAGTGGAAGACCTGGATCTGAAAGTACTAAAATTGCATGGAGAAAAAAGACCAGTTCAGACTAAATTCTAAGTTGTTCTTGTACAGAACTACAGCACAGGAAAGCCCTCTTAACAACTTTCACACGCTGGGTATCACATCAAAGTGTCGAATTCAGCCAAAAGTGTTTTATGAAGCAGATTGAAGGATAATGATGATAAAGTAATTATCCTAACGGTTAGATTTATTGCAACGTTACTTCGGTAACATCTCATAAAGGGAAGGCGGGAAAAAGTTCTTTATTCCTCGAGACGGAGGTTGCTGAACTGCTGCGCCCGAAACGACTCCCTCATGTCTGTCAGATGTTACTATGTTTCTGTAATGTACGTATTGGATTGCCTCGTTTTTTTTCTGTAGAGGCCTCTGGAGTTGTGTGATGTAGGCCTATTTTCACTACCAGGAGCTCTGCGACTTCTCAGATTTGCATGTGGAGCCATTAAAGAATTCTTCCCTCTGCTCTTTAATTTAAATGGTCCATTGAAAATCATTGAACCCTGGCACACCGAGGGCTGGAGGACTTGCCAGGCCATACAACCTAAACATGTCAGCCATCCAAAACTGTTCTTGGCAATGGCCTACCAACCAGGAATGTTCTGTTAGCAGTGGTATTGTTTTTGGGCAGACCCCTGCTTTCAGAGAGAGCGTGCAGGGAGGGGGCAGTGTTTAAACGCTCATTTAAAATCACATCGAACACAACTGGAATGGTGACCACTTTTCTTTATTTAGTTTGTAAAAGCACTTGATGTTTTTCAAAGGTTGTATGCCTCCAGAGACCCTGTGGCTTGTTAAACAGTCGAAATAAATGATAGCGTAGTAGTCTCTGCCTTATAATGGAGGGTTGTATACAGTACATGTAGGCTTACAGGTGGTTCTTTTCTTACGCTTGGTATGCCTGTGCGGGGTTCAGAGACTGCCTTGGTTTACCTGGGGTTGTACGTATCAGATTTCTCACATTAAGAATGACCAAGGGTTAGTAATTCTAGCTTTTGTATAGTAATGAATGCCATTATTTGGTTTGAAGGGAGCAGATTCTCTCAGGGCAGTGTGAGCTGCACCAAATGGGCTAAGAGTCCTAGACTTGTACCTTAAAATGATTGATTAAAATACATTTGTGACCTGATCTGGCCTGAGTCACAGTGACCCAAAATTCAAAATTGAGATTTTGGGATCATTGAAAAGTTGATTAAATATGAGCTTTAAAATGATATCTTAGTTACAAGAGTTACAATCGTTTGAATTATGGTTGCACAGCACCATTTTCCAACTGAAAATTGCATTTAAAGTTTTTGTCAGTTTTTTGTTTATCTTTAACAATCCATAGCATTCAAAAAGATGCACCCAGTATTTAACAACAAAATGTTACTACAGGCATTTAGATAAATTTAGAAAAATACATTAAATCAGACTGAAGACACATCACTAGAGCCAAAGAACTCATTGACCAACTTGATTCAGTAATGCTGGCAGCAGCAGAGCGCAGATTGGAGACGTCCACAGAGTTTAAGCTTTAGCTATTTTACATTATTTTGACAATGACATATCAAACAGCAATCACACAACACTTAAGAGTGACACACTTCACTCTAAACCAGTGGTCCCCAACCTTTATTTCGTCACGGACCGGTTTAATATCAGAAACTATTTTCACGGCCCCGCCTTTAAGGAGTGGCAGATAAATATACGTATATGCATTTATACAAATCAATAATACGCATAAAAATGGGGATATTTTTAAAATATAATAGTTAACGCGTTATTTTTAACACCCCTAATATATATATATTTATATAGTGCTGCATGATATTAGGAAATATAGGGCTTCGCGATATAAGAAAACATGCGATACGTGATAATGTTGTTCAGTGTGGCGATATCACATGCGATCAGTAACTAAAACTTACCCAGAAAATAATAGCAAAAGGAACAATCTATAGATTCAATCTCTCTCTTCTCTGTGGCAAAGTTTTGAAAAAACACAATTTATTGCAGTTCAGTCAGTCTTTCGCGATATGGATATTGCACATGTTGATATCGTGATGACGGTAAATTTGCGATATATTGTGCAGCCCTTATATATATATCATAACAACTATGATCTGCAGGCATAATCAGCAAGCCTGGTGGTAGGACTACATTTAATTTCAATTAACAACCTTTTTTATTTAGCAGATACTCATACAGAATGTCTTCAGTATAAAAGTTGAAGTCAATCCAATATAAAAGAATAAGTCAAAAAGATCATAAATGCTAGGGTTTGTGATCTGATGTAGCTAAACCAATAACATTATCTATAACTGAAGGCTAAAAAGCCAACAACCAAGCTAGCAAATAAATCTACTAAACAGCAAGTGCACTTCAACCTCTTGACTGAACTCCTGGATGGACGCCTGCAGGCTGGACACTCGCGTCCATAGCTCCTTTCCACTTGCAGGCCCAACACGTTTCAGATGCGGAGCGTAAACCTGACAACTATGTAATAACAATCGGTGTTATGTGTTTGGCTGTGGGTGGCCCAGCCGGCACACATGGATGACAGAGGGTAGCGAAGGCCACAGCGGATTGATGATGTCATTAACCTCAGCCCTGGTCTTGACCTCAATCCCTTGGCCTTCGACAGTCACAGAACATTCCTCCACACTGCCCTCAAAGCCACACATACACACACAAACACATGACGAGTCATCGTCGTATAAGAGCTAAAAAAGGAAACCCCCACAATGTGATGTGTTTATTTATTCAAGTTATTTACCTCCACCATAAACAAACAAAACAAATGGAAGAGAGAAAATTGCAAGACGCTGATTAACAGCAGCAGAATAGTTATAAACAAACGTTACTCCATGTAAAAGAGCTGTTGGTCCACAAGCGTGTGTCAGCAGCCACGGCAACACAAAATGCAACACTGATTCACCTCTTGTGCCAAAAGTATCTGAACACCCCCTGTAATTAGCGAATTCAGCTTTAAGATGCACCCATTGCGGGTAATTTGCACCCACACAGCCTGTGTAATCTCACCAGACAGGCTCTTCTAATTTGGGGTGGGTCACACGGCATAAAAACACAAGGCCTATTTTGTTTTGGGAGGGGGTCGGACCACATTTTCTGAATGCTGTTTCTGGCTGTGTGTGTCTGTTGCTAAGTACCAACATCAGAGTAGCTGTCAATCAGCTGTGCTATTTGACAGAATGACTAATCGGATCAAAAGAAGGGCTGGCCCTCTGTGACTGTGAGTCAGCACGTAAAAAGTGTTTATCACAGTGGCATCCTGACTGCTTTGAGATGAACTTTTTTCCAATCCAGGGCACCTGGAGCACTCTGCACAAAAAGGAATGTAAAACATGAGGTGTCCAGCGTGGCACAACCAGCACACCAAAGTAGCACGTAAAACGTGCCTCTCCCACTGAAAAAACACAGAAAAAAGTTGCCGTGTTCTGCAATAAATGAACCACCCTCACTCATAAATGAAGGATAAGCAGGTGTCTATGAATTTTAAAACATATACTGTTGCATGTAACCCCATGCAAAGAAGTGCACCTGCCACAACTGCCAACTTGTCCTTCAGTTCAACCTGCAAAAAAATTGTTCAAATCTGAACTTCACAAGCTTAAAAAAAAAAAAGCTCACTCACCCACAATGCAAAAGGCTTCTGTCTTGCCTTGAAATAATTAGTTTCTTCTACAAACAAGCAGTCATCTGCAACCAATATGAGACCTGGTCAGAAAGGGGGGGGTGGGAGAATGGCGGGGGCAGTGGTGTTAGAGGAACCTGTTCGGCAGATGTGTCCATTCTTCTCCTTCTGGAGACTTCCACTCAAGTCCACTTCTAAGATGGCACTTGGTGACACAACCCAGACACAGGCAGGCTTGTTTACGGACCGCTTTGAGGCAGCTGGCCTTGTGGGCCAGCAGCGTGGAATGGACTTGAAAAGGATGCCATGCCCATGTTAACACCCAACGAGGCCCGGCCACATGGCCCTGTAATGGGGACGCCTAATTACACCAGCACATAAACAGAAAGTGGAAATTACAGCTGGAGAGAGAGCGAGGGGAAAGAGGGAGCAAAAGAGAGAAAGTCTTCACTGTATGTGGGTTTGTGTGTGTGTGTGTGTGTGTGTGTGTGTGCGTGCCTTTGTGGAGGAAAAATGCACTTAAAATGTTCAAAGCGGAGGAATAAATGTTTTGGAACAAGGAATCAAACAAGGCGCTGATTATTTTTATGACCCGCTCTGTAGCAGTAAAGCTAGCGCACACGTTGTGTTCTGGACACCGGGGATGGTGAAGTAATCTACTGCGCAGCACCATGGGGTTTAAGCACTTTCTCTCACGAATCGGCCCGCAATATAGGACATGAAGGCTTTCCTTTAAATCATGATTCATACCAGAGCTCCGGCATAGTGACGTGACGTGGAGTCACTTTATTAGTGCACGCGGCCCGTGTCAGTAAACATACGCTAAAAAGAGCTTTATGGGAAGGAGCAGTGGTTGGATCATACACTTGGCATGCAAAAGTTCAGGGGTTCAGCACATTTTACTAGCTCATCTAGAACACCAAAGATGCAATCAATTTTAAAACTAAGTACTGCTAATTTTTGACTGACCTGTAATACAAAAAATGGGCTCCTTTAGCCACAAAGTGAAATTATAACATATTTCTGGACATTTTTAAAGTTTAGGAGTACCTGGGCTACAGCAAGAGTTGGACGATATATATTATTATTGTCATAAATGACATCACTTTACATACAATAAAATCAAGCATTTCGTTCATATTGTCGGTATTAAAGAACACTGAAAACTTCATGTTTCATTACAAAGAGAATGCAGTTAGACCCATTTTTTAAAGCGTAACTTTAAAATCATTGTACACATGGTTTATGATATTTTCTGAATGTGGCACCTTCAGAAAAACATTTCTACTTTTCAAACATCAGAAGACTATTAAGGATCATGGATACACCAATATGAGATTCCTGAGCCGATATTCTTTTGTCCATGTTCTGCTGTTGCCGACACTAAATCAATGATATAACTAATATGACTACAAATTCCATTTCAATCATTCAAATAACACTAAGATATGAATGTTCACATCTTAGTGTTAGCAAAATGGCCAGTATGATTGTGTAGATCTATGATCTGCACCAGGGTTTGATCAGATTGCTATTTCTATGTTCTATTTCTTGCTACATACAAGTCAGTAAATGCATCTGCTAAGTGATGACTAGCAGGTTAGTCAATAAACAATAATGCATTAATAGTATTGATGATAATTAATAACAACAAAAATAACAAAACCCTCATGCATGTCCAAGCTGAGCCTGTGAATTTGAATGGCAATGTAGAAAAGGCAGTTACATCCAAATCATACAGACAATCATGTGGCCTAATGACCCACCGTGCTTTCTGCGCCTCCCTTCTGACGGGTACTTGGCACCACCTCCAGCTTGGCATTATTTGGCAGGCTGGCAAACCTCCACTGCAGTGTCAGGTCCAGCACATTCCTCTGAAACCTGCACATAAAAGAGTGGCACAGAATTAGAGGGACAACACAAAGCTTTGGAGGCAACAAGCATTTTGGCACAAAGAATACACATGCCAGCAGCACATAACCTCTGCATCTCTGTGTTGAGTGCCTGTGAATGTGTGTGTGTCTCTCTCTCTCTTTCACAAGAGCATGAACAACCATTGAAAGTGAAGTAAAGTGGCCCTGCATGGTCCCGCGTGAACACAGCACAGCACACAGTGTGAACAATGTGAAATTCTTTCTCTGCATTTAACCCATTCACCAAGTGAGGCAGTGGGCAGCCACCAATGGAGGCACCCAGAGAGCAGTGTGTGGGGGCGGTACCTTGCTCAAGGGTACCCCAGTGGTGCCACTAGCAGTCCTGGAATTTAAAACCACAGCCTTCTGATCACAGGAGCAACTCCCTAACCATTAGGCCACCAGCTACCCAGAAAACAGGTGTTGGAAGCACTTTCACACATGACATGCAACCTGTAAGTTATCTTATGTCTTCTCAATAAAGTAAAAAGACAAATGATACATTTAAGAAGAAAAGCAACCCAGTACAATTACATTAAAGGCCATTTAATACTATAAGGGATCATATCTAAAATGTGGAAAATACATCTATAATAATCTACATTTGCACTTCTATGTAATATATTAGTAGTTGTTGTCTGTAGTAATCGATAATTCCTGTGTTATATCTACTAAACTACAGTAATTTCCTGTATAGCAATACAGTAATATAACACTCTTCTTGTTTATAAATACTTTTTAGCTCACAGATCACTCACTTCAGTCCATGGTCATCTGGGTCAAAGCCATGCTTCTTGCAGACTTCTTCAAGAACCTTTTTTAAACAAACAAACAAAAAACACAATTACTGAAACAGTGATTTTTAGTCTGTGTCTGCATATAGTACATTTGTTTACTATTCAAATCCACCAGTGAATCTACAAGTCTTCTGAGGTTTTATATGTAATGCTGATGATGGTAAAATAGTGAGAAAACTGACTAATGCAGTTTTCTTTGTTCATGTATTCCTCCACCATGAATGTAGAAACATTCTGTGAGGGATCTTTTAGAGGCATTAAATGCTTTGGACGTCAGGTTGCTTTCACCACCACTGTGCACAATTCTCACTCATTTAGTGGACAATTTCACACTGCAGCACTCCGAACGAGTTTGCTTGCAATTTCACGCAGAACGTCTGATCAATCAGTGGAACTCCCACTTGAGTTGTACCTAACCAGGGAAAGCCACTTTACCGTTCATGCCATACATAAAATGTACGTTACTGTCACGAAGAAAGACTTCAGCTGAATTGTTATTTCATGTAATGATTTCACCAGTGTCATTTCCTTCTAATGATGTATCTGTTCTGCAGCACATATTATTTACTGGATACTATAAATATATGTACTGTAGAAAAAATATTTATACATTGTCATCATACCTCTTATGCCATATGTAAACGTACGTTACTACTATGCAGATAGACAACAATACTATTTTTCAGGTTGAGAGAAGGTTCTCAGTCTAGCAACGAGCTAAAGCAGCTAAATGAGCAAGCACAGTTAGCACAGACACCTGAATACACCCCATCTCCTCAGGAATGGGCAATGAAAGCTGTCAGGATAGTGTCAGGAGTGTCCCAGACCGTGTTTACCTGGAGTAGGGGTGTGTTGGGAGAGACCCGGACGGTTTGTCTCCGTCCATTTGGAGTCAGAACCGACACCGCAGTACTGCTGGCTGCCATAGCAGAGTGACGTCACCGTGTTTTTTTGAAGCAACTTTATTTGACAGACCCACGAGCCAAGCAGTGATATTAACCAAATAGGCAGATACACAATGTGGACAAAAGTATTGGGACCCCTACACATTCCACCAACAAGGACTTCAATGATAATATGGAGTTATAACAGCTATAACAACTTCCACTTATCTTGGAAGGATTTCCACAAGATTTTGGTGCGGTTCTGTGGGAATTTGTGCCTATTCATTCATTCAGGCACTGATGTTGGACAAGAAGTCCTGGCTCGCAATCTCCGTCCCAGTTCAACCCAAAGGTGTTTTCACACCAAACCACTCTGAATGACTTTGCCTGCAATTTTATCATGCCGAAAATCTGACGAATTAGTGGAGCCCCCATTTAAGCTGTACCTACACAGGGAAAGTTACTTAATTATACATTGCTTAGTCCTGCCTTTAGCTCCGACCCCTTGCTATGCTGCTCACCTCTGTCTTGTTCTGCCCCTATAGTATAAATATCCACCATGTGTTTGTGGATTCCTTCCTGTATGGTTCCTGTTAATTTCTGTTAAATACCTTTGTGTTCGTTTTTGTTTAATTTCTTAGTATTTTGTGTTTATGTCTTGGGCTTCAATATGTCTTTGTTCATTTTGTTCAAAATGTGTTTTGTCATCTTTTTGTTTAACCCAGCACCCCATTTTGGTCTTCCCAAAACATAGTACATATGTAAAAAGAACTAGGTTGTGAAGAAATAGTCTTTTTTTTGCTTAGGAAGTTCCTTAACTGAATGAATATCTAAGTGACATGCATGACAAGAGCTGGTCAAATTCTCTAACTGCTAATGGCATGGGGCCTCAATGCTTATTTTCCAGTCTCCTTTTACACATGGGACAGGACAGGATCATATTGTCCCACAGAGTCATTTAAATCTAAAATGCACTTTAGTAGTACATCTTGTAATGTATAGTGTAGTTTCATCATAGCAGACCCCAGTCATTCTCAGGCACCTGTCATTTAATGATGTAGTCTAGTGTACATTCAGAGAAGTCCTGACTAAATTCCCTCCTTGACCTCATGACTTTGTCCACCAATGTCAAGGAAAAATAGTTAGGAAAGGAAGTATGATGTGATGATGACTATTTCTATGATTTTGCTGTAGTAAACTATGGCAAGCTAGCAGTGCCCCATAATAAGCTAGCAGTATTGTATGGTATTGGAATTCTACACAACTACAGAATACACTGTGGAAATATCACATTTTTTCGAAAACTTTCTATTAATGAATTTCATTTAATTAATGCTCACTTGCAGTATACTCTTTTTTTCTTTCATTCTAAGGCCTCCTGTGGACTCAGGAGTAGTAACTCAGATGACTGGATGTTGAGGTACTAACTGGAGGATAATTTTGCCTGGGGCAGCATTGGTGACCTACATTAGTGGGTGAGGGCAACACATGGTTTGCTACAGTCTTTGCCTTCAGCTATATGAATCATAATGCATCTTCTTATCATACCTCTTTTTAAAACACATGTCCCTTGTAACACATGGTCACTGAGCTGGTTGGGGGGGGGGGGGTGAAATGTAACATTTTTGATAAA
>JBBPDB010000039.1:1199459-1213357 GCA_037974465.1 Brachypetersius altus | reverse complement strand
TTTTATATGATTATATGACACAGATTTTTTTTTACATATTGTGAAATCAAATGTTTTGATTTGGAATCTTTTGGTGAAACTACATGAATGTTCTGATGGTTTCTCAGGTGGATGGTACTGCTTCAGTAAAGAGAACTGTGACGACAGATATGAAACCACGAGGAGGCTGATGAGCTCCTGCAGGTGGTCTAACACACGTACAGGTGAGCTCAGCTGCTTATTTTACCCTTCATGCTTAACTCACTTACCTTCTGTTGAATGGCTCAGAACATCTTAACATCTTAAGAAACATCTTAAGAACACATCTTTAAGAATGAATTTTCAGGCTGATATTTTCAGTTGTTTCATACCATTTTATACTGTTACACTGTTTATATTGGCTATAATGGTCGTACTTTTTGCAGATCTGATGTCCAAAGTAGTTTTTAGCTTTTTTAGCCTTTTTCTAGGTTGTTTTTACATTTTTTTAGCTTTTTTAGTGTACACCTGTACACCTAAAAGATTTTGGGCCTCCAGTATTTCAACTACTGGTGCACAGATTGGCTTTTTACATGCTTTGCGGGTCAGAAAGAGACAAAATCTCAAATTGTAGTTATAGTCCAAGTTATTTGGCCCTGCACCCTCTGCACCCACACCACCAACCAACCCTCTCCAGCTGATGGCAGGTTAATCAAGGGTGATGTATTTTAGTCATTTTGAAAGCAAAGGGGAGAGCACCTCTCTCAACACCTACTAATAAACTACTGGATATATTGACTGTGCTTGAATGATAACCCAGGAGAAGCTAAGAGGCTGTTTAATTAAGTGGGTCGTCGGTTAGGGCTATAATAGTGTAGATTAATTGCCAGTTTAAGTCTAGATATTTGGTCAATATATATGGTGTAGAGCAGTAAGCCACTCCATTGAGTAGTTTCACGTTTTCTCACCTACTTTGATGAGCCAATATTACACCTTTCTGAGCAAAAATAGATTTAAGAGGAAGTTAAAGACTAAACAATGTGTAAGATGCTTCACGGCTGGGTGGTTTTATGGTTTCACTAGAACTGAAGCTCAGAGCTGATATGTATTGAATGCTTTAGTGCACAAAAAAGATTATCTGGTAGCAACAGATTTAAAACGTACAATTTGTGTGTAAAATTGCTAAATTCTAAAATGCTAGATGCTAAATTTTAGCTGTCTTTATGTAAAATATGAAAACCATTTTGTGTTATTTATTACCTCTGATGGTGACCGGGTTATAGATGTATTAGAAAAATGGTTTATTCAAAAATATATTTACATTAAGTGTGTTTTAAAGGCATTCGGATCCTCAATGTTTCTTGCTGTCAGTGGCTGGTTATGATAATTCAGCTTTGCTTTCAGACAGTTTGTTCCCTTACATGTAATGGAAACAGCAAACATGTAAACAGTGGCTGATTACAGATTAAAAAAAAAGTTTTATATTAATAAATTAACTCCTAATACTGCGATATCAATAATGCAGCCAAGTCATTATCACTTTGTTTCTCTGGTCCTTTTGTATTGCCATGGAAACAGGCTCTAAAATGAATCGTGGGTTTCTTATGGTTTGGGTTCTTGGTGAAGACCACCTGCATTTTTGGCCTGAAGTGGTTCAAACGCATTCGGCTTTGCAGAAGCATTCTTTAAGCTGATCTGTGATAAATTACCAAATATCTCACCAGCTTGCCAGCAGGTTTATGTTGTACTTTAGAGCAGGAAGATCAAAGTCATGTAGCAGCTCATGCTGCGAGTGAAAGGAAAACTCAAAGAGGAACTATTCTTTCAAAGTGTCTGATTCCATTCATCAAACGTTTGATTAATTAATTAATTCACAAGACAAGTCGGCTTCATTCTCTTCTCATTGTTATTTCTGCTGCCGGGTGGCATACGGCTCAGAACACATGAAATGAGAAAGAGGAAGATTACTCCACTCTAAAGGGATTCTTTAAAGGGACAGTTCAGCAGATTTTCAATGACTTAGATGTAGTTGATCAACCAAAGCATGGAATCAAAACCCTTAAAGCCAAGGTTGATGTTACTAACACACCAGTAGTCCATAGTCCATTTCCATTCAACACCGAAACTTCTCTTGACCTGATCAAACCGCATCCAGCTCTTCATTAAGGTGGTGCAGACTTGTCACTGTGGATTAGGACACAGCATGACTTACCTGTGAGCCATCATAGACCCTGTTTACACCTTCAGGCATCTTAAGTATCTGGATAATCATCACAAAAACATCCATTGTGGATTTTTACAACAGAAATCCACATCTGAATTGGTCTGAAAAGCACTCAGATGGTCTGAGATGCATCTGAGCTTTATATTATGCATCCATCTGTTTAAGACATTCAACAGCCAGAACCCCTCCAGGTGCTGTTCAGTTTAAATGTTATCACCCACAAATATTCCGCATAACTCAAACAGTACTCACAGCCATCCAGAAACTCTTTTGTCTGGATTTTTTGCAAACAAAGGGGAGAGCATCTCCCCCAACCCCCTCTAATAATCTACTGGATATACTGACTGTGCTTGAATGATGCCCCAGGAGAAACTAAGATGCTGTTTAATTAAGTGAGATGTCAGTTAAGGTTATTATATTGCCTAATATCCTGTCACTAATTGTTACTTCTACAATTGTATTATCATGTGCAATATCACTTATTATGTCTAAATCACACGTAGTAACAAAATTGATATAGGGTGCAACTCCAAACCACTATTTGTAAACTATTTGAGCTGTAATTGTATCTATTAATTATAGTATTTATATCCACCCGTCTTACTGATCACAGCATTTTATATATATGGCACTGTGCATTTTGTACTAAGCAATTTACACAATATTTTATATTTTCCTTTTCATTGTGTGTCTGTGCAGTTGTAGCATAAGCCATTTCCTTTGGGATCAGTAAAGTTTTTTCTATTTTTTTCTAATTGTGTGCTTTAAAATTTTTTTTGAACAGTTTTGACTTGGTCTGAAACACATTCAGATAGTCTGTGATTCACATTATGCATTCATCTCTTCAACAACCAAAACCCCATCCAGTACTGTGTTCAGTTCCATAGCCCACTCTGGATGAGCCAGCTGGCTTAAATAGAGCACCAGTTTGGTTAAAAATGTTTTTCAGTGTTTTGCTATACTACACTGTGTTATAATGCATGTGGTTCATGAAGGCAATGATGAGGAAAACTTCTTAACACCTGTGTTCTTGTAAACACTGACTGTGCTGTGGAAAATGTGCTTGAGAAGCACAGGCAATTGTTTGTGGAATATGAGTTGATTTGCATATCTTTCATCACAGGGTAATCAGCTTTCAGCTGATTGTAATGGTTTTGGAAAGGGACAGGACTAAACTGTGGAGAAAATTGGGGAAAAGAATCCAAAAGAATCCAAAAAAACACTTTCAAGTGGCTTGTATGTAGAGCTGGCTTTTAAGTGAATCGTTCTTTGGGGCCAGTTCTTCCCACCTTATACTGCGGCTAGAAGTACTGTGTACTCTGTGTGTGCGTTTCTGTGTGTGTGTGTGTATGAATCCAGGTTGGGTACACTCTGTGGGTTGAGGGTAAAGCCACACTGGTCTGATTCACCACTCTGGTGCGTTGGCTTGTTATTTTTTTGGGAGAAAAAAAGACAGACTTCAAATGAAATGTTTTAATGTGTTTGTTTTTCCAGTGAAAGTGGCCAACACACACTCACACACACGCACACACACAGAAACGGTTAAGCTAACCCTTCCTGTGGCAAACTCTGAATGAGAAACATACACCGGTTTCCTTTCCTAGAAGTGTTCTTAAAGTAGTCTTTTCTGTTCAGCTCTACTTGCTGCTGGCATCTGCAAATGAAGATACACACCTCCCTTTTCCTGTAACCCTTTCACAACTTGGCATAAACATGTAATGGCATCTGTCATATGTAGTCTCTCCTCAGCATCCTCCTCCCAAAACACTCTGAGTCTCTCCTCAGCATCCTCCTCCCAACACAGTCCGAGTCTCTCCTCAGCATCCTCCTCCCAACACACTCAGTCTCTCCTCAGCATCCCCCTCCCAACACACTCCGAGTCTCTCCTCAGCATCCTCCTCCCAACACACTCCGAGTCTCTCCTCAGCACACATCCAAACCAACGCAATCTCGCCTCACTTTTCTTCCAAAAAGTCCAACCTGAGCTGTCCTTCTAAAAAAACTCATTTCTGATCTTGTCCATGCTTGTCACACCCTATGCAAATCAGCTAGCTTTTAAGTGAATCGTTTTGTCTGTAGATCATCCCCCTAAATCATCAACAATCAGCACTCACGTGGTTTCCGGCACTATATGACATGCTGTTATGTATAATCATGGACAAAAATACATGCTGTGCAGTGCTGTTTGAGAGTGGGTTTTTCTGTATTTCTGTTTATGATGACAGAAAGTGTCACACAATGTCAGAAACCACAGAGGCATTGATTTAAAGGGGTGTTCAGACTATGCTAATTTCTCTAGATGTGCTTTTTTTCATTGTTTTTTTATGGAGCAATGCATTTCTGTGCTGCTCACTACACCTAGTACTAAACTACTAAATTAATGAACAGGGGTGCAAAAATTATTGGTAATATAGAGGAGTGTTTTTGCTTTTTAAAAACTGTATGATCCAAACTGAAGGCTTAGCTCTAATGAAGTAAGAAGCTGTTTTGACCATCTGGAGTTGGACAGGGCTCCGCACCCAAGTTACCGCCATCTGAACGAGAGAGTTTTCTGTTCATTGTTCCAAATTTCAGATCCAAAATGTTTATCAGTTGCTGGACATTTCTTTTAATCATAGTTCTTAGCTGGGAAAAAGAAAACAAGAGAGGGAGAGATGGTGCTATTTTGTGCCTGTAATAAAGTGCAATATGATTAATGATGCCTGTTTGTGTGTGTGCGTGTGTGTGTGTGCATTTTCAGGTACAGGGATTCTGTCTCCTCAGCCTGAGAAAAACCCACACTGGTGGAATGCAAACTTGGTGTAAGTACTGCTCCATACACACCCAAAGGCCTTTTCCACTCTGTGTGAATAAGGGCTCTCAGTCCTGCGCTCCACAGCCAGCTCACAACATGTGTGTGTTTACACAGATACAGAGGCAAACACAGACACACTCTCACTCACTTTGCTGAATCTGGACCACCCAAGACCTGAAGGTCATGTGGAGACCATATATGTATACGTCACTGTGCACGTCTTGAGCAACCCCTCATTTCTTCATATTTTGCTACCAAAGATCCAGACATCCTTGTGTTTTTATTGTAGTCTTGAGGAACAGTTCTCCAGTCTTCCTGAACGACTTTCAATGTTCTCTCATTTACAGCCCGGTTCCTGAAACTGACCAGTTTTGTTTGTTAAGCCACACAGTGACCTATGTATCATTCAAATGTAACAGATCACATCTAAGGCGGTGATCAGTATACTGGTGGTGCTGAATGCTGAGAGGTTGGATCACCATTATCTAGACTCCTTGTATCTTTAGGCACTTTGCAGGCTTTCAGGGTAAAACATTTTTAAAATTTAATCTACTCAATGTGACAGATATGAGACAGTTTGACAGGCAGGAAGTAGTATTTTTGCACCAATAAGGTGATTCAAAGCAAAATAATGAAATGAAAGATCCAGACTTTTGCACAATAGTATATATATACAGACCAGTGCACTTTCTTCCATTGCTCCATGGTCCATGTGGCCCTCCGTGCTCTGACAATTCTCTATCATAGGAGTACTGTTTGTAACTGAGAAACATCAGTGCCTGACTTCACAAATGCTCTCAGTCAAATATACACAGCAACGTTCAAGCATCATGCATCTAGTCTAAGGCTGATCCAGAAGAGCGGGGCTGTTACTGCAGGAAAAGGGGGGGGTTCAAACATCTACATTAATTCAATTGATTTGGGAAGACATGGTTGTGCTTTATCCCTCTGTTTGCAGATTCATTCCCTATTGCTCCAGTGATGTGTGGAGTGGAGCTTCACCCAAAACAGACCAAAGTGAGTCACACATCAGTGTGTTTGGGTGCGGTCCAACGTGGTTGTAGGCACATATTAAAAAGTAGAACATTATTACAGTACTCCGTCAATGTCTTTTTATTAGCAATATAAAATAAAAAGATTCAATTCTATATGCTTTGTATGAAATCAATGCAAATTAACAAAATAGTAAAATTGCGGTCCCTGTTTTGCAAACGTACTCTTGAGGGTACCACCACAGGTACGACATCTCAGTGGTGCAGTGGCCAGGGCCTGGGTTTGATTCCCAGGTGTGGGGGCCGAGGGTCGTTTCTGTGTTGAGTTTGCTTGTAAATAAATGTAGAAATGTTTCATGTAGTAGATGATTCTAAAAATTTAATTCTAATAAAAATTATTCATATTTTAGTCATTGTTTTAAATCATACATTTTTGTAGATCCAATTTCAACTATTAATGACAAGTCTCTCTTTCTCTGCCTTTGTGTGTGTGTGTAGACGACTATGCCTTCATGGGCTCTCTGATCATTCAGGAGGTTGTGAAGGAGCTCCTGACTAAAGGGCTGGAAAACGCTAAAATCCTTCTGCTAGCAGGGAGCAGGTCAGTCCAGTCAGCTGTTAGTGTGACAGATGCATGTCTGTATTTATTTATATTTATTTGGATGTAAAATTTTATGGAGATTTTCTATAGTAAACACCCAAACACTTTCTCTAGAATTTTATGTGCAGTTTCTGTTTATTTGTTGAGTTTAACATGTGTAACAGATGACAGAACTTTTGCACAGGCCACATTCTATAGAGAAGCTTCATGTATTTTATGACAGAAGTCTTACGTTGATGTGTGTATGTGTGTCAGTGCTGGAGGTACAGGTGTTCTGCTGAATGTGGACCGTGTGGCTGAGCTCCTGAAGAGCCGAGGTCACGGCTCGGTGCAGGTCAGAGGTCTGGCCGACTCCGGCTGGTTTCTGGACAATAAGCAGTTCCGCTTTACAGACTGTGTGGACACAATCAGCTGTGCTCCTACAGAGGCCATCAAACGGGGCTTCAGGTGAGACAGAGACAGAGACAAAGGGACAGAGGGACAGAGAAAGAGTCAGAAAAAGAGAGAGTGCGAGAGAAAGACAAACAGAGTAAGAGAGGGGTGAGAGAGAAAGCATAGAGAAACAGAGACAGAGAGTAGTAGTTTCAAAAGCAGATAGTTAAAAGTTAAAAAGAATGGAAAGAAGGAGATAGAGAGAGTACCTAGAGTAAGAAAGAGGGTACTGGCAGCATATAGTCTGAGAGGGTGTAAATTACTGACTAATAATAATACTTAGTTCACATGACACTCAGATTTTAAATGTTACATAACTTTAAACATTAGATACCATTTTAGCAGCATTGTTCCTGCCAATAAAGCTACTTTTAATTAAAAAAAAAAAGAAAATGGCTATTGTTGATTGTACTGAATCTTTACACTTCATGTTCTCTTATCTGGTCTTGTGTTCTCTTCTGCTTGTGTTGGTCCTGGATGCACGTTATCTCGTTTCACTGTGTACTGTGTGTGTATGGTCGAAACGACACTTACTTGAATAATTGGACTAATTTGAGTGGAGAAAAGGAGAGAGCAGAAATAACAGAGCAAGAGAGAGAAAACAGAGAGCAGGGGAGAAAGTGACAGGGAAGAGAGGAAGAAATGAGAGTGAAGTCCTCACTGTGCTGTTGGTGCTGCAGGTACTGGGGAGGTGTTGTACCCGAACAGTGCAGACTGGCTCACGCAGGACAGGAGTGGAACTGCTTCTTTGGATATAAAGTCTTTCCCACACTGAAAAGTAAGGAGTGGTGACACACAAACTACAGCCTGGACCATTTATACATGGAAACATACTGACAATTACAATTACTGATCCCACAATTATTTCTCTCTTTCTATTTCCTTCTCTGTTTTTCTCTTTCTCTCACGCTCTCCCCTCTTTCTTTTTCTGTCTCTTTCTGCCCCTTCTCTTTTTTCCTCTCTCTCTCTCTCTCAGGTTCGGTGTTTGTGGTGCAGTGGCTGTTTGATGAGGCTCAGCTGACTGTGGATAACGTCCATCTAACAGGACAGCCATTACAGGAGGGTCAGTGGCGATACATCCAGAACCTCGGTATTGAGCTCAGGAACACCCTCAAAGACGTCCCGTAAGCATTTACACACACCGCACCATGAACGGTTTCAAAATGTTTAAATAAAGAAATTTTATATGAGATTTTACTGCTTGCCCATCTTATTGACAAAAATGCACTCTTGTAAATTCAAATAAAAAAAGACCCATCACTGATTCCTCTTTGTTTGACTGACAGGGCCATGTTTGCACCTGCATGCTTCTCACATGAGGTGATTACAAGAAAGTGAGTTTTCTTCTTTCCTTCTTTTGCACAGAATAAAGCACAGAGTGCTAAAGTAAGAAGTAAACTTCATATATTAAACCTGTCTTGGCTGATTGATTACTACCTCTGTAACTGACCCACATTTGTAGTTCCTGTTGTTCCTCTGTCACTTCTCCCCACACTGACTGGTGTTACGACTGCACTCCTCTCTCTCTCTCTCTCTTTCTGTAGTTCCTGGATGGATGTGCAGGTGAAGGGCACGTCTCTGCCTCGTGCTCTACAGTGCTGGGAACGCAGCCTCCACCACAGCTTCCGTAACCAAGGCAACAGCAGCATCAGCAGCACTAACCCGCGCTCTTCGCCCCGGGGCTGTCCACTGCACCTCATCGACAGCTGCCCGTGGCCCCACTGCAACCCCACCTGTCCCAGCATCCGTGACCTGACGGGACGGGAGATGAATGTCATTCAGTTCCTCACGCACACGGGCTTCGATGTTCAACGTATGGCACAGCAGCAGGGCCTGGAGCCCAGCAAGCTACTGGGCATGCTCAACAGCGACACCTGAGCTGAGCCACACACACTAAATAATGCTGAGGAGCAAGAGAGGAACATTCAACTAGTCAATCAGCAAGACAAGAGGGAATATTGTATTAGCCAATCAGAACGCAGGAGGGAATATTCTATTAGTCAGAATGTAGGAGGGGGAATTCTGTATTAGCCAGTCAGATTGCAAGCAAAAAATTTTAACTAGCCAATCAGAACACAAGAGGGATTCTATTTATATTAGCCAAACACACTGCAGGAAAGAAAACAGCCAATAAGAACATGGTGGGAATTGCATTTGCCAATTATGTATTTGTATTTGTGTATCAGTTAGGCCAGTTTCTAAGATATTAAACACCAAGTGTCTAGACCTTTTCTAATGATACAAATCTTTTTATATTTTCGTAGATGTTTATACACAGGTTAATGTTGTCCTGCTCTCCAGACCTCAGATGTTCTAATGGAGGTAGTTTCACTGTGATAAGCTCCCGCCCTCTGCTGGTGCCAAAGGCAAACTGCAGCAGAACTCGCAAAACTCACCAGCTATCCAGCCATTCTTTCTCAAGTCTCACCAGTCATGAGTGGGCTTTTTTGGACTCTTTGATGCCGTTTTCTCTCTCTTCATGGACTGTAGCAGCACATCAAGAGAGCAATAAGAAACTCGGGTGCTTCAACAAAGTCAGTATGATATATATGTGCAGCACTTTTCTTTTTTTTTTTTTTTTTACAGTTTTGCATATGCTGCTGGGCTGAGCCATACCAGCAGGAACTCTGTCCAAACGAACTAATGCCAGCTCAGGAGGGGCTGTCAATCACAGATCTCATTTCCACTCAACCCTCAGGGCAGAATGAGACAGAAGCTCACAGGGTTGACCTATTATTAACATATTATATATGTTGTTATACAGTAGGTAACATTCATTTTACAGAACCATTTATGGCATTCTCAGAGCCGAGAATCTGCCTTCAAACTCATATTCTGTAATATTTCTGAACAGAAGGTAAATGTAAGCTACACTGTCAATGTTATCTATTTAATTTAATATGTAAATCATATTTATGAGGAACTCCTGAGACAGAGAAGAGATTCTTTGTAAAGTGTACATACCTTTTGCTGTTTCTGATCCGCATGTCTTTGTAACAAATTTTAAAGGTACATTATAATCAAAGAGCAAAAAAAAAAAAAAAAATCATTTTCTTCTAGTCTTTTGTGACCTTTATTCTTTACAGAGGATCGCACATCATACAGTGACCCCACACTTAAATGTTATTAAAAAATGGTCTAGATTTCATGAAAAAAGTTTTAAAAACCATGTATTATAAAATCATATAAAAGTCACGAGCTTGAGTGGTGTTATGACTTTTTGATCAGTAGTTCTCCCCTGGTATGAATGAGAAAAGTACTGTACAGTGTTTGGTATGTTAAGTTAAACCAAATTTCATAACTATTGTTCATATTTCACAGTCTGAATGAAAGGAGTCGCGTACGTCGGACAGAAAAACATGCACCTATAGAATTATATCGATACATAAATAAACATTTTTCACAGGACTGAAATAGAAACAAATGTTTTCTGAATGGTGCAGATTTCTCCATAAACAGCACCTGTTTGCTACCCTGCTCATTTTTTAAAAGAAATAGAATGTCTTATACTAAATTATATGTACAAAATGTGCAAGTCTTAGCAAGGCGCATCAGTCTGATGCAGAATCTCCTCTTTCAGAGACAGATAAACTGCCACTGTGGAGTTTAGTGGTTAACAACCTTGAGATCACCTGGCAGCCTGGAGACTTTAAGAGATGACAACATGCAGCCAGTCTTCAACGGCAGTTCTGCAGGAGACAATATAAATGTTCTTCAGTCAGAGAGGTATTGTTGCTCCAGGAGAACAGGATGCTCTAGTTGTGGCTTTGTGCTCAAAGGAGTGTACTGAAGCTTGGAGGAATTCATGAGAAACTGGAATCCTGAAAAAGAAAAGCAATGACCAGAGTAAGAAAAGGGTAGCTATATATATATTCATCTAAGTCAAGGGTATTGACAAATATAATGTGCCTGAAATAGTAACACAGGAGGAGAAAAACAAAATCCGCCTTTTGGAGTGGCCAAGTCAGAGCCCAGAGCTCAACAGAATAGAGATGCTCTGGAGTGACTTGTATAGAGCCAAACACATGAGACGTCCAAAGAATATGACCGAACTAAAGCAGTTCTGCCAGGAAGAATGGGCTAAAAATCCTCCTGAACGATGTGCAGGTCTGATCCACAGCTACAGGAAGCACCTGGTTGAGATTGTTGCTGCCAAGGCCAACCAGTTATTAATTCCAAGGGTTCATATATACACATACATACACACACACACATATATATATATATGTGTGTGTGTTGCACAGCTCACCTCACTGGCTCCCCTGATGCGCCGAGGGGAGTGTGGGCGTTTCTGTTCGTGGATGTCTTGTAGTCTAGTGATCAGAAACTTCTTGTCCTCCCCCTCCTGGACACGAGAAAGTTGTGAGTTACACTATTCACATGATAACGTTGTTGGGATCACATAGATTTCTATTACATTTCAGCTTCAATGTAGCTCCAATGCAAAACTAAAGAACCAAACATTAATTCATTCAATTATTCTCAGTAACCACTTAATCCATTACTTCACGGGTACGCATAGCCTATCCTGGGGTCTATGTGAGCGAGGCAAGGACTCATGGGAGGGGAGCACACACGTGCACACACCATTCGCTCACACAGTAATACCTACAGTATTTAGAATCTTCAATTGTCTTTCAACTGTGAGCATGTCCCCCATAGCTACAATGGTTCTGGTGCTCAAGCACACAGCTGATCATTAACCCTGCTTTACAGCTAGTCTTTCTGACCATATTACTGGCAAGGGGTCATTTTCTGTAAATGACATAACACTACAGATTTTCCCCCAAATGTTTTTAAAGACTTTTTAAGCATCTTACATTTTCAATCTGCTCTTGCAGAAGCCAGATAATCTTCCTCTGCCCATCCACCACTTGGCTGTGAAAGTATATCACAATTCTGGCAGAAGAAAAACAAATTAATTAACGCAAATTAATCAGCTACCTACTGTTAAGCAACCATCTACACTTTATTCTTCTTATTATTCACAAAAAATAGTCAGTGATTAGGATTCTGTGCATAATAAAATTCAAAATTTGGTCAAATTATTGCGCTACAATTCAGGATTACTTTTAAAAATACACAAACTAACAAACGAGGCATGAATGTGACTGGAATGCATGTAATAAAAATACACCAAGTGTGGTTTTGGATTTTTACATTTGAAAACACCATGAGAAAATGTATGTTGTCTGGAAATGATACAGTTGAATATTATTAGAAATGTAACATTCTCAAAATTGCCATATAGTCCTAATGACATTATAAACCACATGAGCAAATCTGAAATTATGGAACATTGTGGTAACTAGTTACACTATGTATATTGCTAACTTAAATGAAAAGAGGGTGAGAGAGAAAATAGGGAGTGTCACTCACAGAAAGATGCCGGCAGCGACAAAGAGGAAGAGAGGGTTCTCCACCAGGTATGTATGAGCCCAGGTGAGCCAAGTGAAACGCGGGTCGTCACTGGCCAGCTGCTCCACCCACCTCTTTCCCGCCTGGAACATGGTGTTGAGGCCACGGAAGGGTCCGCAGCTCTCAGATGGCTTTATCCTGCTCCACAGAGACACAGGAGAACACAGATATTTGTTTATTTTATATATATTTATCAGCCAATAGACTGAACCTAGTACATACACTCAGACAGACAGAGTTCATTCATCAGGAAGCTTCCTCCTGGACGTCTACTTGCTCACAGAGTAACCATGCTGCCCCATCATTGCTCACATATGAACAGCCAAGTCCAATTAAGCTCACTAGATATTAACCAAGTGCTGTGACTGAAGCATCAGAAGAAGCCCTCCTTGTGTGAATACATAACCCGGTAAAGATGAGCGAGTTTGAGAGCTGCGCACTGATCTCAGAGCTGATGGCAAAAGTCCAGCGACCCAGCGGACCATAAAAACGAAACGTTCATCCAGCATCACTGATACCAAAGACACAACAAAATGAACCACTGCACCACAGATGCTCGAAACCGGTTCTCTACATTCAAAACATTGCTCTCTCCTCCTCCACCTCCGCCAGACACAAACCTCTCAGCAGAAGTCTTCGCCTCCTCCACCAAACAGCTGGCCGCCATCAGAGGCCAATTCTTTGAATCACACAGGGCCAACCCTTGTCTCACTATACCTACTATCATGCATGTGGTTAATGCCTCACTTACCTCTGGCACATTTCCTACAAGCCTCTGCTCCAAAAGACCCTGCTAAAATTTGATCAGCCTTGCTGAAGAAGAATTATTGGTCGATCTTGTTGCTTCTATTCTTTTCCAAAGTTATTCGTATGGCTGTCTTCAAACAGGTCTCAGAATTCCTCTCTCAGAATGACCTTGATCCAAACCAGTCTGGTTTCATGAGCAGTCACTCTACTTAAACAGATCTGTGACAGAAGCTTTAGAGTGACAGTTCGGCCCTTGGCTCTTAGGTACCTTAGCTGGGGCATGTGTGGTAGATATTGACTGGGACATCACAGGAAGGTAGATTCCCATGACCAAGCTTGGTATCCACCGATTTATTGAATAATCAATATCACCAGTTCTAACAAGTCAGTGTAGTTTGGCTTTTGGCTTTTAATTGCACCCTTAAAAATATTGTGTAAAGCATGACGATGAGGAGAAAGTAAATTCAAAGAAAAACATGTGTTAATGTGTATGAATGAGTGATCCACTCACGTCCACATGGTGTAGGTCACACATACTGCTGCTCCGATAAAAGATGGGAAACACAGTAAGGAGATGAAAAAGGTGGTCATTTGGCTCGCCCTCCATGGCTTCCTGGGGGCCTGGCAATTCATCATCAGACTCGTCTACATGAGAGCGAGAGAGAGAGAGAGAGTAGGTTCATTGTACGTTTTATAGGGCTATATAGAAGCGCTTTTGGATGTACAAGCCAA
>JBBPDB010000039.1:1182338-1194913 GCA_037974465.1 Brachypetersius altus | reverse complement strand
GATTTGTTTGGATGGGGTTTTCCTCCCTCACCTGTGCAGGCTTACATGCTTTTGTTTCAGCTTATAGTGCTTTTTGATTTAGGCCCAACACACGCAGTACAGAGGTTACTGGCAATGATCAAGGCTCTTACAGGCACAATGGTTGAATGCATAAGGAATGGTTGGGAAATGTCTGGGTACAAATGATTTTGATAAACAAGCTCACACAAAGTTTAATGGACCTCAGAGGGAAAAATGTAGGAAATGTAAAAATAGAAAGAAATATCAGAAGTATCAGAATATCAGTATTCCACTATTCATACTGGGAACAGAAAATGTGTTTCATCTGTAGTGTAAATAAGCCTTCCATAAGCAGAGACATCAAGTTGTGGATTTAGCAGCAGAGGACTACCTGAAGATGGCAACGTAGTTGCGTTTGCTTGGGGAATCGTACTCCTCCATCCAGGCCACAATGTTGAAGAAGCCGGGCAAGAGCAGGTTAATAGAGGATACAGCCACAGGGAGTGCCAGTAGACTCGCCTCCTTCTTCAGGAGACTCTCTGTAGTGTTAGAGGAGATGCGAACACGGACCTGCAAGTCCTGAGAGAGGGCGGGGGAGAGAGAGAGAGAGAGAGTGTGTGTGAGAGGGAGTTAGTTAAAAATAGGGAAAACCTGAAAGTTCAGATCCTTAAATACAAACATTCCAAAAGCCTTGAGGGACTGAACATGCACACACAGCTCAGGAATTCAGAGACAGCTACAGAAGATGCATTCCTACTGAGAATAGACTGAAAGGAAGAGCAAATGTGAACTTGGTAAAGCTAATTACAATGAGCTGTAAAACAATGTGTCTGCAGCACATCACTCTCAAACTGACCTTGTGCATGTGCTCTGAGAAGAAGTACACAGCGTAGGCACATGCTGCAGTGCTGCCAACACATATCAACCATGCCAGTATCTGGATGGACACGGTCCATAGGCGCTGCAGCAATGAAGACTTCACCTCCTGGCAGTTCACCTCAGCCACTAGTTCCTATACACACAGAACAGCAGTTCATTAAGGTGGCACAGGTTTACTGAAGTAATTTCAGGCACATTATAAATTTACCGTCAGCTTGGAATATGAACAAATGTAACTGCTACGAGCAGCCCTTTCACCTGGTATTCATCAGGCAGCTGCAAGGAGGGCTGATCATGGATAAGGTTCTTCTGTATTAATGATAATATCACAAAACCTGACTCAAGATCAGCACTCCTACTCCTAAACTAGTTTGTGAACAGTCTCTGTTGTCTAAAAAGAATGCCCACTGCTTTTGGCTACACAGTGACGTATTCCACATTTTCAGCTACAATAAGCTGCCGTGACAATAACCAAACTGCACATTGTTCCAGAAGGTCTCAGAGACATTTAACTAAACATAATAAGTTAAAGGGTAGATACACTTACAGGAAGTACTTTTAAAAAGTAAATAAAAGTTATTAATTAAAAGGTGTTTGACCATAATTTTAAATACAGTGAAAAATATGGCTGATATGATTTATTACAGTCTCCACTCTAGTTTCCACTTCTACTAATCCTTGTGTCTGTTTTAGTCAGATTTTTGTTCACATTTCTTAGCAGAGCCCTATCACTTCTATCTTGTTTGTACTTTTAGCGCATTTTCTTTGTCTATGTTCCCCTTTTTTCTCTTAGGCACTTCCACTAATGAAAGTGTAATATATCCCATATTAGGGCTGTCAAACTTAACATGCAGAATGAGAACTTATTAACGCAATTTTGATCATCATTGAGACATTTTGCTCACTGATGTGTTATACAATCCATAACTGTCCAAATAGACTATGCTTGATAGTGCAACAGCAAAGTGGTAATTTCAGTTCTCTCTCTCTCACACACACACACACACACACACACACACACACACACACACACACACACACACACACACACACACACACACACACACGTGTGTATATTAATTTGGTGGAAGATGAATTAGCTCTAACTTTCTTGGGGTAATTACTTTCTATAACTTTCTATAACTTTCTTGAAATCTGAACAGATGAGAAATATAATTCTTTGCAGTTATTGCAATTATGAAACTATTTTCTTAACTGATATAATTCCTGCTATGGATATTTCTGGAATCTCAAATAAATGGGAATATATGGGTGTGTGTATTCCTTACTTTGAGCTGAGTGGAGATGTTCTCAAACAGCAGTCTGACTGAGGATTTCTTGGTGACTTTAAAGTCCCAGGAGCAGAAGACTTTCACAGCGAGCAGGCCTTTGGATCGGTCAATTCGGAAACTCTGGCCAAATGACTTTGACATGCTAAAACACAGACAGACACAGATTACGCGGAGATTTTGGATTATCAAGCAGAAAGAATGTAATAAGGACACCTAATCTGTCTATCAGAATCAAACCCAATTCACTCCGTTTCAAGGTTTAAAAAGTTCAGTGAATTTGAAACAAACTGGCTCAACTGCTTCAAACTACTACATTTATGTAGCTGAGGATGCAGGTTACCTGTAGACGAGGATGATGCAGGTGATGAAGAAGGCCATTCCTATAGTAAAGAAGTAGGCCAGAGGCATGTTGTAGGATAAATGGAAGCCACAGGAAGACTGGTTGTTTGCCTGACTACAGTTCTTTGTGAGGGTGTAGTTACAGTAGTAGCCATAGTACATCAAAGAGTCAGTGAAATAGCCCTGAGAGAGAAATGGGGGAAACAGACAGAGAGAGAAAGAGAACGAGAATTTCATTGTAAAATTGTCCACAGGTTACTGGCCTCCTCACAATTTGACTTATTATACCCAAAATAAACTGACTGGCCCAAAAATTTTCACAGCAGCTGTGGAAAATATATATTGGAAATATAGTTTCTGAAATCTAACTCACAGAAAGGCATTACATCAAATGGCTATTAGTAAGCTGACATTGTTTTACAATAGTTACTATGATATTGGCATAAAATGTATTTTTAAAAGTAAAAAGGTACATGTAAGGCCAAATAGTATCTGTAAACACTGCCAAAGTTTCCTTTACCATCATAATTGTTACCAGTAAAAACTTGACTAGGTTCACCTGCAATATCTGTGTTGTAAATGCCACAAACCCAATTCCAATCACCACTGTGAGGAAAGTTTCTCTACAATTTAACTATTTCTCAACAAATCCCTGTGCATGACTGGTTACACCTCAACAATTAAAAAGTGCAGTATTGTCCTCTGTATTCATCATTTCATGCATATCCTATCTGCATTTTTATTCAATCCACATGGTCTTTTTACCTAGCCACTTAAAGGCAGCTGTCACGGGCAGCTGTCATTGGTGCTGCTTTTCTAAGTTACATACAAGTCTAAGGAATTGTGTATATGAATCCATGCTATGGAGCTGATTGCCGATTGCATCTACACTGGTTAATTTGATGTCCATGCAAAAAAAAACAACAAAAATGGAAAAATCAACGAGTACAAGCACTGCTACCTATTTGAACTGAAGATACATTTTAGTGGGATTTATCTAACACTGCAAGAATCATTGTATCAAGTTAACTCTCATGGAAGCTGTTTTGGGACAAAGACTAGCTATAAAGTATGAAGACAGAACTGTGCTGTTGGTGTGTCGGAGACACCGTCACCATTAAAGCGTGCTGCAACTTTCATGCATTTTATGTACAGCATGGATCCTGTTTACCTATGGAAAAGTGGCTAAGTGTAAATAAGTTCTTGGCTGAAGTATCACATTCCAGAGAAGCTGAGCTTGGTCTTACCGCCCCGGTGAGCAGCTCAAGGCCATAGAAGTGAGTGGTTTGGTACAGCGTGGGGGGCCGCACTCCCTGTGGGACCACCAGAAATAGGCTCAGCACCAGGAGCAGGAAAATGTTGAAGAAGAGGAGGGTCCTCAGAAACACAAAGTAGGAGACGACGCCCGTCCCGAAGCGGCCACTCACTCTCTTCAGTGCCGTCTGCCACAACTGAAGTGAGGAAAGGAACGACAGCCAGCTGTACCAGCTCTGTCTAAAGGCCTGAGAGAGAGAAAGAGGAGGGAGTGAGACAGAAAAGAAGAGAGAGAGAGAGAGAGAGAGAGAGAGAGGAAGGAAGAGATAAGACAGAAGAAAAGAGAGTGACAGAGAGAGCAAAAGAAAGAGGAACGAGGAAGAAGAAAGAGAAGAGAGGTGAGAGACAGCAGCAAAAGAGAGAAAAAAGAGAATGAGAAAGAAAGAGAAGAAAAAGTTAACATAGACCTCAAAGACTTCAGATTTCAGCCTTTTTTTCATCTCTTGCACTGTAATTAACATGCTGGATGAAGGAATTCAGTCCGAGAGATAAAAAAAAAAAGAGGCCAAAACTTGGACAACTGCCAACACTCTTGAGCCTGAAAGACCCATGACTCATCTTTACAGGCCAATTAAGGCTCTGAGACAGTACAGTATTTCCGAGTTCTGGGACACAGAGAAAAACACTACAGAGAGTCTGACAGGCTGTCAGTGGCGAAACAAACCCAGGTCCTAAGGAATTAGATGGGAAAAGCAAACGCTTTGACAGAAACAAATATTAACAAAGACTTCAGACTTCCTGTCTGGTATAATCAGTGAGGCTTGCTGTGTAGTGGACTCACAATGATGATGTAATATTTGAGTTGGCTGCAGCAAGGGATCTTGCGGGAGAGGGAGTGGTCAGTTTTATTCAAGGCCAGGCGTCTGCAATCGAGAGAGAGGATGAGTCCAACACACAAAGCACAGAGCAACGATACACACACACACCCCAACATACCAACATACAATACAGCCTACAGTGAGGGAGTCTATTCATCTATGCTTTTAGTGCTAAATCTGGTTTGAAGTAGATAAAAGTCATTATTTAAAAACACACAAAACGGGTTAATATAAATCATTCAAAAGCACAGCACTCTACAATAACTAAATACAAATACACTAAAAGGTAACAAAACTTGGCTGTATTACAAAAGATTTTTAATCATGTAAGATAGTTGGAGTTTCCAGGGTTGTATTTTTTTTGGCTTTCCAAAAATGTATTTACGTACTATTTAAGTGTACTTTTAACAAGTATATATGAAAAAAAACATTCACTTAATATTAGTAATTTGAAGCCATTTCTGACAACTTAAATACAATTGCAATTAAGCAATGGTTAAAATATCTTAAATGCATTTAGTGATGTTTTAGTGTACCACTATTAGAATATTATTGTTTTCCGAGTAAATAAACTCTATAACTTTTTATGTAATATTTAATGGGTGTCTAAGTTCTGCACATTTTTGCATTATTCCTATATTGGAATAGTCAGTTGAAACAGGATTACAGATATATTGTGTGTGTGTGTGTGTGTGTGTGTGTGTGTGTGTGCTTGTGAGAGAGTGAAAAAAACACCTGAGTTCTCGTTTCTCTGCCAGGTTCAGTGGAATGGCTCTCAGCATGCGCACGCGATCACCCTCAGACAGGTTCTGCAAGTTATTCACTAGACGCTCCCTCTTATTCTCTACACAAACACACACATACAACAAACTAATCATTTACACAGACTACCAGTCGCTCAACACTACATCTGCTTTCAACTACTCTCAAACACACCTGACTCAACTCCCGTTAACTTCCAGAATTATCACGTGTGTTTGAGCAGGGGATAAAGCAAACTATGGTGGACATGATGAGCAGATTGTTGATCTCAGAGAAAATTATTTGAGCCAACAGTGACTTCTCAGAAACAGATTCTTAAATTTGACGATTCGATTACATTTTGCAAATAATATAGAATTTTATACAATACAAAAACATACAAAATTACTATAAAAGTGTTTTTTAAAATAGATTTAAAATTTAAATAAACATACAACACATTCAAGTTTGTCTTATGCTCACATAAGAGAGTTTTTACTGAACTTTTATTTTAGACTTTTAGTTCTGGATCTCTGTGTGACTATGCAGTTGTAGTATAAGCAATTTCACCTGAGATCAATAACATTTTTTTGATTCTAATACACACACACACACACAAAGGGCTCCCTTACCCTCCCTTTCAAAGTTGACTGCATCTGTCTCCACGCGATAACCGCAGATACTGGGCCGAGCGGAATGAGAAAAGGAGCGGATGGATGGTCTGCTTTGTCTGCGCCTGCACAATTGCATTGTGCGGTTATAATACTGTGAGAGGATCGCTCCACGACTGCGTCCTGGGACAGACAGACAGACGGACAGGGGAAAGAGAAAGAGAGAGAGAAAGAGAGAGAGAGAGAGAGAGAGAGAGAGAGAGAGAGAGAGAGAGAGAGAGAGTAGGCATGAACAGTCTATAGCCCTAGTTTATGCCTCTGCTTTGGTTTAGAAGTCAGGGAATATAGGATGTTTGAAGTTGGACTCCGTAAAAACACCCTACACCCTCAACACATACAAACTAAAAGCTATTTAATGTCACCCATCCATATTATTATATTTATATTTGTATTTATAGTGGCCATTGTGCGAATTTATTTATTAGCAAAGACAACAGTGTATTTTTTATTAAATATTAAGTAAGTAATATGCAAATGTAGAACATCTCAGCTTGTGCTAAAACTTTTGACTGGTTGTACACCATCAAGGAGTGACTTCTTTTCACTACTGGAGAGCACGCTTAAACTAATTGCGTGTAAAGTCCCCAACATGGAACACCCTCCCTAAACATCTGAGGATAATACAAGGTTTATAAACTCGTCTTAATTTAATTTATCTATTCTTTAATTTTTTATTTCTGGATAACTTCTGCAAAGTGACCTTGAGAGTTGTGAAACGCGCTTATAAATAAAATGTATTATTGTAATTATTATTATTACTTAATGTCTATAGATTATGAAAGTAAAAGCTTGATAAATAATCTAAATATCCCTTTCCTATAATACAGTGTTTATGCTTGACGTTATTGATTAATCTTCACTGTAATAGCATTTAAGCCAGGTATATTAGAGCACTGAAGGCATGTGGAGAGTTTTCTCTGAATGCCACTCTTCCACTCATACCTCAGCTATGAATTTATCTACAAAAACCCTCCTATCACTGAACAAGCAAGTCTCAGTGAAGTGCTCATTTCCAACTGAGAGCAAACTCCCACCAGGCTAAATCCCTGTTTCTGACTATGTACTGTAATTCTGAGCGGGGATCTGTTTTGTTGTTATTCAGAACTGCTGGATGCATCTGTTCAGCAGGAAAACTGGCACATCGGCAGCCGGGTTTCAGTTCCTCTAGCAGGTGTACAATCAAAAACAATCAAACAGTCCTGAGATAAAGATATGAGTTAAACAGAAACTATGCCCAGACCGAAGGCTTGCGAACTTAACACACAGTACATATTTTGTTTTTATACAAACTACCATACAATTGTGTAGGTCCTTGGCATACTACTATTATGTAGCACTATTTGAGGTTTTTAGTTTTGATTGGTAGGTCAGAGCCTTGTGAGCTTTAATGGTAAACACAGCTAATACTATCTTACACAGTGTGAATAAGGTCAATAAATAACTTAATAGCGGTTTTAATAGAGAAGATGTGATTCAATGTTACATTAATACAGGAAATGACAAAGTTCAAACCATTCACAGCTTTGTTAAGGTGGAGCAGATTTGTCAGTGTGGTTTACTATACAGTATGACAACACAGTATGACAAAGCATCACTGCTACAAGCAACAATTTCAGAGAGTACCAGAGCTATTACTCGGTCAGGGCTATGAGTCTCATCTTGCATCAGACTGTTTTGTATCTGTTATGGACACCGTCACAGAACTGAGGAATGCACAGATCAGCACTCCTACTAAAGACGCACTTGGTGAAAACAAATGACCCTGCTGTCTGTCCACAGTGTTGACTTTGTGTTCATTTTTATAACTGATGTCCTTAACCACCTGACAAATCTGCATCACCATACTGAAGAGCTGGTTGCAGTTTGGGATGAAAGAAGCTTTAGACGAAAATTAACAGAAACATTTGTGTTTAGACTATACAAGCAAATTTAGACTACAGCAGGAAATTTACACTCAAAATATGTCTCCTAGTTTCTACATGTGTTGACTGATTAAATGCTGACTTTTTGCACAACGGTGTATATGAATGAACCAGAATGAATCAGAACAGGTAGACTAACAGATTAATCAGAGTAGAAAAGACAAGCAAATAACATTCCAGGACGTCTGGCAGACAGGTCATGCTTGCACAGAACTCACCGATGGTGCGGCTGGGCATGGAGGAGAGCACTCTGAGAGTGGCTGAAGACCAGCATTGGTCCACCAGTGGATCAGTCACCCCTCCATCTTCACAAACACCTTCACAACTACCTGCACCACTCAGGGATGGAACATCATCTGAAACACACACATATGTATACATGAGTATATAATGTGTGTTGATGCCACTGTGTGTATGTCTTTACAGAGGATTTGCCAACACTGTAGGATGACTAGAAAAAATCAGGGCTAAACTACAGGATCAACAGCATTTACATTTATGGCATTTGCTCTTTTACATGACATGTGTGTGGCTATGCATATCTAGATGTGTGTGTGTGTGTGTGTGTGTGCATGCATATACCCCTGATCTCATCCTCTAGATCCAATGAGTTCATCTCTATGGCATCTCCATGTGTCTGGCTTCCCAAGTCTTGACACTGTTCCTCAATCAGTTGCGTGAAAGAGTCATGAACCCGGTCTTCATCCAAAGGACTCCTAAAGAACAAAACACATGCATACACAGCATTTATGATGTGATTTGGCAAAAATATACACAATTCTCCTCTTGAAGTTGTACTAGATCAACCAAAACTTTTTACCTTACTTTTGCAGTGAAGATATAAGCCCTACCAGCAACGTCCAACCTGACTGCCTTAAACCTCACAAACTGATATCCGACTGCCCTGTGTCAAAATACACAGTGTGCCATCCTATAACTCCCTCCCTCCATAGATACATTTCATTGTAGCAACTGTTAGATGGTAGGACAAGCTTTACCAAAGCTTGACAAAAATCCCACTAAATCTAAAGTCAAATGGTGGCACTTTCTTTGTGGGTTTTGTCCAAATGTCTAGATTTGGAGTTATTCATTTTAAACATTATTTGCATTTGAAAAGTCACAGCTTTAAGATACACTCAGCCATCGAAATAATTAAATTCAGATGTTCCGATCACTTCCATGGCCACAGGTGTATAACTTCAAGCACCTAGGCACTCAGACCGCTTCTACAAACATTTGTGAAAGAATGGGTCGCTCCCCAGTGAATTCCAGCATGGTATCGTGATAGGATGCCACCTGTGCAACAAGTCCAGTCATCAAATTTCCTTGCTACTAAATATTCCACAGTCAAATGTCAGTGGTATTATAACAAAGTGAAAGCGATTGGGGACAACAGCAACTCAGCCACAAAGTGGTGCCACAGCGGATGCTGAAGCGCATAGTGCGCAGAGGTCGCCAACTTTCTGCAGAGTCAATCGCTACAGACCTCCAAACTTTATGTGGCCTTCAGATTTGCTCAAGAACAGCGTAGAGAGCTTCATGGAATGGGAGCCAGACCTTTTCGCTAAACATCAGTGTCTGACCTCACAAATGTGCTTCTGGAAGATTATTCAAAAATTTCCATAATCACACTCCTAAACCTTGTGGAGAGCTTGCCCAGAAGAGCTGAAGCTGTTACAGCTGCAAAGGGCGGGCCGACGTCATATGAAACCCTATGAATTAAGAATGTGACGTCACATGTAAAGGCAGGTGAGCAAATAACTTTTGGTAATATAGTGTAGATCTATTTTTTGTGGTTAACTGGGACTTACTTACTTTCATCATTAGTAACCAGTCTAGTAGGGGTGGGCAAAATGGCAAAAATACATCACAATGCAGGGGCTCCTGAGTAGCACAACTGTTTAAACGTTAGGAATTAACAAGAGATTGCAAATTTGATCCCTGGTGGTGCACTGACCATTCGTGATCGCCAGTGCAAGAGAAATACTGGCTTCGCTCTCTCTGGGTGGGGAGAATATACAAAGAAAGGGTATGTATTTCACAATACATGAACGTTTATTTCATGATAAATAAAAAGGTGCATATCCTGCAATATCCTTAGACTTCACAGTCACAGTAATAAAAACTAATGTTACCACTCCTTCTTAGCACTTTGACCAGGAAGACATAATTAAGGCTATTGCTGAGACAAAACCAGGACAGTTCAGTTTTGACTGAAGAAAGAAGCACTAAAGAAGCAATTTGATTAGGTCCCCCAGAAATACTATGATTTTTTGCCCTTTACTGATGACGGTTCTTTTAGGTGTAGATAATCTAAAACGGGTCATTCTTTTGCATTCCATCTTGTATATTCTTATTAAAATGTCCAAACACCTTCTTAATGTTTTGTGAAGTTTGTCCAACCTCAATAGCTGCTACAAAGGGTGTTTTCACACTTGGTTCATTTCAGCCTTTAAAGCGAACTCAGATTGATTAGTCAGCAATTTTTGAAACGAACCGAACTGAAGCCACATCGGGAGGTGGTCTTGGTCCGGTTCGCTTTATGAACACAAAGCGCTCCAGGTTCGCTTCGACAGTTTTCGCCCTCTATGCTTGCCGTATCGAGATCACATGGTACAACCCCGGGAAACCATACATGACTATGCGGGAAAGGCAAAAAATACAAATAAGCAAATAAATTATAATAAAAAGTAGAGAGAGTCTTGTCAAGATCAAGTTCCTCTACCAAGTCTCAAAGCATTCTTTATCTGAAATAAAAACAGTAGCATAGATATTTGTGGAAAATGCAGAACCACCCACTCTCTTATGAAGAAAATAAAATCCCATAAGAACGTGAAGAGACAGCGGCAGCAGTCTGATCAGGAACTAATGACCCCATCCGAGCTGAAGTGGAGCAAAACTGAGTCCCCTTTCAAATGAACTCACAGTGTGAACATAAAAACAACGGGTTCCGTTTCTGTTGGTCCATTTTTGAGCTTGGTTCCTTTAAAGAGGACTATATGTCCAGAAGAATGCCTTTATGCATTTGTGGGCATGGATTTGACATAGGTGGGTCAACTACTTCCAAAAACGTATGTGTGTTTGTGGGAGGCGGGCACTGTGAAAGCAAAACCAAAGCAAGTGACTTGCACATGATGTCATCAAGTCACCAGTCACAAGCTCAGTGATTCAGCTGGGACAAAACAATCAGTAACAATCAGTCAAAACAAAGAACCTTCTCAGCTGGACTCCAGGGACCACGCCTGTCCCCCAGACCCCCAACAACAAAGAAGTGCAGGAAAAGGGCTTGGTCTCAAACCACATGTTTTATCTGGCTCCATAAAAGGAAGAAGAAAGTGCCAACACTGTCAACAAGCACAGCACGCTTTCATGCCCACTACCCAGATAACACAGGAGAAGAAGGAAGGAAGCATGGCAGAAAAGAGGTGTAACGAAAGGCCTAGAAGGCTAGAACAGAACTTACTAACGAAAGGATACTTACTCCAACTCCCCCATTAAGTGGGCCTCTGCGTCGAAACTCACGCTGTGGGCTGCCATCTCCACTGCTGCTGTCTTGGCCCGTCAATCAAAGACCTGTGACACGACAAAACTAAACACTCCTTCCTCTGCCCTTACTCCCGTCATTCTGTTTCACCAAGCCTGAAAGAAAGAGACAGAGCAGGGGAGAGAGAAAATGGAGAGAGAACGTTGATGAGAAGAGCTGCCGTAGGTTTAGCAAGTCTATCGTGTTGCAACATGCCCTTTGTTGCTTTTCAACAGTGGAAATACCGACACACACCCAATCCGGCTGAAACGTGAAAGAGCACAACCTGTTTGAAGTCAGCGCATGGCGAGGTACCGTCACCTTCTAGGCTGTGAATCACCAAAGACCAAGGATGGCCTTCTAACACCAAAATAATTGACCTTGTTTCACACAATCTGCAACATACATTTCCTTCCATTGTAACAGTTACAGCAATTCCCTGGAATCTGCTATAGTTTCAGCACTCTTAAGGAGAGTCACACAGCCTTAAGGAGGCCACAACCTCTGATTCTTTTGAAGGGAAGTGAACTGTTCCGATAAGAAGCTGCCCATGACGTTTTCAGATTCGGTAAACCTTTCGATTGAAACGCATTTGCAACACAGACAACAAAACATCCTACACCCACACACAGCAATGACTCTGCATTATAACACAGCTGAGTAGTGAAGTTAATAAAAACAGAAGTAGACACATGGTGCATGCATTTCACAACTTCAGAGAGAACTTAGTAATGCCAGTTACAGTGTGTGCACAAAGGTGTGAGCAGAGAAATCACGATGTACAAAAATAGAAATATGAAGGTCCAATCGTGTCCAAAAAAGTACATTAAAACCTTCTGAACATGTTCTACTAGACACAGCAGGTAGCTGATACAAGTGGAAAATGGAAGATCAGATTTCAGAAGAAGAAATGATCTAAAAAGTATCACAGACTCACTTTAGTATAACATAAAGTAGGTTATGTGACAACAAAGGTCATCACATGTAGTCAAACTATAACAATTAACGTCCGACTAAGATTTTCTTTGTGTAAGCTACTACAGTCATAGATGGTCCAACAGAGCATACACACTATA
>JBBPDB010000039.1:1155189-1182238 GCA_037974465.1 Brachypetersius altus | reverse complement strand
AGACAAGTTGACTGTAATCCAGTCTGGTGCGTGCAGTCTGCGGTTGTTGATTGCGTCATCACTGTTTCGGTCAAGTTGAAAAAATATATATTTTTTAAATTTCAGAAACACGCAACAAAACATTAACATATTTCCCTAACATTAGTTATTGAACACACTTCACTTCACTTCACTGGTCTTCTGTTGAGTGTTGCCAACAGGGACGGTGTAGAGTGCCCTTTTTTCGCCCGTTTTTATTTTATTTTTGAAATATTCATTTATCGGCCATTATAAATGCCGATACCGATAATTTGGAAAATGACTAATATCGGCCGATAATATCGGCCTGCCGATATATCGGTCGGGCTCTAATACTAAAACCAAGTGTTGTATCACAGTGCTTGATTCTATAATGACACCATGGCAACAAATGAAATCCCAGTAAAGATCCAATGTGTCGGATTGTTCTGGACTGAACACAGAAAAAATATATAACTTACTAATATATAAAATGCATGGACATCAAATTCTTTCATGTACATTTCTTGTGTATTTCAAATCCATTTTCCATGGCATTTAAATAGAAATCTGATTTATTATTGAAGTGTTGAACTTTCGGTTCTTTACATGACACTAATTTTGCAATTTAACTAATGAGACCTTGCCTGTTATTTTACTTGACAATTTACTTGACTCTCTCTCTCTCTCTCTCCCCCTCTCTCCGTCTCTTGCACACCTCTGTACCAAACACAGAGCATCTCTCAGATGTCAAAATCTCATTTGAAGTTGATATGAATGACAACGAAGAATACAACGCTCATGTGACATGCAGGTTGAAAAAGGCACCTCTGCCTGTAACCTTCAGACTTCTCAAAAACGACGTCAGCATTGCTGAGGAAGAAAACACAACGCTTTATCATGCCAAATTCATCGTGTCAATTACTCCAGACCAGGACATGGGCTTGGTATACTGCCAGGTGACTCATGGGACCAGAATGGCCATGAGTAAACCATTGAACATCACAGTGGGTATGTGGACCACACACAAAAGCAGAATGAATTAATATGCAGAAGACATTCACAGACTTAAACTGAAAAGGACTCGGTGTAGGCTTATATGGACCAATGGTCCACTGTTGTGATTAGTACACTGGAGAGTTTATACTAATAGTCCTAATAAATAAAGTTATTATTCACACTGATGTGTAAAATATGCACCATATAAGTAACAGTCCATTACAGGTGGAATTCCACTTTTGTCAAAAACATCATAACACTGTAATTATGAAAAAATGACCTACTTAGACTTTTTTACATGGTGGAAACTAGGGATAACGATAGCTACAACACTAATATAGCCTTTTTATTTCCACTCCAAAGTCACCAGTGCACCTACATATGTCTTCAGGGCATCCAACAGTGTATTCATAACCATTTCATGCCATTTCTGTAAAGGAGATATTAAAGGTATTAAACTCATTCAGACGTAGGGATTCTTTCTCCATCACTGTGAACAATTTTTGAAAATTTGTTGAAATTTACATGGAGGTAATTATTTTCCAGTAGAGATATCAATATATTCCACTTTTGTCTAAGCAGTTCCTTTAGGTACATTTGTGATCCACTGTGTACAAACTTTAATTGTAACAAAACATTGTCTAACACACACACACAATATAGGAAAGCAAATGATTTTCTTTATTTCGAAAAATAATTTTCTATATTTGTTTTTATTTAGGACTGATACAAAAGCACAGAATATTAGAGATTGCTGTGCATTCATTTGTAAGGTTCGTCTCAAGAAAATAAAAATAGGAAATCCGCAAATTACCACAAAACCAGCTTTTTAAAATGTTAAAACTTGTGATTTTATTACGTTTTGGTTTTCGTTTCTCTTGAATTTGATTTATTTTACAAGGCACCAGTTAGAAATGCTGTAATTGCTTGTTTTGTTGTTTTGTTGAAGTGTGGATCCCCACATTGAATAGAAAAGTTACGATATTAAATTTCACAGGTTGATTGTGAGAAATGTGAAAGAGAACATTGCAAAATGATCTATTATGATGCTCTAATGATGATCTTTGTTTGTTGTGTCACCCAAACAGAGTCAGTTGGGGGCGTTGTGACCATGAGCATGGAAACTGTGGCTCAGAACTTCGTGATCTCAGGTGTGATCCTGCAGTGCAGTGTGGAGAGGGGAAGCTTTCCACAGTACTACTGGTTCATCAACAACACTAAGCTGGAGAATCAGGGGTCGTTCTTCCCTTTCAATTTGAACCCAGACACTAAGGGCTTCTACCACTGTGAGGCAGCAGATGCATTTAATGGCACCAGACTGTCCAGTCAAAAACAAATGATCAGTAAGGAAGGTAAGGGAACCTTGAATTGACTAATGCAGGACTAATGCAAGCCCATAAGAGTTTATCCAAGTTTCGAACATTTCAGTAACACGATGCAAAGACGAGCCTGTGAAGATTAGACCTCTTAAAAATAAATGATACAAAGTTATTGACAACTTAATAAAAGTTTTCTTTTGCAAGACTATATACAGGCCTAATTCAGTACACCCCTATAGGTTTTAGGTACAAGTGTGTTTCAGCTGCACAGATTTTCTGTTCTTGTGTGAGTACCAGGAAATAAAAAACTGATAACTAACCGTACTCTATAGATGTGGCACATAGAGATTAGGCTGAAATGGTGGACTATTCCATTACAGTACAAGGAACTAATGTAAAAGCAAATCTTAATAAATGCTGAGACTTGGTGAGCAGAATTTGTCAGAATTATTACAAAGTATTATTACAAATTATTCGCGTATACTGGCGTTATTGAGTATCTTTGTTTCAGAGCTTTCTCATCCATTAGCCTGCACTGACAGAGTCTATTGTAAGCTACATTTTCTCTTATTCTCTTGTAATAATAATGAAAACGTAAAAGATCCGAGAATGGGCCCAAACTTCAGGACTTCTGACCTGTGGTATAAACAAAGAAAGAAAGAAATAAAACAATAGATTAAAATGACACAATAAAACGCTGCTAAGGATGCTAAAATGTACAGATCAGATTGTATATCATTTATTAAAGGAGAGTTTATCAGTATTTTTACGCTTTAGTCCTAAACAGAGTTCCACTGAAGGTGGTGATCATCGTTTTCACCTGCTTTTGTCTGGTGATTATCAGCGTGACAGTTTGCTGTCTTTATGGGGTGGTGTTACGTAAGTATGTCATTGATACATATCACTGTATTATTTATGACATTACAGTCAAAAGGATTCATTTTTAGGGGCTCATATCCTACAAAAATCCCTTTTTCTTTTTCTATTCCATTTTATTGGGTTCATGCACAAAAATCATTATCATAATGCAGGGCCAGAGAGGAGGATTTGTTGGTTTCTGTGACATCACAAAAACAGGGAATTCAAAACAAGCAGTTTATGCAGTTAAGTTTCTATATATGGATCATGTGCACTGGCGAGTGCAAACTTACACTGTGATAACTTGTGTTTCCCTTGTATGAACCCTTTAATTTATTTGTATCTCAGATTTTTTAGTGAATGCATAATGCTTCTAATGATATAATTTCTTATCTGCAATGACAGGAAAGAAGAAAGCCAATTCAGAGAGCAAATTCAGAGAGTGAGTGCTGTTTCTTTAAAATTATTATTAGGATGAACATTGATGATCACTGACCTGTAATACCTGAACACTCTGTTCAGTAGAGTAGGCTCATATACAATTCAATAAAAATAGATTCAGTGCATCATGAAGTCCCACATTTCCCAAATTTGATTGAATTCGGAATCATTTTTAAAGCTACACTGAACACAGTATTGGAATAAAATCATTTAAAGGCTAAAAATAATAGCTAATTGCTTTTTCACTTTTTGGCCAAGAATTTTGTCAAATGTTTTTGTAATATTCTGCTACAGTAAGTCCTAATACCTAAATCAATGCAGCTGAATCATCATCCTCAAATCAATCAATTTATTTAACACTGCATGGATTACTTGATGATAATCTAGAAATCTAGTCATTAATCAAGCTATTACCAAACATGTAATTGATGGGGCAGCTGGTGGCCTGGTGGATAGGGACATGCCCCTGTGATCAAAAGGCTGTGGGTTTGAATCTCAGGAATGCTAGTGGTACCACGGTACCCTTGTGCAAGGTACTGCCTCCACACACTGCTCTTCGGGTGCTGCGTCACTGGCTGCCCCCTGCTTCACTTGGTGAATGGGTTTAATCCAGACAAAGGAGTTCACACTGTGTGCTGTGCTGTGTTCATGTATGACTGTAAGGGTCCACTTTGCTTTACTTTAATTTGTAACTATTTGAGAGATCCAGATAAGGTTCCTCTCTTTCAGACTGCCACACAAAAGAGTGCCTATTGCTCCCCCCTGTGGAGAATCAACTAAAGACAGTATTATGAATTATTCATATGCAAAGTAATCACCAAGTCAAATTTATTGGTCTGATGTTGTCCCTATTAAGTCCACCCACTAGCTAGAATTCCCCCAATCACATGATACCACCGACACTGGAAGGAAGAACTCTAGCACATGCTTCCTCTGAGTCATGTGAAGCTGTCCCTCATCTTTTCAAACAGCTGCTAACACAACATCATTAGACAGCTCAACATGCTTAAAGGAGAATGCGGATCTGTTCTTGTAGATTCTGTGACTGGTCGATTTGCATGTCAGTCAAACAGCCCTGACCTATCAGAGAGGGTGGTTCTTAAAATCCACCCACTCTGGCTTTTAAAGCTGTATTTCACCTCTTTGACAGTTTGTAGTGAAGTGATCACATCTTATGTTATTTTCCCACACCAGTAAGTACTTTTGGCTCTGTGTTTAGCAAACAAAAAAGCCAATTGATGGATAAATTACCCAACTACTCTGTGCTTCCCCTACTACGCTGATGTCTGCCATCCAGTGTAGGATGGTTTTACTCTAAAAAAAAATACTTTGTCTGAGGGCTTCTTCCTTTTGCCTTGTCAATGAGCTTTTCTTCACCTGATTTTTTAATTTAAAAGCCAGGATCTCTGTAGAAGTACATTTAATTTAAAAAATCATCTTTTCTCTTTTCAGTCTAAATAAAGACTTCACAGAGAGGAGCAACTTGATCAGTGATGTTGAAAATGACATGCAGGTGGGAAATCGTTTTGTCAAAGCCTTTCTCACTTAATATAGTAGCCAAAGCATGTTTGTTTTTTTCATTTTGCACTGAAGCTATAAGGCTTATGTAGCTAACAAGTAAAGGAGGCTTATGGACACTAATTCGCATTGTGAAATGCCTAAATCTTCACACACTTGCCTCACATTGTTGAGTCATCTCAGGTAGACTTCCACTCTTCAGGTTGGCCTTGTAGCTCCAGTGCAAACCTTTGGGGTGAAGGGGAAATTGCACAAAATGTTTTACTATTGCTTTTAATGTCATTTGCTCAATCTTCGGCCTTGTGTAGTCTGTAGATATATACGGAGAAGATATGGACGTTATAGAAGCCTCCAAGTTCCAAGACTCTGATGAGGTACTGTGCGCCACACAAAGACGTCTCTGTTTACTTGTGGATGAGCATCAGCATTCCTAAAACATTCAGGAGATTCCAGCCCATCGGCACAATTAAAGAACATCAGTATTGTTCTCACACTGTGCTCTAACATCAATTTTACTCTCTCAGCAACAAAATAACTACTGTCTTGGTTTGTTTTACAGTATGAATATGATGATTACAATGGTATACTGGAGCAAGAGGAAGAAGAGGAAGGACTCAGTGTACAGGAGGAAGAACCCAGTGTAGAAGAGGAAAACCCCCGTAGCCAGGAGGAAGAATCCAGTGTAGAGGAGGAAAAAGCTAGTGAACAAGAGAAAGAACCTACTGATGAGAACGAAAAACTGGGGGTAAAGGAGGAAGACCCCAGTTTAGAGCAGGAAGACCCCAGTGGAGAGAATGAAGAACCCAGTGTAAAGCAAGAAAACCTCAGTTTAGAGCAGGATAAACCCAGTGTGGAGGTTGAAGAACCCAGTGTGGAGGGGGAGGAACGCAGGACAGAACAAGATGAACCCAGTGTAGAGAATGAAGGACCAGTTGGTAAAGAAGAAGAACCCAGTGTAGCAGTTGAAGAACCCAGCGTACCGAAAGAAAAAAACAGTATACAGGAAGAAGAACCTTTTGTAGAGGAAGAAAACACGGGGATACAAGTTGATGAACCCAGTGGTAAAGAAGAAGAACCCAGTGTAGAACAAGAAGAACCCAGTGTAGCGGATGAAGAACCCAGTGTAGAGAGGGAAAAGCTCAGTGTAGATGAGGAAAAACCCAGTGAACAGCAGAAAGAACCAACTGATGAGGATGAAAAAAACAGGGTACAGGAGGAAGAACCCAGTGCTAAGGAAGAAGAACCCAGTATCAAGAATGAAGAACCCAATTTAGAACAGGAAGAACCCAGTGAAGGGCATGAAGAACCCAGTGAAGGGCATGAAGAACCCAGTGGAGGGAATGAAGAACCCAGTGTAGAGCAGGAAGAACCCAGTGAAGGGCATGAAGAACCCAGTTTAGAGCATGAAGAACCCAGTGAAGGGCATGAAGAACCCAGTGTAGAGCAGGAAGAACCCAGTGGAGGGAATGAAGAATCAAGTGTAGGAGAAGAAAAACCCAGTCTACAGGAGGAAGAACCTACTGTAGAGCCGGAAGAACCCAGCGTAGAGGAGGAAGAGCCCAATGTATAGGAGGAAGAGAGTGACGTAAACAAAGGCACTGCTGAATAATGTTGAGGGCTATTCTTAAACTGGAGTGTACAGGGTTTTTGTTGGGATGAATGCGAAAGATATGGAACAACCTGGTCACAAGGTGGATCACTCCACAAAGCATATTGTCCTAACTCCAGAACTCTAATCTGCTTTTTCTTACTGTTGCTGTGTTGTAGAGGAAATCGTAGGTCACTCAATAAAGGTTTGTATTCAGACAAAGACCTGTTTGAAACTCAACAATGAAAAGAAAAAAACAGACCATGATTAAGAAACGAGTGAGCTGTGTTAAAACCAAAGTGCCCATATTCCTATACACAGAACATGAGAGAAGTATTGCATTTGTACATTATCACATATTTTCATGTAATAAAATCGGATGTTTTCTAATAGGTGTGCGTGTGTTAGTCGACTCTTTCAGCTGTTTTTTACGGCGAACATTGGGAGCCAGTTCACATTTCAGAAGTGCCTTTTATTTATTAAGACAAACAAGCAGGTCATGTGACACTCTCATCATCCTGTTACAAAAGTATTGGGATGCCTGACCATTACACACAGGGACTTTCATGACATTGCATGCTAATACAGAGACTTTACTTTGGAGTTGGTCCTCCTTTGCAGCTGTAACAGCTTCCACTCCAACAGTTTCTGGGGGAATTTTTGCCAGTTCATTCTGTAGAGCAGACACTCAGACACTGATGTTGGATGTGAAGGTTTGGTTGGTGATCTCCATTCCAGTTCATCCCAAAGGTGTTGGATGGTGTTGTGGTCAGGACTCTGGCCAGTCAAGTTCTTCCACACAGAATTCATCCAACCATATCTTTATGGAGCTTGCTTTGTGCACTGGGGCACAGTCATGCTGGAATAGAAAAAATGCCTTCTAGAAAATGCAGATATCCAAAATGTCTTGGTATGCTGATGCATTAAGATTGCCCTTCACTGGAAGAGAGGAAAACAAGTGTGTCTCGATGCTTTTGAACTGATTACAACTTGACTTTTTTTTTTTTACAAAGTAAGACATTATTTCTGATGTAGGTTAACACCTTTTTAATGGTTAAACAATTGTTTTCTTAGATTAAATAGCACCATAACCAGGGAGTGACTTTCGAAGTGGTCTCTTCGCTTCTAGAAAAAGTAAATGATCAGTTTAGCTCTTTGTGTGTTTAGGTGCCGGTTAAGCCCCTCTCAGAGACTGACCCACCCTCACGAACTGAACAGGAAACAGCCCAGTACTCAGTTTACTGAACCGATGTATCACAAATGTGCGTTCGAATGAATCGAATGTTCTATGATTCAGTTTTATAAAAACATTTCAGTTCGGTTCCCTGGAAGATTCGGTTCATCGACGACTCTCTAACGGAACCAGACTGCACAGAGGCAAAAACAAAGACATAGATGGGCTATGATGGGACATAGATGGGTTATAAATTGTTCTCATTTATGGCATTGTACGTTATGCTATGAAGTCGAAAGGTTCGTTGAGTTTTTGGACCGGTTTTAAACTCGCGACACGACTCTGAATCAATCGGAAAGAGTCGAGTCAAAAGAGCCGACTCGATGGTGGAGAACAGCAAAGTTCCCCAGAGGCGCTTCATCACGCAAGAACTCGAGCCGTACTGACCAGGGGAACCGTCCTGTGACTTTATCCGTGTAGAGAGAGATGGAGTCCGGAGAGGCCAGCGTGTACGGCGCCTCCTTAGCTGGAGGCAGCTTCGACTTCATGAAGTTTATCAAGCAGCCCCAAACCATGCTGCGAGTCCTCAGCTGGGTGAGTGACGACGACTGACATTTCAGCCAAAACACGGGGTGATAATTGTTGACGAATTTCTGTTTGTCCTTTTCTGTTCTCTTCTATAAACTTCAATACTTTAACTTACACCCTTCCTCTTTTGTCAAAACTGGTTATTTTCTTTCTGCAGCCTTTTTTCAGCATTTTGCTGTTTATTGGCTTGTGAAACACCTTGCAAGCTCAGTCATCTCAGAAAAGAGCTATAATATGAGGGTACTTTGTGTCTATAGTAAATGTAATAGGAAAAACATATAGAAAACCGAGTTTGAGCCCGGGAAAAAAAGTTAGTTGGACTCTGGAAAGGGGAGAAGCTCAGTGTGGGACACACATACGTCACCCACAGTCACATGGAGCCGTCCAGAGGGGTCCAGCATATGATCATCTCTGTGTTGAGGCTCTTTGTCCAATCCTAGTTATCCTGAAGAGGAACAGTGACAAGGAACTGCTCCTTAAAAGAGGATCTGGCATAGTTAATTTGGTTTTATTTAACCTGCTTTTTTGTTTTTTATCCTTAACCACTGAGAAAACACATCCAGCACAAGTTGGTACTGCAACTGCTGTCTGGGACTGATGCTCAAAGAATCTGTTCCTCTTTTAAAGGGATATTCCAGAACACGCATAAGTCTGGATGAATGCATGTGAATGGACTGCAGTGTGGCCTTATGTTGTGTTTAAGGTTAAGGCCTTATGTGTAAACTGCGCCTTACTCCTCTGGTCTCTGACCTATATAAGCCAGTGCACACTACCAAGATGCATCCTCACATCCTTTATAGCTCAAATAACAAACAAGGTCCAATAGTGTGAGCTGCTGTACTCAGGGATAATGCAATAACATGTAAATACTCAGAGCAAGGACAGCATGTGCCCTCCGCCGCCCTTCTCCTGTCCAACCAGGCGGTGAAAATATAAACACAGCAGCTGGGTGGTAATATGAGACGAGTCGCAGCCAGGGTTGCGAAAGTCCCCAACACTCAACAGCCGCAGTCACTGTAGTGTGACTGTAGGTGCTTTGAGATAAATTTATGTTCCTGTTTTACGGGTGTAAAGCGACACACTGCGTTCAGAAAGTTGGTTGTAGATCAGTGGAAAATTATCTGTGAGACGAAAACCTGTTGCTCGCATCACTGGACTCCCACGCTCTGCCTCTCCCTCTTTTCTGGTGCCAAGCATGCTTTCCATTACTCTCTGTGTTTGCTTGTCTAATTATCTGGCTTCCCTAAAGGTGTTGACTCTCAGCACTTTGCCTTACGCTGGAGTTAGAAGAAAACACACCAGTGAATAAGTGAAGTGTAACAAAAATCTAAAATGTATGTTTTATGCAGCCCTAATAGATTCATTCTCTCTATTAAGTCAACTTCAGTAATTTCACAGTATTTTCCCCAGAGGTTTGCAGTATGCAAATGAGGCTCTAACCACTGAGTGGTGTACTATGCTGAGAGCATTCTTACAAACCACAGATGTGATCTGGGTGTTCAAACAATGAAATGAATTCATATATGTCTTGTGTAGTATGTTGAGAGTGTATTGCATTGTAAGTTTATTGTGTGCTTGTCATCACTCTGTAAAGCATCCTTGGGTTTGAGAAAAATAAAACGTGTATTATTACTTATTATTATTATTATGAGCCAACAATTTTGGTAAATAAAAATAGTGGCCATACCTGTGCAATCAGAAACTGCTACTGCCATGACTTTCTTGCCAAACACCTATAACTATCACAAAGTTTTCCCCAAGTATTAATCTAATACTAGCAATTTTTCTGACTTCAGTTGTAATTGTTTTCTATAAATTAAGGTCTGGGACTGTTTTTGTGGCTAGGAACAGCATTGCATCCACTTCACCTGGCTTGAAGCTTGAAACCTGAGTGTAGACATAAAATCTTATTTATCAGTTACTGTATCTAAATCAAGCAGTGTGTTTATTTCAGAATCAGAAAGCTTTATTGACCCTGGAGGAAACTGCACAGATTCTCAGAGACAAGAACAATAAAAAGTCTAAAACAAAAGTCACATAAAAACTCTTCAAACAGAAATAAAACACTTTATATTAACACTATGCATTATACACGGTGTTCTGTGCTGTAAATAATATAGTTGATGTACTAGTAACACAATAGTAGTTTGAATTTGCATGTAGTGGATGTTTTTAGCCTCTGTTCACTTTCTGACTTCCTTCTTTTCTTCTTTGAATCCTCTGCCTGGTGACGCTAGGTGTTTTCCATTGTGGTTTTTGCTACCATCACAGCAGAAGGGTACATAAACCCCCCCGGTCAACCTCAGGTGGCGTGTGTGTTCAACAGAAACGACGGGGCGTGCCACTACGGAGTGGGCATCGGTGTCATTGGCTTCCTCGCCTGTGTGGCCTTCCTCATGTCTGATGTTTATCTGCCCATGATGAGTAACGCCCAGGAGAGGAAGCGCATGGTGTTGGCCGACCTGGTCTTTTCAGGTAAATATAAAAGAAGGTCACACAGTTGCGTTGTAAGTGCGACAAGAATTTACGCAGATTTATTGCAAGGTTGGAGACTTGAAAACGTGAGCGTACCAGTTAAAGCGCAGCAGGTCTCCAAATCCAGATCCAACACACCTATAATGAATGAGTATTAAAGAGTGGAGCTTGTTGTGCAGACATCTGGTTATGAGAAGTATCTTCTCAGATGGAGCCTAGGAGTCAAATACACCATGGTGTTCTTTGACCCCAAAACCAAGTCAGTCTGTGCTATTACAGAACCCACACCTGCTGTCTTATTCGATAGGTCTTGTGGTCACACAGTATGCATGTACAGACTGGGCCCTATGAATCACATGATGGTGTCTACATGTCCTCCAGCCTCTTTTGGTCTGAACTGGAATGTCCTAATCTTGAATGAAGCTTTTAAAGGCTTTATCCTTTCCAGTCACAAAGCTGTTGTTACCCGTCTTTCACATACAAACCATGTGTTTTTGCTTGAACAGCTTAGTGAGTAAGTGTTAACCATGCTGATTAGAATAGTAGCCCATTCTCAAATGGATGTTTAAAAATTGTGTGTGCGCGTATATGTAGAATTGTTCAGTATATAATGTGGCAGTTTCTTGCAGTCAAAACTATTAAGAACATGTACATAATGATAAATAATAAAACTAACTCCTTTTTTGTTTGGAACAGGGGCCTGGACGTTCCTGTGGTTTATATGTTTCTGCCTCCTGGCTAATCAATGGGCAAACACCACTGACACAAATGGCATCATTACTGATGCAGTACATGCCATCATTGCCTTCTCCTTCTTCTCGATCACCACCTGGGTAAGTCTTTTGCCCTTCAGTACACCTTGAACACATATCATTACCCATTGTATGAATGTGAGAGAGATTTTTGATGAGGTCACTCGTACCACAGGACTATTTTTGGCTTGTTTACGCAAAAACAGATGCTTCTGACAATACTTGGAAACGTGACTAGTTTGGCCCAGTATGCTGTTGTGTAGACTGAATTTCTACCAAGAAGAACTGTGTGGTGTGGGTTTGGTTTTATTCCACAGACTATAAAACATCTGCATAATTTAATCATCTTCAGTTGAGGTGTATTCAGGATCAGAGTGGAAGGGTATATTGGAAAATGTTTTAACAGTCGTGGAAGGAATCAGGGGTTGAATGAAAGTAGAGGTGACCAGTCTGTTATATGTGAACACACCACAGCACACAGTGTGAACAGCACGAAAGTCATCCTCTGCATTTAACCCATTCACCAAGTGAAGCAGCGGGTACACAGCGCCCGGGGAGCAGTGTGTGGGGGCGGTACCTTGTGCAGGGTATGTCAGAGGAGCTTAGCAGTCTTAGGAATCAAACCCACGACTTCCTGAACGCCCTGACCACTAGGCTACCAGCTACAATATCTGAAGCACAAATGTAGTCACCATTACTATCCAAGTGAAAGTAAGCTGATCAGTTTGGTCTGATCCCACAAAAGAGCTGAAGTAGCACACACTGCTGAAAGCTATGGCTATGAGCTATCAGGACCTGCAGTGTATGTGTATTGCTATGTATTGGGCTGGGAGCTACAGACCAGTCAGAGTACCCATGCTGACACCTGTCCATCAGCGAAAGTGCTTATAGTAGCGCTGTGAGCATCAATACTGAACCGAGCTTTTTGGAGATTCAGATAATGGAACATTTGAATATCATTACCAAATTAAGTCCCTGCGAAATGGAATAAGGAAAAGCTACTTAGGAGAATAGTTGCTTTATCAAAATTAAAGAAACTAAGGCAAGACAAAAAAAGTGCTGTAAAATGTTTGTATTGTGAAAGAAATTTCTGTAATCTCTTACATATTCCTATGTGCAAAATGGAACATGCAAAATGTTTTATCATAATGATCTTTACATATTACGACATAAGGCTTATATCAGCAACTCCTTGAGGGCCAGTGTCCAGCACAGTTTGGTATTTTCCCTTCTCAAACGCACTCAGTAAACCTGGTGATTTGAAGCAGGTATGTTTAATGAGGTAAATCCCCAAACTGTCCTGGACACCTGCATTCCAGGACCACAGCTGGGCAGTTCAGGTCTATGTACGACACAACAGTGGTATTTTGTCAATACTGTTTGGCTTTGCTTCCAAACCTTGCAGCTTACAGCACACGTCGTTTGAGCACAGTTCCTCATCTCTTTGATGGCCAACAAATCAAACGGATTATCTCTGAGCTCACTGAGATTTATGACTTTGTTCATTTGTATGTAGATCATTCTGATTGTAATGTCATTCCCAACTGTAATGTCATTCCCAACTGTGAGTAGTTCAAGCTACTTCAGTACTCAACTCTTAAACAAGGAAACAAAGCCTCCGATTTAACACCTATATATTATACACTACTTACATTTTTGTATGCTACATTTTGGTAAATACAGAGGTAATAGTAACAGTGAGCTGAGCTTACAATAAAAGACAAGTTCATTTATACCTTCACCATTGATTTGAACCCTGGTGAAAACTGGGGGAGGGATGATTTTGTTAATTGTATTGTTCCCTCATTATGAGGAGACCTCAGATTAATTGTAACTGAAGGAAATGGCTGATCTTTATTCTTGATATTATATATGCTTATGATGAGTGACTGATCTATCGTTTTGGTTTTTTTGACAGGGCGGCCTGACGTTTTTGGCCCTGATGCGATTCCGCCAGGGTGTGGGAGAGATCACTCAGAACTATGCTGAATCCCCTCCAGATCACACCTCACCATACCCCACATCATATGTCCCTCCGGAACATACCTCGTCTTTCCCTACGTCTACTTACCCCTCCTTCCCCCCAGGCCGCTCAGACATATATCAGCAGCCCTCCTTCATGTCCAAGCAGGAGCCAATGGGGGACAGTGACTACCAGCCTCCAGCTTACTGAAGAAACAGTGCGGAAAGGGACAATTCAATGACCCGATCATGTGACACAGAGCACGAGAGGGGCCTGAACAAGCAGCCAATTACAGCTCCTGTGTATTGACTGGCCCTGGCACTTCTTTAAGTTTATTGGTTGGAAATATTCTTTGTACTTATCTGGAGAAAGACAGTTTGTCTTTTTTTTCCCCAAAACAGTTGAATTATTTTTTTTTTTTGTCTAGCCTAGAGCTGATTGCATTGCACCGATTGCACAGACGATGCCTATATATAATGCGAGTCATTGTGAAACTGCTGATGCTGGGGCAGGCTTTCGCTGCTCCAAGCTTGTACTGTTCTGATATATCTGTGTTGACCTTTATTTCAACAGTGCCCCCATTCTCACACAGGACAACTTGTGTAAATTGTGCCATGACCCTGAAGGTTATGCCCCAGAGTCCTAAATGGCTCACTTGCCAGCTAATGAAAGACTCCCCAGCCATCGTTTTGTTTACGACACAAAGTCAGTAAACTGTGTCAGCCATGGAGTCACTCAGGCGATTTAAAGAGCGTTCAGTATTGCAGAAGAAATAGAAGTCGTTGAGTAGTTGCACATCCAAATGCTCTTCTTGGTGGCAAAATAAAGAAGTGGGCTACTACTGAAAATGAAGCTGTATTTCATTAATGTTTAACTTGAAAAGGTCTGATTTTTGCCCTGTATTACCAAACCGAATCCCCACTGTGGTATTTTTAGAGAACTGCCTTTCATAGGAGTCCTTTTTTTCACATTCTTCTAAAGTTATTGTACCACAAAGTCTCATGGTTTTATGATGCACTCTCAGGCCTTCACATGTCAGTGTATTAAGAGCTCAGGCTAACTCTGCAGTGCCACTGAATATTACAGGTTTACAGGACTTCTCTTACACTAGTTTGACACATTAAGGAAACTCTTTACAGTAAGCATCCATAGCAACTTGGCTCTTCATAGTTGTGTTGTTAAATAGCTAGTTTTCTTCATTTTTATTTGTTTTTCTTAGCCTAAACCTTGACATGAAAATAAAACCACTAAACTCCTGGGCCAAGTTGATTTGGCTTTAGATTTTCTCATGATAGTCTAATGTTTAGACAACTCTACATGGCTAATAGAAAGGTCAGCATACTTTAATGTATTTCTTTCTGGTTATTATTCAACTAATTGTTTGCTAGATTTTGTACTGTACTGACTTAACACTGGTTTGAAATGTTTAAAGCATAATTGCACTTGCCAGCATAAAAAAAGCCAAATGTCCACATAAGGAAATAAAGCTGTGTATTGTAACAGGGAAGGAAAAATAAATGTCTGTCAAAAATCTTGTCAGTTTATCACCTCTTTCAAAAATCCCAGACAAGACAGTGTTTAACACGGTTTGCCTGTTTTAATGCAAAGTTTGCTCAGATGGAGACTTATTTTTTGAACTGATGACACATACCTACCAATCAGAAATCACATTTTTTCATTCATTTAATGAAAATTAGTTTTAGCATACATACAAATTAAAATGCATCACGATTATGCATTGCAAGTGTGGGTGATGTCATACAGTTGAACTGCTGTCACAAATATTTTTAAAAAAATAAAAAAAAATAAAAACATTTACATACATAAATAGAGGTCCAAACAGTTTAAAATATATGAAACCTTTGAAAAAATATTTACCACTAAAAGAAGAATGTCTTACACCAACAAAGCCTTTTATTTCATACGCCTACTTTGCATCTTTGAAGGTTGCAATTCCCGACTAATCTAGTAATTTCTCTGCATCAGGCATTAGCCTTGGTCAGTGAGCAGGTATTGTTTAGGTGGTGGATATCAACTTTTTAAAAACACTGTGTCCACTCACTGCCCACGTTATTTAAAATCAAACACAATGGTCGACCTTGGTCGCAGATTTAAACGAGTGATTGTTCACCCGATGGTACCAAGAAACCCCCCCAAAAACAAAAAAAAAACACACACCAAACATTTACCTGCTACAGTCAGTAAATGCAGTTGCTAGGCAGAGGTGTTGCAGGTGGTAGTCAAATGCTTCAAGTTTTGCTGACAAAGTGTTTTTTTTCTTCCCCTTGTGTTTGTACGTGTTCATAGATGAAGGGTGGAAAAGAGTTTGCGTGGCATACTGGGCTCCACCTGCTTCCGGGTCATCATCTGAATGGGCGTCTCATCCCTCTGGGGTGGGTGATTCTCCTTATTACACATCAGACCTCCATAACACGCTCTGCACACCGCATGGTATTTATCAGCCCCTCCGATCACTTCAACCTGAATCAAGGTTAGCCAAGGGAACAGCATGTAAAAGTGAGATCTAGTCAGGGGGATTCAAAGATAGAAGCTTTGACAGGTAATAAAAAAGGGATATATTGTGGATTTAAAACAAGAGAGAAGCAAAAACACAAATGTATTCTAACCATTTCTTTTGTCAGCTGCATGGTGTGGCAGTATTTGGTAGTATGCTTTTAACTGACCATTTATTTATAATTTAGCTGACCATATATTATACATTCTTTCCTGTTAGAAGCACAACTAGTTCTTGACGCTGTAATTGGCTCATTCAGATACAGTTTCTGCTGAATGTTGTAGTACTAAATGAATTGTAATAAATTGTTCTTAGCCATATGAGCCCTCATTGCACCACATTTTACACGTATTTAGTCCTTTTCTTACCTCTTTCTCTGTTCCGAGTCTCTTGGTGTAAGACGCCTCTTTATAGCACTCCATACAGACAGCATTCAGCTTCACCACGCTCTCGGCCAGAGGTACCAGGTTCAGAATGTTGCCAAAGGCCTAAGGAGTAAAAGCAAGCAACCACATGAATAAATGTATCAACAGTAACACATCTCGGTTTAGAATCAACCATGAGATGGATAGAAAAAGAAAATTAATACATGCATTTTGGAAATTAAAGGAATACAACAGCAATTTCTTATCCTGCTCTATGGAATACAAGCAAATATACTGGACAATCCATGTTTCCATGTTACTTAGTAAAGATCAATAAGGCTGTTGACTTCTACAAAGGAAACTAAAGATTTCTGCTTTAGCACCTGCCCAGTGGTAAGTGTTCAAGATAGTAAGTTTTATTTGTTAAAGTTTATTCCTTTTATTTGTATTATCATCATCACTGATCATAATCATGATCATTGTTATCACTATTATGATGTACATGGAAATGCATCAAAATCACTTGATGCACAATCAAAATTTCCTCCATGTAAGCTGGTAAAGGACAGTAATGCCTTACTTTTCTCTGGAAGGTCCCATCAAGCGCTGCAACAATAACGGTTTTTCCCTTGTTGGCCATTTCTTCACAGAATTCAACAGTGTCTGGAAACTAAGAAGTGAAGAGGGGAGGAAAATAAGTCATAACACATTGCAGATGTGTGCAAACACTAAACGGCAAAAAACAGCAGCGTATTATAAATGACTTTAATCTTGTACTGCATTGCATTTTTCAACTGAGATTAAGCTCTAGCGTTACTGCTATATGTGTTATTAGAAAAGGACTGAATTAGTAGTGTAAGAGCATGGAGAACACTCAAGAACAAAGCACCAACAATCAGTGCCCATTATTGGCTATTTCTGCAACGGCCTTTTTAAAGTAATGTCAATTCTCAATTCTGCTAAGGCTTGGATCTCACTTTATATAGGCCCAGGTGACGCCACAGAGATGATTTCATACTTACAAACTGTCCTTCATCAATCCCAATGACGGACGCCTCCAGGGCCAGACGCCGCACGTCTCGGAGGCAACTGGCTGGCACCGCTTCCATGGTATTCCTGCAGGACAAGGAAGAATCAGTTCTTTAATGACAGAAAGGGCATGCACATTTGATACAAAACAAACAGAGCCGCCTTACTTGTCATGTGTAGCCATTCCGGAATCAGAGTAGCGAGTATCCTTTGCATATTTAATCACCAGGCAGCTATACTGGGCAATCTGGAAACGCCGCACTCTCCGCATCAATTCAGTGCTGTGACAAAACAAGTTGTGCAAAACATGTTAATTTCACAGACAAGCATATATCGACCATTTACATTAAAAACTACTATTTGCAATGGCAGTTAACAGTAACCTCTTCAGGAGTGCAGTATTCAGAAGATTAGAGGAGGGAAACCTCTTTATAACACTGCATACAGACAACATTCAGCTGCCAAGACAGGCAACACTGAAAAACTTGGTGGATTAGTATATCAAATGTTTGTAAACAACTTTTACATTTGATACACTTAGTCTTTGAAACTTTACCATTCATATGTCTTTCCTTTTTAATTGTGTATATGCTCCACTTGTAACAAACTCTGAACCTTTCTGGTAAAAGATTACTGCACACAAATGAGCAATTTTTCTGGTGCCCTCCAATGTGTTTCTGTATATTTGTACATACGAGATCAACAACAATGGTTATATCATGGCAAAAGGGTATATTAAACATAACATATACATTTTTTTGAAGAGGATTTTTTTTTCTTTTTTTGCAGGAGAGCTTCAGGCGCGGCTGCTGATGCAGATTTGCCCGGGTTTTTTTTTTAGGAGACAGCTGTTGCATTTCCTCAGCTGTACAGCAACAAAACTTGTCTTAAAAGTGCCTATTTTACAAGTAAGCATGAAATATGAATCACAACCCCCCTAATTACTAAAAAAAAAAAACTCACCTTTTCCCTGAGAACATTGGTCCAAAAATGACCTGTAAAAGCAGCACAAAGGAAGTAGCTTTAGCTAATGTAACGTTAGCCTCTCCAAAATATAAGCCACAAAAAGCACAATAAAACCTATAGGCACAAAGATATCAATATAAAATATGTCAAATTATGTCAGAAATGCAATACATGTGTGTATTTTTTAATATTTCAGTAAAAGTAACGTTAGGCTGGTTGGGTTAGTAGTTACAAATGCACAAAATAACAGTAAATTCCGTTTTTACCTGTATTTGGCCCCTTGTCTTCCGTGGAGAGTTGGGCATAATTTTGGCTACATTCAAACAGTCCATCTTCAAAGCAGACTTGGCCAGAAAATACTCCACAAGAAACGTCTCGCGTCTCTGCTTTGCAGGGTCTTGCTTCAAAACTCCCTCCAAAAGCACGTCACTAGGGTTCCTTGGCGGGACTGGAGGTGGGGTTTGGTGTCGGGGTGGGTTGCTATTGTGTAGATTTTATAAACGTATGCCCTAAGATCTAAATTTAAGACAGATTTGCACGATTAGTTCATTCAAGCACACAGTGAAACCAAACACCGTTGTGTGTGTATGTGCTTTATTGTATGCTTGATCACAAATATTTGTACATCGATTTTTAAAAACATTTTTAACAAATCTTATTGTAATATTAATATGTGTGTAAGCGTAAGATTTCCAAAACCATTTCCTATGTGTGTTTGGGGTTTTTACAGTAAAAGAGAGGTTTTCTGAAAGCCGGGCAGCAAACATTCTTTTTTTTTTTTTTTTTTGGAAATGTTCTAGAAAAATGTCTCCTACAATTTCTTTTTTTATGTGATTTCCTATCTATTTGGGATTTTTAAAAAAGCGTTAGGTTTCTTTGAATATATATTTTTTATTTTAGTTTTCCAGCATGTCCACTAGAGGACAACAGGACGATTTCGGTGTGAAAATAGAACTGAATTTAGAAAATGAAAAAAAGTGATATTAACTCAAAACAAAAGAAATCTGTACAACTCTTCTGTTGCTTGTTGCTTGCAAGGACAAAAAAACATGTGTTTAGTTCAACAGTGAATTATAAGTCATAGAACATAAGCAGTAGGACGTTTTAGCTGTGATAGTCCTGGAAGCATGTTTTCTTTTTGGTTATGCAGAGGAACATCTTGCATTTGCACCTCATGTATGTCTTGCCAGTGCAGTCCTTGTTCCCAGCATGCAAACCCATAGCATGACACATCACTGGAAAGCCCAGAGTGTCCTATAGGGCTTGAGGGGGTATCCCCAAATACTTAGGGAAGATACAGTGAATAAAATGTCCACTATAAAGGACATAATAGATGGGCTGGGTGTCAGAAGGATATAGATTGTGGACTCTATATGATGTCTAAAACTCTATATATGCTGTGGAGTGTATAATCACTGCAAAGCAATGAGAGAAAGTGTATATTTTTAACATCCAGGATTTCAGTGCAAGCTTGACAGTCCTGCACATTTTAGGACAAAACAGAGGAGCCAACCAAAACGGATGTCATTTAGATATAACATTAAAAATGTTCACAAACTGCATGTTTATGAAATAAAGATAGGCCTATTTTCTAAATGATAAACATACTAATACTAATGAAAAAAAATTTTAATTAATTAATTTGTGACCCTTCTAAGACTCTTGCTCGCCACAGAGTGCAGAACAGGTAGGACTTCTAATTTTTCCAAAAGCAGAGCTTTCAGAAAAGTTCATAATTGACAGCTTTGCTTCACTTATTTGTTCAGAGGGAAGAAGAAACTTGTTTTTATTGGCTGTGGGCTGTTTGTTCAGCCCATGTCAGAGTTCTGAGGTTGTGTAATCTCTCTGAAAGCTCAGCGCGGCACAATGTCTGACTGGAGAAACATGGAGAAAAGTGTAAGTAAGTTTCACTTGTTGGTCGTGTTTTGTATGTTGAAATTCTGTTTTTTAGTGAGGGCGGCTGAAGCAAAAGTGGGACAAGAAAATGAAACTTCTGCCAGGATTTCCTTCCTGTTCACTTACTCAATGTTCCAAACTGTCCACTCCTTCACTTGATCACTACATAGTCTTCACTATGTAGTGAACAGCCTGGGGAATGGTAACAGGCCATCTGAGACCTTTTGTCCATTTGCAAACAATAGGATTGTGTTTTCGTTCATTCGGTATGTTAAATTTAGTTCAAATCCCGTCAGCACAAACCCCTAATTCTGTTAGATTTTGTTTAGCATTATGGATTATTCAAATTTATTCTGGCATATGTATGGTAGGTTAGCTAGCATTCCAATCACTGTTGTTTTGTAATGATCACCTGATCAATGTAAAGTAATGTGCTAATTAATTAAAAGAACCCATTATGGTCATTTGTAATTGCCAAAACTGTCTACTGTTATTGATAGTTTGTTGTGAGAATGTGAAAATGTTCTCCAAATCAATCAAACACTAAGGGTCCCCTGAGCAAGTAAATCATTTTTACACAGACAAATGCACTCCTTTTCAAAGAAATTTTAATCAAATTAACAGGTCAGACCAAAATTAGGTACAGGCGTTAGCACAGTGGCTTGTGTTCATTCGTGACGTCATGAGCTCCAACAGCCAATGAGCTGCCCAGCTCACCAACCAATCAGCACTCAGCACTCGTGATTTTGTACAGTACTACGATTAAAGTGAATTCGTTTTGAAAAGATTTGAAATATATTTTTAGCCAATTAATCCTTATTTATGTCCTTTCAAGGGCACCCTATTTTTGCATGCTAGAAACAAGAAGTGGCCAGAGTCCTCTAAATAGGCTCTTATGCACAATATATGAAAATAAAGTATTGGAACGCCTGACTATTACACCAACGGGGTTTTAAATGACATTGCGCTCAGATATATAGACTTTATGGAGTTAATCCCGCTTTGCAGCTATAACAGCTTCTGCATTTATGACCATTTATGATGAGAAGCCCTGGCTCGCAATCCCTGTTTCAGTTCATCCCAAAGGTGTTGGATGGGATTGACCTCCTTCCACACTAAACTCATCCAACTATGTCATTATGGACCGGGGGCACAGCCCTGCAGTAATAGAAAAGGGTTTCCCCCCAAACTGTCCACAGAGTTGGAAGCATGACGTCTTGGTATGCTGAAGCATTAAGATTGCCCTTTACTGGAAGTAAGGTGGCTAGCCCAAACCCTGGAAAACAGGTGTGCCACAATACTTTTGCATATAACAAAGTATATTTCTCGCCAATGGGTTAGGATCCACTGGTTTAATACACTTTGGAGAGAATACGGGTGTGATTTGGAACGCAGCCTATATGTAGGTTAAAAGATGTGGCTGTAATTAGGAAGACCGCGGGCAGGGGGCGCGCTCCCCTCCCCCAGCCGGCCGGTCAGGGCTCTCTCATGGCTGAAAGAGTGACCAGGGATCACGGTGCTGTTTGATAGGAGCTGGAGAAGCAGTACTCCCCCAGCGAGTGGTCCCACAGAATGGCTGCCGACGACGTGATTAAAGCCCATGTGGCTGCACTGAAATCAGGTTGGTGGACTGCTTTTATTTTTTCAGTGCTCCAGAGTGCAGACGGTCACTGCTGCATCAAGGCTTCTGTGCAGGTTGTTATGGTCAGATCCACCTTGTCACTGGGATTAAAGCTTATTTAAACTAATGACTCATCCTAGGCATACTGATTTTTTGCATTTGCACCTTTAAGGAGTTCCGCGCTCTACAAATGCGTGCGAAAATCTTCTCTAAACCCTTCTTAAATAGGGCAGGATTTATGACTGGGGCTTTGAGTGCGTGTGCCCCACAAAACTAGTGACAGCAACGTTCATGCACATGTAGAAATGTGTGTTTGTGCCCGCAGGTACAGAGAAGGCAAGGGCTGTAGCTCAGACGCTTCTGGACGTCCCATATGGAGATGGAGAGATGGAGAAGCTGGACGTTTATGTACCCAACAGCTCATCCCCAGGTGGGGCACCTGCAACACTGTAACAAGTCACTGTAAAAAAATAAATAAAAAGTCAAATAAAAGCAAAACAAGAGGTACTAGAATCAAGCAAATTTGTCTGCTGATATAGTGAGAAATTGTCGACATAGTCGAGTCTGTTATTCTTCAAATAAAGAAAAAACTAGATTGTCTGACATAGTCAAGTCTGTTATTCTTCAAATAAAGAAAAAACCAGATTGTTATTTCCTCTCAGGATTTTCTGGCTTGTTAGGATTTCATTTTTTGCACTGAAGAACCCAGGAAATCTTTGTATTCTGGGCCCAAGGGTCTTAATAATAAAAACACCAAATCTGGTTAGAATTAAAAGTTTCAATATAGTTAATAGTCCTTTGTGTAATAAAACATTTTTTTAACATCTAAGATCCCATATAAACACTAATACATTGTCATAACATCTGGACATGAGCACCATAGTGTTTGACATGATAATTGCTGCGTTGTAGTGGAACCTGTTGTAAAACAGTGCTAAGTATTGAAAATAGCTCATTTTGGTTTTCTGTGATTGATATTCACTGGTGTAGCTTTCTCCCCCGCGTGGACAACAACCCATACCATTTTTAAACCATTTTGCCCCCTTTGGTTTCATGTTCCTGTTCATATGAATCACAATTTAAAATGTCATGTCATTTCAAAGACTTAATTTTTATTTTCACATAATTTTACTTTAAAACATAATACCTAGCAAAAAAAATGTCTCCTGAATTTTTATTGCATCACTGTGCACTGCCAGGCAAGAAAAAATTGTCACGTCATAATTCCCCCCATTTCACCACCCCCTGACTGTGATGATTAAACTTATTCACACAGATTTTTAATGCAAACTCAAATATATTTGGAAAATATTGGGATTATTTTCCAGTTTGGATCATTTCTTTGATTAATTTGTTGTGTTTTCAGATCTGCCTCTTGTTATCTACCTCCATGGGGGTTACTGGCAGTTCCTGAGGTAAGGAGCTGTGGTTATTCTGCCTCATTAATGGTCATATCTAAAATTCTTTTGAGACAGATTTTGGATATCCCCTGCTAGCTAAAGGGATATGTGGTTTTTGACTGTCTCACTCGCAAGAAATTGCCTGATTTTCACATTTCCCTTGTTGTTTCCTGCGTGATTAGTGTGTATTTGAGCAGACAACACAATTAGGACTCCAATAACTCTTATAAATATTCAGATATATATAGTGATTTTCTGTGCTGCAATTCATGTATTATCACACTGTAATTATTTTTTTACCTTAAAATTGATATATGTTTTAATTTGCAATGTTGCAGTTTGTCAGATTTTCTAAATTTGTTTAGTAATAACTGCAATGGCAGAAGACATAGAAAAGATTCGTGCTGCTTCTCCACAGTTTAAATTCTGGATGAAAATGTAAACAGTAAAAATGCAAAGCAGAAACATAAACCTTTTTGGCCAACAAATGCTAGAAACAAGTTTGAACAAGATTCTCCAATAAAGTGAAGCACTTCACATTTTTATGTGCAAGATCTGGGGCCATATAGGGTTGTCGATGGCTTTAGATCTTTATACTATACAATGCTAAAATAATTATAGTACTGAATCGGGATATTTATAAAATCGCAGTGCATATTGAATTTGTGCAAAGATGCAAAGATCTGAGGGCATACAGTGATGTGAGGAATAACTGTATTGATTTGAGATATTTTTTAGAAACTTTAAATCAGAACCTAGGTATCACGATAATATTGGGGCAGTTGGGTGGCCTAGTGGTTAAGGCATCCGCCCTGCGACCAGAAAAGTCCAGGTTCGCCCAAGATCGCTAGGCACCGCTGAGGTACCCTGAGCAAGGTACCATCCCCACACACTGCTCCCCGGGCGCCGTGTTCCTGGCTGCCCCCTGCTTCACTTGGTGAATGGGTTAAATGCAGAGGAAGAATTTCATGCTGTTCACACTGTGTGCAGTGGTGTGTTCACGTATGACAAATGATCACTTTCACTTTCACTTCACTTTCACTAATTATATTGAGAGGTCACTGGTGATTCCAATCCCTTCCTTAGTATACAGCAATTAGGTCTGGTCACACAATCAAATGAAACAACCCTGTTGTTATATCTCATAACCACACTTTTTTAGATACTTCTATCATTCAACAGGTGCCAAGTAACTGAGGCTTACTCTAAACTGCTGGATCTACTGTTCTGACCAAAGAAATGATTAATATTAAATATGTTTAAAGTTTATCAAACCCCTGATGTCCTGTTGCTTAATTTAATGCCAAAGGAATGTATCTGGCTCAAATGTAACAGTACATGCTCTAATCTTGCAGCAAGGAGGAGTCTGGGTTCATGGCCGTTCCATTGGTCCAAAAAGGGGTCGTGGTGGTTGCTGTTGGTTACAGCATAGCCCCCAAAGGTACAGATAGTCATGCAGAAAGTGTCTGAGAGAAAGAGAACAGTTGTTATTTCTCCATCACGTTAATGTTTCCCCATCACCGCCTCTCTTCTCCGTGCAGGTAATATGGATCTGATGGTAGAGCAGGTGCGCAAAAGTGTGGTGGCCGTCATTCAGCAGTATTCTCATATCAGGTACGTCCACCTGGGCTTTTGGGCCGCTGGCCATCTCTCAGATGTTCCAATTAAATCTTCTTTCACTCCTAATAAAACGCTCATCTATCCCTCAACAGCGGACTGTACCTGTGCGGCCATTCTGCAGGTGCACACCTGGCTGCCATGGTCCTCTCTACTGATTGGGCAGCATACAGTGTAACACCTCAAATCAAAGGTGTGTGTGTATGTGTGTGTTGGGTTTTGGATGATAATTTACAGCTATGAGGAGTGTATTCCTCACATTCACAATTTAAAAGCGCCATTGAAAAGCGCTAGCTGTCCTTTAGACCGAATATTTAATCAAGAAATGACCAAAATCTGACCAAAAATGATCTTATGACCAAAATAAGTGGGCCAAAATTACTTTGTGCGATGAACTTTCACCATACTAAGGCAATGACTAGGCAAAAATGTAATTTTCACTGTCTTAGATTGACCCCATATGTAGGCAATCAGCCAGATCACGTTTGAGTCCAAATGAATACTCTAGAAGTTAGTTGTCAGTGAAATTTCCGTAAAATTGTTCTCAAATTTAATCTCGAACCACCGTCAGCTCCATTAACCTTTATTAATCACGATGTAGCCGAACGCTGTGGACAGTGACTGTAGACAACATGTCAAAAACTGCCTCAGGAGTGTGAGTGCTGATCTAGAAACAGTTACCATCAGAAATCTGATCCAAGATCAGTTCTCCTTACGACTGCTACATGAATGCCAGCTCTGGTTTCAACAGCTTGCAGCTTGTCATGCTATGTCTTAAACCACATCAGCAAGTCTTCTCCACGTTAATGGAGGACTTAATGCATTTTGAGTGGTGATGCATTTACATAAAAAAATATACGTTAGTCTTCAGCGCTAAACAAAAGAAGAAACATTGTTTAGACTCATAGACTGAAAAACGCGAGGGCACCTGTGAGAGAGGGCTTACTGAATGGAGATAGATGGGGCTAAATGGCTAAAAATAACTTTCTAGACTTACCAAAATTAATTTTAATGTAAAATCAGTGCCATTTGGCTGATGGTTTCAAAACAGAATAAATCTTTTTTGAAATGGTGTATTATAATTAGTTGTGTAATTTTGTCTCGCCCTGTGTTTCTATTCCCTCTCTGTGTTTATCCAAGGTGCTTTCCTCGTCAGTGGCATTTATGACCTGCTGCCCATTCTGTCCACCTATGTGAATGAGCCACTGAAGATGACAGAGTATGAGAAACCATGTGCTCTGTCTATGCATGCATGCATGATCGTGCTAATTGTTAGTTTTTTATCATTGAATCGTCATTTTTGCCGTCTGCATTGTGCACTCGCCTGTTTGTCTTGTCTAGGGAGGTGGCTCTTAGGAACAGTCCCAGTCGGCTTGTGCCCCAGCTCGAGGCTTCCTCATCAGGCGGTGAGATCGTTATTGCCGTGGCACAAAACGACTCCCCTGAGTTTCGGAAGCAGTCTGAGGACTACTTCAAAGTAAGGCAAAGTACAGCAATCACTCTTGTGTATTACTGTGATTATGCCATGTTTCGTTGTGGATATTTATTATTAGATTTTAAAGGCAATGATGTCACACAACAGCGTTAATAAATCGGATTATTTACACTTATTTACACAATAAAAGCTTCTGTTGATCTCTGTGCAAGATCTATATGCATTTTGTCACGGACGACGTGATTTACCTCGGGGGCAGCAGGGACAGACAGGCTGGCAGGCATCCATGAACTCAGGTTTCTTTATTTAACATGAACGTGAAAAACAGAAAACACAAACCTGGCTCAAGGGGCGCTACAGACATGAACATGAAAACAGGATACAACATAAATGAGGCGATGGACAGACAGTGGGGTCATTACAAAACAGAACTTAAATACACACAGTAATCACAGAACTAAACACGTGACACAAAGCAGAACAAGTCAAAATAAAAGTCCCAAAAAACACAGACAAAACTAAACCAAAACAGC
>JBBPDB010000039.1:1133357-1155089 GCA_037974465.1 Brachypetersius altus | reverse complement strand
ATGTCGGTCAAACGGCCTTATGGGCGGGCCTTGGCCAAAGAAAGGGAGGGGGTTGTTGCGAGGTTGCGTTGATGGTGTTCAATGGGCAGCCTAGATTCTGCGTGAGAAATCGGAGGTGTGGCGTGTGAGCCTGTGAAGACAGTCAGATGCGTGTGTCTCACGCTCATTGCGTGAGACTTGAGAGCCCTGATCTGAGGTATCTGGAAAATAATATGATGATGTAGTCAATCAGCAAAAACATGTTTGGAGTCTAAATGTTGTCTTTAGTTTAGAACTGAATCTACAAGGCTAACATTGCTAACAAGGCTAACATTGCTAACAGAAGTCAACGGTCACCTAAAACATCTTTTAATCCACTCAAACCTCACCCAGCGCTTCATTAAGGTGGTGTAGACTTAGTCAATGTGGTTTGGGATACAGTGTAATATATTTTGAACTACAAAAATGAACAAAACATAGCAGCTATTTCATACATCTCCAGGGCTGGAGAGGACTAATCGTGGATCAGATTCCTCCATGTTAATGGTGGCCGCTCCCAAAAAACTGACACTGTGAGACAACCCTGTTGTCTATAAGGCCCACAGCTAAACAACAAGGGACAGTTGAGTTTTATAGTTCTCAGTAAGTCATACTGAATCCTAAACTACAGGCACAAGTCTGTACCACCTTAATAAAGGAAAGAGCTCAAGTTTTTTTTTGGACACAAACCATGTCTTTGCTCAAGTTAAAGTGAAACATTGTGCAAATGTAAAGTTTTAATGGCTATTTAATTTAAGGCTATACAACCACATGACTTAGTACTCAGTCACCTCTACAAAATATTTAGTTCCATAAAGTTTATTTGCAACTTATGCTAAAGTAAACAATAATGTGTGTACCCATGAAATGAATCAAATGAGTGCGCTACATGTACATTAGCACCTACCCAAAGTGCTGACGAACGTTCTGGCTAAGGAGACGCCACTCTTTATGTCACAGATGTAGTTGTACAGGTCGTACAGAATGGTTCTGTTGGGTGCGTTTGACAGCCTGTTAAACATCTGAACGACTGTATCACACATATCATCGAAGTGCTCCGCTCTCTCTCGCCATTCTTTGGCCTGTGGAGATTCAGAATGGATGATTAATGACCCTGGAGGAACCTGATTACAAACACACACTCCTGTCCAAAAGCTTGGAATGAATGTTCTCAATAAAACAAAAATCCTTGAGGCTGCAGATATACAATGTAATAAAATATTACGACAGATCATTCTAAAATATTCAGTAGGCTAGGAAGCTATAAAAAAGAATGATGAGCTGTAAATGACTGAGAATGAAGCCATATAAAAATGAATGTCCAGTATGACTCATATATCTTTGAGAACAACAATTAATACACACATTACAAATTGTTGTTGAGCCCTTAATATCATTACCACAATACTTGGGAACAAGACCACTAACAATGCTTTGGGCATTTAGATGATAATACTTCCCTGTATCTATATTGCACTTAATTGCACTTAATATCTAATAGCACAAATTATATTCATCGCTGTTGATCTTATGCTTATGTGTGTCTGCTTAGCCATTAGAAGCCAATCCTTGAAGCTTCCTATGAACAGTTCTTGTGCTGATGTTATTTCTAGAAGCAGTTTGGAACTTGTTAGTGAGAGCTAATGACCTACTCTTTTGCCAGCATACATCAATGGAGATAATAATGTCTGCAGCTATAATTTTATGTAGCTGTTAGCAAATGATTTATAAATTAACAAAACAGCTACTAATTAGAAGGGGTGTCCAAAAACACAGTGTATTAAAGTAAAGTAAAGCAGCGCCTTATAGGTTTGCGTGAACACACCACTGCACAGCACACAGTGTGACCAAGGAAATTCGTTTCATGCTTTTGAACTCATTCAACAAGTGAAGCAGTAGACTGCCACCAACAGGGGGCACCAGAGGAGCAGTGTGTGGGTATGGTACCTTGCTCACGGGTACCTCAGTGGGGCCACTAGCAGTCCTGGGATTGAAACCCATGGCACACTGATCGCAGGGGCAACTACTAACCACTAGGCCACCAGCTGCCCCCGATGATGTATTCCCAAACTTTTAAACTCTATATTTATCCAACAGAGTGCATTAAAGGAACAAGGTCTACCAACCTTGCCACTGTCGGGCGATATGGAACCAAACACTGCGGCATCACTGTTGCCACGGAGCCATTGGAGCTCGCGCAGCATGGTGAGGGCAGTGGGGCCGTGCTCGTAGGGCAGGTAGAAAAGGTCAGAAAGCAGGGTCAGGTCCTCCAGGGTCAGTGGTTCAGCCGTGTACAGCGGGTTCTCTTGCGGTCCTGGGACGTACTCATCCGTCTGCATGGGCTCCTCCTCAGACGGCTCTCTCTTAGGGCGGCCACTGCCACCTCGAGACACTGCCCAGGTGGATGGTTTGTGTGACAATCAATCAGAGCTCAGATCCTGAATTCAAATTATAGATCTACAAGTCTTTAACCTGAAAGGTCTTTATCCTACAGAATGTCTTACCATCAGGCTGATCCGCCACACCAAACTCAACCAGCCAGTCTATTAGGGCGAGTCGCAAAGCCTCCTGGGGGCTGTAATCAGAGCCCTGATCTTCACCATCTGTAAAATGACAGTTTCATCAGTTCAAAGAGAGAGAGCTTTAAAGATAACTCAGAATTGGGATCGTCTTTTGATTCTCAAGAGTTTTTTTTCTAGGTTACATCACAACAAGTCTTGCAAAAGATTCTTGTTACCCATAGCAACATCTTTCTGGCCTGCATTGGACTTGCACCAGGTGGCTAGCGTATGAATAGCCACAAAGTTGGGCTCGAATTCACAGTTAGGGTTGGTGAGCACTCCTCTGAGTTTAGGAATGAGCTCAGTTGGCCGGTTCTTAAAGGGCCCCAGAAACAGCCTCTGGGGGTCGTAGTCGTTGGCATGAATATTGTCCCAAATCACTGGCGGCCTTCGCAGAACGCTGGACACTTCATCTATAGACTCCACAGAGATCTCATTAGACACCACTTTAGGACCTGAGGAGAACAAAAAAAAGCAAGACCTTAATACCATATTATGTGTATAATATACAGCAGAAGGCAGGGGTCTAAATGATCTTACCAGTCCAGAGAATATCAATCCGAGGGAGGAGTTTCTCCCCAACAGTATGTAAATATGAAGACTGGGTCACACTCGGAGTACAGAACGCAGCACAGTAATCTACAGCAGAAAATTCAAAAACGCAGTCACTTCAAAAAGTGAAGACAAGTTATAAGAAATGTCATTCCTTGTTGGTACTTGGACAATGAGTGATACAGTAGCACTCAAGGTTGGACTCATAAAAGGTTATTTGTTATTTTGTCTCTCACCATATATTTTATTACCAGGTCAATTTTCTACTATATTTTCTTCAGAAATAAAATTAATCAATTTGAACCAATTTGGTTGTGTTTATTGTCTTTCCAGCCTTACCATCTATTTATCTGACCATTTCAAGCATTAAAGTACACATCTTTTGAACTAAATTTGTGTTTAGATGTTTCCCTAATATTGTATCGTGCTAATAAGAAAGAATTAGTAATCCAACATGATTTGCAACCAAATAAGGTTGAGGATCTCAGTTTCTTTGCCACTGTAATGCTAGTCTTCAGTGTTACCTGTTGGGCAGAAGAGAAAGGACTGTGGTTCCTGCAGGTGCTGGAACACCTGGTTGGTGATGGCCACCTGTGCGTGAGCGAAGGAGGCGAAGGCCTCTTTATCAGCAGCGCACATTTCTCTCTCTACGTCATCAAAAAGCAGGGCGAAGGACCTACATCCAAACTCACACACCTGCCCCAGCATGCAACAGACACATTAACTTCATCAGATCAGAGACAAATGTGTTCGCAACAGACAAATATAAACAGATTCATTACGATAAATCTTGAGAAACAACCATCATATACTTCAGGTATTGCTTTGGCTCTTGACCAGTATACCCATGTATCTTATCAGATACAAATACCTAAATATTAGGATTATGAAAATGACAAAATCCTAACTGGGGCATTCATTAACATGCCAGCATTAAGTGTATTGTTAAGCTACACCTTTAATGACTGACAGAGGCAAGGAAGCCTATAAAGATGTGAGATTACCTGGCTGAGCTTCCTCTTGAGAGCTGCTGCCTCTTTGGGGTTGGAGAATGTAATATCCAGTCCAGGTGAGATGGCATAAATGAACTCAATGTCATGCTCTTTTGCAGCAGAGATGAGGGTCATCAGTTGCTCTTAAAGACATAAAAGGAACCCAAATTGTTTATATTTCCCAAGAAAATAAATAATATACATTGTACATTTATTATTTGTTTTACTTTCTGCAGAATTAAACGGTTAAATGATCAAGATGTAAACACAGTCCTTTGGAACAGTATGAAGTGAACATAGGAGGTCTGATAAATGTAATGCCTCTAACAGAATGGTTATGAATAACCTGCCTGGTGCCTGAAAAACTATTTTAAAATAGTTTGGAGATAGCATATGGGCCCATTTCTTTAAAACATGTTCATGCGGGAGAGGTACACACAGGGAACTGCAAGTCAGAGTTTACCTGCTTTAACACTATTTTATAATCATTAGCATTCTATATAAAAACTGCAACGGCATGTGTAAGTTCACTGGACACATTGAATGGTAAATAAAATAGGCACCAACAGATGGGTCACTTTGCAGGTTTGCAACCTCCATAAGACTAGAAAGGTTAACTACAATGTTTCTGATAAAATGGCCAATGACGTACGTAATTAACTGGCAAGTACATTCTTAAATGAATAACCATGCTTCCTCCCACAACTCTTTCTGTACTGGATTCAGTTACAATGTTGGAGATCCTAACCTGCCTCCTCAGAAGTGTAGAGCTCCCTCCAGTACATCCTGTGTTTGTAGTCATCTTTTGGGGCATACAAGTAAGTATTCAAGCCCCATTTCTGCTCCCTGGACACACACACACACACACACACACACACACACGTTTAACAAGGACATACAGAAAGCACTAGAAAGACAGATTGTCAAAGCAAATAAAACGTTTACTACCTTCTGAACAGCTCTTTCCTTTGCTCCATAGTCCACGGCCGTCCATAAAACCCTGGAACACAAAGGTCAGCGCACAATCAGCTCTTAATGCATCAGTTGACAAATCCAGTGCTTCTATTATTGCAATATTCACCTGACTGGCCCTATTATTAAAACACACCTCTAGTGGGGAAATGCCAGTCATTTTGTCATTATAATGATGAGCTTATTGAAAGCATCAGACACAAACTGAAGCCTGGGCTACACACACACTCACACACACACACACACACACACACTCATGCACACACCTATACGCATGCATACATACATACACACACACACACACACACACACACACACACACACACACAGCCCCCAACAATGCCAGTCTACAGTTCAGCAAGGTTCAGGAATGGTATCCAGAATTCCCAGTCGCAACCCACCTTCTACAACACCACTCAGGAACATCTTGGAGCTGGTAGTCGCCTCAGACATCTCTGTCCTTTCCCCTGGCACGTTTCTCGAAGCAGAACAGTGTGTGAGATGAGTTTAGGAGTCAGGTCTAGACACTCTTCCCTGTTTTATTTGTGTTTACTTAAAAACCAAAGTCAATGAGAAGCAATAACTGATCGTGTCCTCACAGCCGAGCACTGACGGCACCACTGGACCCTCTGTGCAGCTCAGACGCACACCTCTCCCTGACCTCCTCTTTTAATCTCCCCAGTTCCTCCTTGCACTTTGTGTTTACAACTAGTGCGCACGCGCAGAGCTGTCAAGGCGACACAAACGCTGCCCCTCTGCGCTTACTGCGCATGCTCTCAATCGGGCTGCGTCCCAAATCACTTCTGCTCCAGTGTTAGTCCATCAGTTAGTAGTGACAAGTACTGTGACCCAATATTTTTAAGTTATTAAATGGTCAAGATGTAAACAAAGTGTGGTCCGACGTGAAAAGTGATGGTTTTGGAAACTAGAGGTCTAAGAAGTGTAATGGTTCTAAAAAACAAAAAGTTATTGTACAGAACACAATGTTAAACAATGAGTAGTGTCTTGAAAATCTGCAAAAACAGCAAAAACAAACTGAAATTAACATGAACCACTAGTGCAAAAAAGAAAGAAAGGGTTTTTTAGGCCAACATGAAAATGACTTGCCATTTGGCAGTGGATACATGCTTAAAAATGATACATATATTACAGTTTTTCAGCACATCATATGATAAAAAGATTCTTTTTACAATTCAACCAACTATTTCAGCACAACGACAACAACAAAAAAAAAACTTTTGCTGCATAATCTGTGGTTCAAATATTGTGTGCAATTTTCTGCAAAATTGAATGTTTAAGTGGTCAAGATGTAAACAAAGTGTGGTGTTATGTAAAAGAAAAGGGTTATAGGAACCAGAAGACTGAAACATTACATGCCTCTAAAAGACAGAACATTATTATACAGAATGGTTATGAATGATGCTATTTTACCAACACTACTACAATACTATTAGTTTGTAAACATATGCCCATTTTTGGGGGGAAAGATTCAAGTTTCAAGATTCAAAGTGTATTTGTCATATGTACAAATGACAGTGTGAAATGAAATTCTAACTTGAATGCTTCTCCACACCACAGACAAATTTGGGTCCAGCATTCGTTAGCCAACTAGCCAACCAGCTCTTGCAGATCTAAGAGACTTATCAGGATTATCCACATCAAACATATTAGATATATATTTATAGTCCCCAAACCTTTGAGTGATGTTATTAATGTACACATTCATTCTTACTTTCTAACAATTCCTTCAGTAATTTATCTAACTTCTTAATCTGGCTACCTTTATCTATTGAATAGACAAACATTACAATACAATAAATGCAAGTGACAACATAAAACAGCATTCAACATGAAGTAGTAAGTAATGTGTAAAAGAGTAATCAGAACTAAATAACAAAAAAAAAACAAATACACACACACACTCTCTCGCTCTTTCTATTTGATGCTATTTGGCCTCAGATATTTGCACATAAATAAGTGATTGATGTGGTGATGCACTTTATTTGAACTATGAATTTGAGGTGGAAAACCTGGTGCTGTTCCTCTATAATAATAATAAAGGTGGCTTTCTAAAGTAGCTAAAGTAAAGTGACCTTCTATAGTCATGCATGAACACACCACAGTATGGGACATTTAACCCATTCAGCAAGTGAGGCAGGGGTCTGCCACCAACAAGGGGAGCAATGTGTGGGGACGGTACCTCACTCAAGGGTACCTCAGTGAGGACACTAGCAGTGTAAGGATTAAAACAACCTTCTGATTACAGTACCCTACCCACTGGGCCCCCAGCTGCCCCAACCTTGTTTAGCAATAACAGGACTGACATAACAGAGCTGCCAGGAATCTTGTTAAAACTTGTGTCCAGCATTCATTGTTGGTTTTTACCAAAAAGGTTTATGTTTCTCCAGGGACTTGTCTCTTAGAATGATGCCACAATACTATTGCACAACAAAGTTTGCATACAGCACAGGTCAGGTCCAAATCCATTTTACCAACTAAATTTTGAAAGCGAAAGTTTCTCCACACAATGGATCAATACTGTGGAGGAGCAGCACACATCTATTATGTTATGTCATCTGTCATTGCTAACCAAAGTTAGAAAACCACCCGTGGCATTATAGAGGAACTGCAATGTTTCTCCACCTCAATTTCAGATTCAGTGATGATTTTTCACCAGTCTCTAATAGACACACTAAACTGTTCTAAACAAAGAAAACTGCCACTGCAAAAACCTTGCATTTATTACATTCTGCACTTTTTTCTAATCCTGTTGCTACGGTTTTGAGAATGCATTGCTGTTTACCACCATATTTGCAGTTAGAATAGAGAATAAGAGATAGAGAAAAAGAGAGAGAGAAAGAGATAGAGAGAGAGAGTGGATTTAGTGAATCATCACTTCTGCCTCTGACCTACAATCATATAATTCATTCATGCTCCTTACAGGCCAGGTCTCAAACTAATTGTCTGCCATGGTCTAGAGACCCCCAGAAGTAGGATTGGCCAACCCATGTATATAACTGATTCCAGAACTGCTGTTGCAGTGGGATCACAAACCCCATTCCAGCTCATCCCGCAGGTACTGAATGGGAGCTCAATCACTTCAGAGAACTGCTAACTGTCCCAGCATTGGGGGGCTTGATGTGCCTTTAGCCGATACTCATTTTCTGCTGCTCCGAAGTCTAGTTTTATTTGCAGTGAGTTTCTATGCAGATTATATAAGCTATGTGCACAATCACATGTATCTGTGAACTTTAGAGTATCTGAAGGTCACTCATGTTCATCCTTCATCAAATAAGACTGTAAAAAGGTCCAACAAAATTATCTGCCACAATAGAGAGAAAGCAGATGAAGTTTTCCTAAAACAATAAACTACTTTATGTATGTAGTCCAAGCATTAACACCTTTCATTTAAATTACAAAACCTTTCAAAACCAAGTGCAGAAAGATTACTGTTTCTGAATGAATGCATATAACTATCCGGCATTATATTGCAAACAAAAAATTCAAATACTGAAGACAATATTTAAATCATAATGCATTGATTTTTATTCTTTAATGCTTTACAGTTTTTATACACTTCAAACGTTTTTTTCTATATTAGACGTTCACTTCAGGTTTGTTAACTTCATGGTCAAAAACAAAATCTACAGAAATCCTAAATTTAGTGCTATGTTAAGTCTTCTTTGGAAGTTGAGGTAGTGTTTGTCTCTTTCCGACACACTCCATCTTTATCTCTTCGCCCTCTCTCCATCTCTCCATCCCTCCATCCTCCGAAAGGACCTGCCGGGCTACCTCCTCGCCCCTTTCTGGGCTTGCTTCAGCAGGGTGTCAAAGTCAAGTGCATCACACCTGCTCTTTTCTGACCTCGAGTCAGATTCACGATTAGAGTCTGTAGGACAGAAGAGTAAAAATCAAAGGGAGTCAGAATTCCAGTGTGAGGGTCACATCCAATGGTAAACCACACACGGCTCAAAACAACCTGGTACTGTGCAATAAAAACCTGCAAATACTGTTAAAAATGTTCTACATTTAAAAAATGAAGATACCTAAATCTGCGTAGTCCGATTGACAGAACTGCCGTCTCCCCCCAAAGCAGATATCAAAGGGGAGCTCGTTTGGCTGCCTCAGCTTTGTCCCCCTCTCTATTGCAGTAAAAGCATCGTTTTTGCTGTAATATGTAACAAATGCGTAGTTGTCCCTGAAAAAGGTAAGCGAGAGAGTATTAAGTACAAACATCTTCAAAATCTCAATAAAAAAATAAATAAACAAAACCCACAAAGAGCAATGGACCAGTGATGCAAAAATAAAAGACAACGGGTCTCAACCCCCCGCCCCCACACGCATTCGCCAGGTCACGCTTGCGTATAGATAAGGTTCCAGGACATGCTGATTTTTCAGGCTTTAATGGGGTCTTAGTGATCCCCTCATACTATATCTGAAATCTTTCTGAAATTCAGCCTTGGTGCAGAATTACAGCCTCTCTCCTCCTAATTAGAGATCCAGGATGGAGTTACTCAAATTGTGCAGTAAAGACTGAAAACTGCCACGCATTTTACTGCATACCACTTATGTCAGCCCCAGCCCCAGAGCACTGTTTTAGAAAGCCAACCTTTCAGCACAACCTAACAAATTAAAATCCACAAACATACTTATTAACGGCTGGAAATATTCAGCATACCCACACATTTGATTTATAATAAGTAGGGGTATACAGACGCTCAGCTCTGCCAGAGACGATACACGATATTGGGTTCACGAGAACAAGACGAGATTTTGAGAAGATTTTTAAGATCACTTTAAAGATGAAACAGGGCTGGAAAAGGCCTTTCATTTGACTAAAAGCCAAAAACACAAAACAACGTATTTTAGCCTGTAAATCTTACCCGTGCTTTCTGAAATGGAGGGTGCAGTCCTCAATCTTCCCAAACTGAGCAAAACGATCTCTGAGCTCATCCTGGGTCATAGAGTCACGTATTCTTCCCACATACACAACCCTGCGCTCCTCCTGGAGGGACATTATTCCAAAGGGAAAAGACAGAAAACATTACACACCAGCACTAGCAAGTGGTACTTTGTCTGAAGCAATTAAATTCCAATTTTACTCACAATGGCTTTCTGCTTACGCAACCTGAGGGCTGCTTTCCTCTTGCGTTCCCTGTGAGGCACAATAATACAGTCATCACCAGACCAGATAAACATTAATAACGTTTGTTTTTAAAGAGCCCACATCCTACAACTTTTACCTCGGTGCCCGTAATATGGGCCTTGGGTGGATGTTTGCACCAGAACTATCTACAATACATGTGTACAGTACATGGCAATTTTCCAATTTGTCTTTATTCCTTAAACAGGCTGTTCTTGTTTCTCGGGTTTAAGACGGACTGTTTAATGTGACCTTCAAAGAGCAGTCAGGGCGGAAACACTTCTTATAACTTTAGCAAGGGTAAACTGCTGGATCTTGAAAAGTCAACTGTCTGAAAATATGTTTTGGTCACATTACAGAGAGAATGAATTCAAAGTGAGATGTTTTTGCAGATAGTTTATCATATGGTCCCTTTAAATGCATGATAAAGCACAATTAAATCCAAAAATAAATAAACAAATAAAAATAATTCATTTCTTATCTGGTTTTTAAGCTGGCAGGAGATTTATCGACACTGACCTATTCAACCTGTTCCAGTTTTGGCTCCAGTTTGACTCTGGAGAGCGTGAGCGAGACCGGGATCTCGAGTAGGACCTGGAGCGGGACCCCGAGTAGGACCTGGAGCGGGACCCAGAGCAAGATCGACTGCAGGATCTGGATGATTGAGAGCAGTAGCGCTGGCGACTGCGGACTGGAGAAGTAGACAGAGAAGAACTGGACAGAGATGAGGAGCTTGTGCTGCTCTCAGAAGTTCTCCTTGATCTCCGCCTAAATAAAGAACAGCCATTATTAAAACAGACATTCATGACATTTATGATCGTCAAAGTCGAGTTTCTTTATATAGCCCAACATCATACAAAGGTCATCCAATGTGCCGTACCGTGAAGAAATAAAAACAATAATATATTTGGAAAAAATAAATAAATAAATTAAAAAATAGAAATAAAAAGGTATGTACAGAAAAATCAAACAAAGAACATTAAAAGTGGTGAAAGTGCAAAAATGTAAACGAAGGCAGAGGAGAATAGCAGGGTTTTTAGCAGTTTTTAAAGCTACAGATCTGGTTCTGATGGGCAGTTGCTTAGACAGCACAGTGGATAAACGACTTCACTGTTTAGTTTCAGCTCTTTACAGCACTTGCAGATCTAAGAGACTTATCAGGATTATCCACAGCAAACATTAGATATATATTTAGGGCCCAAACCATTGAGTGATGTAAATCACTCATCAATGGTCACATTAATTCTTACTTCCTATGAACTCATTCATGCATTTACTTTTTAATCTTTTATCCAACTTCTTAATCCAGCTACCTTTTTCTGGGAGGTGAACGAGACGAAGAGGAGGAGGCTGAGGACGAACAGGAGGTCGAACGGGAGGAAGACACTGAACTGGAGTCAGAATGGTGATATCTCCCACGGTAGTGCCTCCTCCTGGTCCTTCCCCTGGTGGGGCTTGGAGAGCAGGATGTGTGGCATGAAGACCTCTGTGCTTCTGCTTCTTCAAGCGAACCCACACTGCTTTCGTCCAGCCTGCTGGGGGAACTTTCTGGAGACAGGAGAACTGAGCCAGGGAGACGCGCCTCCTCACTGAAAGTCCTGTGGTCCAGTGCTTTATGGCTTATGTGATTCCTGGGTTCTTTCAGAGATTTTCTAGGTACATCTATGACTGTAAACGATCTCTCACTTTTGTCCTTATTCCCCTGAGTTCCACAGTAGTCATGGTCCCGAAATGCCAGAGACAGACTTGGAGCAGGCACAGAGGTGAATAACTGGGGCTTTGAGTGAACCTTGCTAGGGGGCAACGGCCGAGGTTCGATGATTTGGATGGCTTTGCTGGAAGATGGTTTGATAGTTTCGTGTTGCTTCGTCCTGTGACCAGAGACTAGGGGCTTCCAGATCTGATGAGGAGGTGTGGCAGGAGGGGTGAGTCCTGGGGAGAAGCAGTTAGATCAGAGCCTGTATTTATAAAACTAGCAGTCAAGAATTATAATCAAAATATCAAAGAGGCCAGATTCAGTATTCAATACAAATGTATATGTAATACCGATAAAATGTCCACATCCTTATACACTGTATTTTTGCTATATGCACCATATCTCCCAATATCTCTCTCTCTCTTATGAATGGCAGCTCTATATTGCACCTCATCCAAAGTCTAGCCTGAAATACTCTTAGAACAGTAGGAGTGGCAGGGCTAACCTAGCATTGGTATATTAGGCTGGTATATGTACTATTGTTTGTTTTTTTTTTTTGTGACCTCACAAAAACAATTGAAAATGGGCTGTTTTTGCAGCTTAACATCTATTGATGGACTATTTGGAGTGGAGAATGTAGTACTGGGAAGCTTCAACAATGCATAGGTCCATAATAGTGAGGAAAATTTAACTATGTTATCTATCCAGTGAAAATACTCAAAACCTTGCACCTATGTACTTAAAATGGGTGATAGCAGATTATACAAATCTTTATGTCAACATAACCAGATGCTTTGCATTTTAAAGGGCATGTTGAAATGTAGATGCACTCAGCCAAGTTTCACATTCTCAGAAATTCCTGTGGCGATTCCTTGCGCTCTCCTCGGGATTTTAAATTCGGTGCTGAACAGTCACTGCCATGGCAACATCTAATCTTCATTGCGTGAAAACGCAAAGCAATTTACCACAAAGTTATGAGCTGTGGACGCCCAGAGCCATCAAGTCATTAAAGAGGCACTGCACAGCAGATTACTATCGCAACTATCTTCATAGAATGAGGCTTCAATGATTTTATGGCAGTAGAACAGAAACCTTGTGTGGATTAGGTCAGAAACTATTAAATCTTGCTTAAAGTATTAACTGTCTAAAGGGATCAAATGTTCAAGTTATAATTCCACAAACTCACTCCATAGAAAACTATAGACAGTGCTTTCGGCTGACATAGTTTAAACGTAATTATACCCTTAAGTGTCTCCATAGACACGAGTTGTTTAACAAACGACACGGGGAAAATAAAGAAAACCCTACCTTGCGTCTCAAATTGCTCCAAAAGACTGGTTACATCAGTAGCCTGGATTCCTACAGGAAAAAAAAAAACACATTAGGAGTGTGTTAGTGTTCAGATAGAGCAAACCTGTTGATTACTCATTATGATATATGGGCAACACCACCTTTTGTTTTCAATTTAAAGAATATACAAACAACTGTTACCATAATCTTTTAACACTATTCTCTTTGCTGCTCATGTAAATGACCATTCTGGAGACACAAGGTTTTGTTCCCACAGCAGTGATATCATACCATCACTCATCTGCTTCATTTACCTATTTCATCAGTAGATTTCTGATGTTCCTCTTCTGCACGGTGGTGATCTCTAATGACTGCAGGTATCTGTACTAGAGGGGGACGTCTGCGAGGTCCCTGGGATGGTCTGCCTCTCATCAGTAAAGATGGAGCAGAGACTCTGGCTTTAGTGGTGGCCATGATTACTGAGGAGCATTTTGGTGGTGGAACTTCAGCAACAGGTGAACCTCCAACAGAAAGAACTTCCTGTGCCCCAGAGGTTTGGTCTTCAGCAGCCTGCAGCTGAAGGTTTAAATGCGTGGGATGGCTAGCAGCAGTTTTCTGTTGCTTAATGCTTTGTTCTTCTGATGTCTTGATGGATGTAAGAGCTGGTTTTGGTAAGGGCACAAGGACAGGGTTTGGTGGGTCAACAGCTTGGATAGCAGTCTGCTTTGGCTGTGACAAAGGGTGGAGGTTTCTTTTGGGCTTTGTTGGAGAACCTGAAGGGGAGTTCTTGGCATTAGCAAATGAGGTTCTTGGGTTAACCTGAGGTGGGTTGCAACCTGGTATACAGGGGATGGCAGGCAGTTCACGAGGCGGTTCGGGTATCGAGGGCCACTTGGTTTTGTAGTCTATCTTCCTCTCTTCCTTTGGAAGTGCCTTCCTTCTGAGAAGACGGTATTCCTGCAGGCTGATAGATTTGGGTTTTGTGATACCGTGCTGAGAAGGGGTATTTGTTGATGTTTCGGTGGGGTTCTCCTCTGAGGTCACAGCTTTAGAATCACTGTCTGGTGTTTTATTATTTTCTGAGGATGGTGTATCTGACCAATCACATTCAGCCTGGTATTCATACACTAATGCTAAATCAGGGGCAAAACTAACTTTTTTCTTCACTCTAGCGTGACCCATTGTGGCTAGGATACTCTTCTGAGGCTTCTGATGACCGATACCATCTCCCGAAGAGCACATCTTCAACTTCTCCTTTCGCCCTGCCACTGAGGTTTGCTTTCCTAGACCCGTTTTAGACTTTGGAGCCGCAGCTGCTACTCTATGCTCTGACAACAGATCACACTGGGATTGAGGACTGAATCCAGAGATGCCCTGAAGCGCGTCCTCCGGCTCATCATCACCCACAACATCCACAAACACATCCTCCTCCAGTGGCTCGCGGGGTTCCCTGGTTTTCTCCTCCTTAACCAGATCCACCCTGAGGCTGTATGGATGCATGTGCCTGATGAGATCCACCAGTGACACGAGCACTTCATCCTGCTGCTCATCCTGAGAGAGTTCTGGGTCTGATTCGATCCTGAAAGTTCTCACTGGGCATCTCCTGATCTCACTGAGCTCTTCCTCCTCACCATCACTTCTCTGTATGGTTGCTGTTTGGACTCTGTGGTGGACCCTTGGCCTTAACTGTCTGTCTGAAAGCAGGCCCTCCACCTGTTCAAAGAAAAATGCAGAAGAACTTACAAGATCTACAACTGACTTCTTTTTTTAACAGATTTCATATTACCTTAATTAACCTAATACCTGTTTCCAAGAGGACAGATTAATTTGTCCTGACAGCCTTCAACAAAGTTAACAATACCCATAAAGTAATAAGAAAATTATACAATTTACCTAATTATTAATAGCCACAGACCTCCTACGACATGGCAAGCCAGAAGATGGCATACAAAAGTCTAGAGACGTACAACTATCACAGCTGGGTCCACAATTTCAACACCAAAAGACAAAACAATTTCTTACTTTAGAGTTTGACAGTGAAGAGCGCTGGGATCTAGTGACCCATGGTCCTGCTTCTTTGTCAGAGGACCTCCGGAACTGTAGAAGAAAAAGACATTTAACTAAATGAAGTGTCTTAATAATTACTGAAACTTGCATGACACTGCAAAACAGATGTGCTTATAGTACTATGTTACTTTCTGCACATCTGCCAGAAAAGACTATGGCTGTTTCTTCCCTTCATGTGCTGTTAAGATCTTACCTTGGAGTCATGATTCCTTTGACCCACAAAAAGTTCAGCATCAGGAAGTGTGTCAAAGGGTGACAGGGTGTCTTCAATTACACTGTCCAATATCTCAGAAAGAGCAGACAGCAACGTAGCCTCACTTTCTTCATCTATCCGGTTCTTCGGCTGGGGAAAAAAAAAAAAGTGCAGCCTGGTTCAATTCCATTCTGAGACAAGCGAACAGGAAACTCATCCATTACTGTAAACTCAGTTTTATGGCTGTTCATATCGTAACAATCAGATTTAATGATTAGCCAGCTGAATCATTGCTGTTTATCTGTGTCTCTCAGTTCCGCAGAGCTAAACGAGTGACCGAGGATATCACCTGAATATTATTCTTAAGTCATAATAAAATTCGACTAGTTTTCTTTGACTGCCACTTTAACATATTATGCTGATCTTACCTGAGCATATCGTGCTTTTAATACAGTTTATTACAAAATATTTGGTTTAAAACAGTGACAGACAAGTCATGAGTATTTTTTATAGCACATTATTGTACACAAAAGTGCTTCAATATCATTCAAAATTAATTAATGAGTCAAACTTTTGAAAACTGAGCGGAATCCAGTTTAGCACAAGAAGTTGAGAATAGCATTTAAAGAATGAAATGCATCAGTCGTCAGATTATGTGAATCAAACCATTATTTTTAAAAGGATTTTCTTCTTATTGATCCAACAAACAGAAATTAAGACAAACTAATATTCCCCATCAGTTTCTTTCTACAGCAGGGGGACACAACTGTCCAGCAGAGTTTGGTAATTTATCCGCTCAAACACACCTTTCTGATCTTATCTGACTTGGTTTAGTAGGTGTTTAGTAGAAATAGGGGAACTACCAAACTATGGAGTGCCATTGAACTGTACAAAGAAACTTTTGTGGTGAAACTGAAGAGACTTGGTCCTTTTAAGAGACACGTGGTGACATCACTGCCCTGAACCAGACAAGATTTTCTCACCTCTCCAGCAGCGGATGTGTCCTCAAAGAGGGATAAAATAGAAGGTTCCAGGCCACAGTGAAGGCTGTCTGAAGTGCTGTCAACATCAAGCCCAAATCCAGGTGTATGGCTTCTTTCAAATCCTTCCTGCGGACGACACAATTCTTACCATTATTAATATAACCCCACACTTAAAAACGTAACTACATACAGATGCATCATAAATAAAATGTGTCTATAAAATGCAGTGAGGCGGCAAATGATAAAATCAAAAGGGTTAATTTTCTGTAGTTAATGGGCTTAGATTGGCTTTCTGAAATTCAGTCTATGACAGATTGTAGGTATCTATACTATAGACTCCACACCCTATGAGAACAAATATACATACATCCAGACATACACAAGTGAAAAATGTATAATAAATGAAACATCAATTTCCACAAAATAGAAGGAACAGGACCATTTCATGACTATACAGATTCTGCACTGTGCAGTGAGGTATGACCGTCATTATCATATAATTATCATTCTTAACCTTAAATGCTTTCAATATTAAAATGCATAACATGCAATAGTTTTAGAGAAGGGCTCTTTCCTCTATTGACCACCACACACCAACATGTCTGAATTTAACCAAACCCCCCCCCAAACACACACCCACCCCTTCAACAGGTTGCATTCAGGGAACAATGCCAGTATTGTTCAGACTTTGGGGGGGCAACAGCCTCCACTTTCCAAAGCAGACAGACTGGAGATTTTGCCTACGTTGGTATTAACTAGAGATGCACTGAATATCTGGCCACCAAAAATGTTTAGCCAAACATGCGTTTTTTGATGCACAAATTTTCCCACAGAAACGCCAAACTCTTGTAGCTCTATAGCTGCAAAGGGGGACCAACTCCATTTAACTACATTTAAGTCCTTGTTGGTGTCCTGGTCCGGGTGCTTTTATTCATATAGAGTATGCTCAAGTTTTCTTTACCTAATTTGTCTCCAATACAATTTTAGTTTTTTGCGAAAGGTCGTCGTTCGAATCCCAGGACTGCTAGTGACACCACTGAGGTACTTTTGAACGAGGTTCTGTCCCTACACACTGCTCTCCGGGCGCCCCCTGTTGGTGGCAGCCCGCTGCTTCACTTGGTGAAAGGGTTAAATGCAGGGAAAGAATTTCACATTAAGCAGTAAACTCACTGATAACAAAACTATGTTACGCTATTGAGAGGATTGTGTAACCTTACTGTAATAAAAGTTAGCTAATTGACTAAACAATATCTAGAATGGCAACCTACTAATCGAAATTAGGACAGGGAAAAAGGGGGAAATATTTGCTACATGCCCACTTCCCATTAGATGGAGGATGATGACTAATCTCTCCTGACTGGTAAGGCAGGAGTCACGTTTCGTGCCATAAATTAGCGTTAGCTGTTGCTCAGGAAGCCCCCCCCCTCCCCGCCTGCCCCAGTGTATCCCCACCTTCATATCTCACTTCACTCTTCAAACGACCAGATCTTTCTATAATCTCCTTCCTCTGATGATTTAATTGAGCTTTTCTACTAAATTAAATTTAGCTGATCTACCCCGGACCCAACTGAGCATCCACGTGGCCCGCACGCGTGGACACGTTTTTAGCTCCACGCGGCCTTTACTGGCCCCAGTCGCGACCGAGAACGACACCATTCAGCCGCACATTCAACAACATGAAATAAAAACCCAACCTGAGCGCCCCTGGTCCCTTCCAAAGCTGTAAATCCAGTGAAACCGGCGTTTAAACCCTCCCGAGAGTCGCCACGCGGCGCGGCCATCTTGAAACTCACAAGAAGAGCACGAGGGGGAGCCGGCGGGAGGAGAAGGCGCGAGGGCGCATGCCAACACACACACGAGGCTCCTAGCTAGTGCGCGTGGTCAGAGGTGAAGTATGCTAGAAGGGAGTGTGTTAGCCTTACTTATATACACATACACTTTGTAAGACCCTCCAGAATGTATTGCTTATCTGGGAGGTGCACACAGGTGTTTTTATATATAAATACATACACTTACAAATACTCGCACATATGGCTGCTGGAGGCCTGGTGGTTAGGAGTTGCCCCTGTGATCAGAAGGCTGCGGGTTCAAATCACAGGATTGCTAGTGGTACCACTGAGGTATCCTTGAGCAAGGTACCGCCCCCACACACTTTTCCTGGTGCACCGTGGCTGCTCACTGCTTCACTTGGTGAATGGGATAAATGCAGAGAAAGAAGTTCACACTGCTGTGTGTGCTGTGCTGTGTTCACGTGTGACTGGATAAAATACACCAAGTCAGAATTGCTCACAACAATGTTTGTCCAAAACATTCAGTGCCTCTAAAAGTTCCTGTCCATAAAGCCATCACCAGAAATTGGTGATAAATGTTTTCCCAACATTGTTTTCGTTTTGAAAATCCGATTGGGAGAGTAAGTAAGATGGCTATATGTGTTGAGGACACAGTAAACCCTGACCCAATTCAGCACCACTGTAAAGAATTCAAAATCTGTTATAATTACAACACGCTGGATGATGTTCATATTTCTATGAGCGAAATATACAGATATGTTTTAAAGTAACTGGAATTCCCCTTTATGGCCTGAGGAACAAACATCAGCATTGTGTTTAGAATCTAAAGAATGGGCAGAAAAACAAATGTGATATGAGCCAGAATTAATGAGAACACAGATTATCACCTTTTGCTTCAGCAAGAATTAAGGATGCTAAGAATTAGCTGAAGTGCTTAGCTAAAGCAGAATTCTAGAATGTTTGACTGGGAATGCTTAATTTGCGCAAGGAATTCTGGAAGTACTGTGTAGAATATGCAAATGCTTTCCTGGAGTGAAACATTCTGGAATGTTTAGTTAGTGTGGAGAATCCTGGAGTGCATATAGCCAATGTGTAGAATTCTGTCCCAATTCTAGAACACTTAGTCCAAGCACAGAATACTTGACAGGTGGCTAAGGGCCTTAGTTAGAACACGATAGAGCGTATTGGAACGCAGACGTAGTTTTGAGCTTTCCCGGGAAACGATCAGGTGGACAGTGGAACACACTGTACTCTGCTGTAAAACTGACATATTTCACATTTCAGACATCCCACAGACATTACACAAGGCTTAATATTCAGTATGTCACTTATATTTAGCCATATTTGTTTCACGAATCGTCTGCTGTAAGATGTTTTATATGGAACGCGGCATATTAGCAACTGCAAAGGTATGTAGTGACATCTAGTGGTACTGAACAAGTTGAAGAATACACGACACACGACTTTTAACTCCATGCAATGCAACGTGTTTAAGTGGTCTTATTGACAGTGTGGGGTTCAGCAGCCTGTGTTTGAATGCAATGCCAACGACTTTGCATTCAAACACAGAAACTTTAATATGACGTGTGGTCCACTGAAGGCTTTCCATAAGAGTTTCTGTGGGAATTTGTGTCCATTCAATCTGTAGAACATTTAGGAGATAAGACACTGATGTTAAACGTGAAGGTCTGGGTCACAATCTCCGCACCAGTTCATCCCAAAGGAGTTGGATGGGGTTCTTCCACACCAAACTCATCCAGGCATGTTTCATGGAGCTTGCTTTGTGCACTAGAGCAGTGGTCCCCAACCTTTATTTCAGTTTAATATCAGAAACTATTTTCACGGCTAACCCTTTAAGGAGTGGCAGATAAATATACGAATACGCATTTATACAAATCAATGATACGCATAAAAATGGGGATATTTTAAAAAATATAATAATGGTGTATCTTTAAAATATAATAATAAACGTAAATCCAACTTGTACTCGCAGCTTTATTAACAGCATTTTCATAACAACGAGCCAACAACATAACACGGGTAACATCCACAGTTTTTTATTTTTCTGTGCAGCCCGCGGAGGTTTGGGGACCACTGCACTAGAGCACAGTCATGCTGCAATAGAAAAGGTTCTTCCCCAAACTGTGTCCACAAAATTGGAAGTGTGGTCTTGTCCAAACTGTCTAGATCTAATGAAGCATTAAGGTCGAACTTCACTGGAAGTAAGGGGCCTAGCACAAAGCCTGAAAAACAGGTGTGTGTCCCAATACTTTCGACCACATATATGTACACACACACACACACACACACAGACACACACTACAGGTCAAAATTTGGGCCTATAGACTAATAATAAAAAAAGTAAGCTACTTTTTAAAAAGTGTCTTAAAATACATTTGATAATGTATTGAGAGAGAGAGAGGGATGTGTGTGTGTGTGTGTGTGTAAGAAGAATCCTGGTGTGCATATAGCTTTCTGCTAGTATGTGTAAATATAGTATCTTCAGTAGTATCTGTAGTATGTACTAGTAAGTGTGTATACACTACCAGTCAAAGGTTTGGACACATCTTCTCATTCAATGTTTTTTCTTTGTTTTTATTATTGTATACATTGTAGATTATATTGAAAACAAACAAAATGAAGAAGGAACACATGGAATTAATCAGTAAACAAAAAAAGAATATGGTTTGTGATAAGGTAATGATGAACTGTTGTTTATTTTTACTCAGTTAAGTGGTTCCTGCCATAATGTGGAGTAGAACCGTAGTGGAATAGGATCACTAACTGTGGACCCAAACACATGAAGAAGGCAAGAAATTACACTAATGAACTCTTGATGAAGCACACCTGTTAATTAAACTCCATTCCAGGTTGATTCCTCATGAATCTGAGTGAAAGCTGTCATCAGAGCAATAGGTCAATATTAATCTACAACGTAGCCGATAATAAAAACAAAGGAAATTGTTGAATGAGAAGGTGAGTCCAAACTTTTGACTGTTAGTGGAAAAATATATAAACTACTATAAATATATAATCTACTAGCATGTAATATGTACAGTAGTAAGTGTAGTATTTACATATATTGATCCCAGAGGAAATTACTTGAGTCCTCTGCAAGTAACCCTGCTGAAAAAAGGGAACCTCAAGAATAGTGTGTGGGGACGGTACCTTGCTCAAGGGTACCACAGGGAGTCCTGGGATTTGCACCCACAACCTTCTAATTGCAGTGGCTACTCCCTAACCCCCAGGCCATCAGCTGTCCTATGTATGAGTATGTGTAAGTGTAAATACAGCTCTGGAAAAAAAATCAGAGACTAAAAATGTTCAGTTTCTCAGGTTTTATTTTCTATTGGTGCAAGGAGCTGTATTTACAGTGGAGGAAATAATTATTTGACCCTTCGCTGATTTTGTAAGTTTGTCCAATGACAAAGAAATGAAAAGTCTCAGAACAGAATCATTTTAATGGGAGGTTTAT
>JBBPDB010000039.1:1088137-1129450 GCA_037974465.1 Brachypetersius altus | reverse complement strand
CACATTCTGCACTACATTCACCTGCTACTCATGACTGGCTCTGTTCATGTTTCACAGGTTAATGTGCTCCAGGGTAAAGTGCCCCGGTCGAGAGAGGCTTAATTTTCACACATGCAGATGCTAAATATAGCCTGAAACGTATTTCTAGAAATGCACTTCTAGTGCAATTTCACATTACACTGTGATTATAAAGACATTATTGTAAGAGTCAAAGTGTGTGTATGTGCAGTTGCAGATTATATGTGTGTGGCATGAGTGTGTGTGTGGTTTGTTGTTTTGGTTTTTTTTTTCCTTTTGTGTCTAGGTAAGCATATGTGTGTATGCATGTAAGTGTGTGTTTAGGTGTGTGCGCACTCTTGTCCTGCGTGCGCGATCACAGCTCTGCCACATTGCCATGGCGACGGTGCCCTGTATGGGTAAAGTGGGATGGCTCTGTGGCTAATCCCCCGCCTCCTCACGCTGCTCTCCTTCTCTCCTCTTTATTTTTGCTCTCTCATCCCCCTTTTCCTCTCTCTCCTTTGCTTCTGTTTCTCATCCCCGTACCCCTCTAATTAGCTCTGCGCTCTCTCTCTCTCTCTGTCTAATAGAGTGCTGAGCTGGAACCTTACTAACAGGCGAGGGGGAAGGAGTGTGTGTGTGTGTGTGTGTGTGTGTGTGTGTGTTGTGGTGATGGATAGACAGGCAAGAGGCTAAAAGGAAACACTGTCTGAAGGGTAGGTTAAAATGTAAGAGCCAATGAAGGAATGAGAAGGGCAGAGAAAGAGGAGAGAAGTAGAGGATAAGAGAAAGGAATAAATAAAGATGGAGAAAGAGACAGGAGGAGAGGAAAGAAATGAAGACAGTGGAATAGAGAAATGTGGAGAGGCAGAGAGATTGGAGGAGAGGAGACAGAGAAAGGGCGGAGGAGGAAGAGAGAAAGGGAAGTGTAGAATGAAGAGTAATTCGTCCTATGGCACCTTTAGAAGCAAATTGGCATAACCTGTTTCCACGGGAGTCCTCCACATAAAAGTGTCAATGAAAAGCAAAGAAAATGGAGCATTTTGGGTGTGTGTGTGTGTGTGTGTGTGTGTAAGAGAGAAAGAGAGAGACTGCAGTAAAGGCTAAGCTGACACAGAGACTGTCTTTATTTTCCTAATGCTGCACAAGAGCCAAAGAGGGAGAGAGAGGGTAAATGAGAAAGGAGTGCAAGTGTGTGATAGAGGTGTGTGTGTGCGTGCGTGTGTTCATGAGAACACACAGGAGGCGAGATGATCTGATTGTGCAGTGAATGTGAAGCACATTGCAAGAGCCAGACACTCGCAGGATAAGAGTTTCTTTCTCTCTCTCTCTTTCTCTCTTTGTGCATGCTCTTTTTTCTTCCACTCTTAGTCTCTCTCTGTCTGTCCTTCCCTCTGTTCCATCTCTGTTTCTTTTTCCTTTACTTTTTGCACCACTTTTTGCTCGCTCTCTCTCTCTCTCTCTCTCTCTCTCTCAACCTCTCTCCCTTTTTCCTCTCCCCCCACACACAATGCCCCCCCACACAGTGCCTCAGGGAAATGTTTACGCCACTCTAGCTCCTGTCACGCAAGCATACACTCCTCCAAATATGCTTTCCATCTCTCAGCAGTTTGCCTTCCTCTCATCTCCCTCTGAGTCTTTTCATCGCTCTGTTCACAAGGCTTTGTTTTGTGCATCGACTGACCTGATGGCTCTTATTACATCAGACTCAGATTCCTGAGCAAATCGTGCTGTAATCTGGATGCCTAAACTACCATGAATTGATCTGTACAGTTGAATCAGGTACATCCTCCTGAGCAGGAACAGGTTCAGACAGTAAAAAGTGGCCCTTTGGGAGGAATTTGTCCCTGCAGTAACTGCTTCTCCACTTCTGAGAAGGAACAGATGTTGCCAATTTTGCTGTGAGGATTTGATTGCATTCAGCCACAAGAGCATCAGTGACGTCAGGTTCTGAGTCACAAAGACCATCCCAAAGATATTGCATGGTGCTCCATTATTCAGTTATTAGAATTTCCCTCAGGATAAATAAAGTCCTTTCTATTTTTTTCTTATCTTAACATAAATATGTATGTACAACGGGTGGCAAAATGAGCCCCTGAGACAGATGTGCAGTATAGTTACAATAAATTAAAGAGAAGGCTAAAATGAAGTAGTAGTAAAAATATGTAGTAAAATATAATTAAATAAACAATACCAAGCATAAACAAACATTTGCAAGTGTAAACAAGATTTGAAGTGTGCAAATGTACAGAACAGACCATAAAAAAGCAAAAAGTCGCAGTTTGAATGTAGACATAAATAACAGACGGCAGGTTGGATACATTGAGGTAGCAAGTACAGTTTTAATGAATGTTCCAGAGATCACAGTTTCACTACTCCATTGCCCAATAATGGGGGTCTTTATTTCTACCACTTTAGCTGATACATGGCACTGAGTAAGTTGACTTTAGGCTTGTGCAGCCTCTTCAGGGCTTTTCTAGTGAAATTATACAAACCGTGTGTGTGCAATTGACAGCAATGGGTGCACTTTAAAGTGCATGAATTCAGGGTTATCCGGGCATAACCTTGAGGTCTTAGAACCCTCATCATTTTTCCATCTACTTTTTGGAAAAAATTGATACTTGATATCTTACTGCTTTCTTGTTTGTTTGCATTCGTTCTAATGTTCATTTGTGGTTTGCCTAGCAGAAAGAAAAAGCATTAAATATTTTGCATTTGTACCTTAGACGTTTAATTTAGTGCGTCACCAACGACGCTACATATTCGCACTGGATCACAAGGCTCCTCGGTAGGTAAACCTGCAGGTAAACCTAATCCAGCTCGGGCTAAAAAGCACATGTGGAGTACCATGACCCCTGAGAGCTCAGAGACTCAGCCATGACCTCCGTTCCTCACCTTTAAATGCAGCGAGAGCTTTGCTCTAGGTGACTTCCACCCCTTTCTGTCTCTTTCACTTTGCTCTGTAATACTCGCCCCCACCCAGGCCCCCATCTCATAGTTCTGTTGTGTAAGACTGGATGGATGACAGAATGAGAGAGGGAGAGAGATGGGACAAAAGAGAGGTGTGAGCACTAACAAATGGAGAGAGGGCAGGCGCGGAGCCAGGAGTGCGAAAGACAGAGCACGAGAACGAGCAAGAGAGAGAGAGAGAGAAAATGAGCAGAGAGATGTGAGATGACCACACGCTCCAGTCCCCTCCCTCGCCCGTTTGCAGTGGACGCTTGTCGGCAGTAACAAGCCACTCAGACAGGCCCCCCTCCCACCCCCTCTTCGCTCTGCCTGCCACCAGACTCCCACTGACACAGCTCATCTGGAAACGGCACAGCAGAGCTGAGCGCAGTGAGAAAATAAGCCTGTACATCTTTAAAAGGAAAAAAGAGAGAGGGAGAGAGAGAGCCACATCACATGGTTGTTATTCTCTGAAATCTGCTGCTCAGGTCACTTTGACAGCCCTCTCGTTCTCCCTCCCTCTCTCTTTTTTTCCCTCCCCTCCCTCCTTCACTCCCTCTTTCTCTCTCTCTCTCTCACACACACACACACACACAATCAGGCTCTCTCTCTCCCTCTCTCTATCTCTCTCTTTCTCTCTCTCCTCCCACCTGCATTGCTATCAGCACACTAATAAGTGAGAGCATACAATCAAGGCAGCAGCAGGACTGCAACTCACTTTCTCTCTCTCTCTCTCTCTCTCTCTCTCTCTCTCTCTCTCTTTCTCTTGGTCCCTGCCTGTCTTTCTCCTTTGCTCTCTCTCCCACTCTCCCTCGCTTTCTGTGCTCTCATTCCTTTGTGCTCTCGTTCTTTTTTTAACCTTTCCCTCCCTCCGTCCCTCTCACGTTCTCACACACTCTCACCTCTCTCTCTCTCTCTCCCTCTCTCTCTCCCTCCTCCTGTGCATACGTGCATGTGTGGACCTTTTGGAAAACAGACGCCCATGTGAGCAGCAGCAACGGAACAGAAGCGGAGCGTTAAAGAGCGGAGCAGAGGACAGCAAGGCAGAGGGAGAACCAGGAGAATCGGAGCGTCCGTTCCACAATTCGCTCGGAGCAGCGGCGGCAGGGACAGGCATGTGAGAAGATGTCCGTGGGAGGCTGCGCGTGTCCGGGTAAGCAGGCGCCCCCTGAGCCGTCACCGTGACTACCACCAGTCACAGAGAGAGAGAGAGTGTGAGAGAGAGACTGAGGGGAGGAGTGCGTTGTCAAGTATGTTTCTGTGGTGAGAGAAGGTGGCCCTGGGCCTTTTGTTGCAATGACATATGGGACAGCACAGAAGGTACAAACATGTTGGGGGGAAAACATGGCTGCCCCCTGTTGTACTCTCTGAAGCTGTGAGTGCATGCATTGGACTTTTTGTTGTTGTTTTCTGCTTTTGCTTTGCTGTGGAAACGCAGGGCCGAATGGAGGAAAACTGGAAGAGGTTTTTCCATTTCCCCCTGCATGCACAGCTGGTTTGCATTGGGGACAGTCATGGCTCGGGTTGCCTTGTTGTGGCTCCTGTTGTTGTTGATCGTTTTATGGCCTTAATTCTGAACAGGCTGAGGAGGGGGGAAATTAGTTTTTTTTTTTTTTTTTTGGTTGCCAGTTTTATATTGGAAAGCAGATGTGGTGATCCCCTAGGTAGAGGATTTTTGGTAGAAGAGGAAAGAAAACTATGACAGTAGAGCTTGCTGTTAATTGGTAAGAGGCCAAACAAGTTACGTGGCAACCTTTACTGTCATGGCATGTGAAAGATTGTTTGCATCTTGGATTCCTCTATAAAAAAATCAATGGAGTTCGCTAAAGTGCATTGGTAAGAGGCCAAAGGTCATTACAGTCATGGTACATGTGGCAGGCCCTGCTGTAGAAGCCCACAGAAAATCTTTTGCATGTGTTTGTCATTGTACATTATATAACAGTCTTAATGAGTGATCTAGCAAGTATCAATCTTTTTGTGTCTTGTGCATATGAAATGCAGCGGCCTAGCAAAGTCCATTCAGCTGATCTTGCCCTAAGAAGATTTTTATTTGCATTACTTTCTGCGCACATCAGTGTCTGTTTCAGCATCACACAGCTTTTTATCTGTGTTTGGAAGGATATTCAGTTTTGTGAATGATAGAATGAAGATCAGTCCTGCCTGTATGACCAGCACTGCCCTGTATGTTTGATGAACTATTCTGGTCAGCACTTCATTTATTTAGTGATAATTCTCAAAACTGTCATTTGTTGATTGTAAATTTGAAAACTGGGGTGAGGATGGCCAGAGGATGATGAGACATGAGTTTCTCATGCATGTCTCACTCCTTCCTCCTCCTCTTACTCAAATATGCATTTCCTTTGGAGTCTTTCTTCTTCCTTTAACATCAGGCTCTCGGGGAGTTTTGAGTGTTTCTTGCTGATCATACAAAGTTTTTCTTTTTGCATCGTGGTCCCTCTCAGTGATTTCTTCTTATGCTGCTAGGGATTTTTTAGGGAGTCTAGATTCCTCTCAGTGGCTCACACTTTTAAGGAGTTTTTCTTTTTAACTTTCTGTATCATCCTCATGCTTTTAGAGAATGTTTCCAAATGCTGCCTCCCTTAGCAAAACTCATTTCTGGAAAGCTGCTTTGGGACAACATCTGTTGTAAAAAGTACCATGGAATTTGAATTGAACTGAATTGTTTCTCTTCTTTAGCCCACTTAAGAAAAGAAAAAGATTTTCTGGACTGGGTGTGTGAGAGAGGGTAAACCAGCTCCAGACAGGGATACTCCTGGAGCCACCGGTGAGAAGGAGGTGCATGGAATTTGCATCATCCATCTAGACTTGTCTGTCACACTGTAATCAGTCTGCAGTGAGCCTCTTGTTGTTTTCTGATTTGTTTGTGGTCTGGAGATCTGATACTGATGGAGTTTGGCATAACAGATGTATCGACTTTCCTAGGTTGAGTCCCAAGCTGTGGTCAAGATGTGACCACAGCGGTGTGGATGATTTAAATGGATCGAAATATCTCTGCTTTCTTATCAGTACAAAGCCTTCTTACACCTTCAATGTTTTGCCTCCATGGGACATATTATGCACCTCCAAAAGCAAGCACACCCTCAAAAGACTCAAAAGATGAAGCACGAAGCATAAAGTCGCAGGTGGTCTACATAGACCAGGGTACCAAATGATTTTTCAAGGAATTTGTAAACACTTTGTACCTCCAGCAGAGGGCAAAACTGCAGAAATGCCCCCACTCTCTCTCTCTCACCCTGTCTCTCTCTACTGGTTTTGATGTAATTTCACAGTCTTGTGCGGCTGATATCTTCGCTCTGTTGCTCAGACTCATTGCGCAGAGTGACAGTCGCCCCGGCGACGGGCCATCAAATCAGAGCTCCATCACTCTCTCATCCTTTACTGAGAGAGAGAGAAAGAGAGAGAGAGACTGAGACACATGAAGATGAGAACAAAGCAGAGGGTGGATGAGCGAAATGGGAGGGAAAGAGAAAGAGTGGAGGAGAGAAATAAGGAGAAAAAGAGCAGAGAAAAGGGAGGAGAAGAACAGACGGGGGAGAAGGTAGGGGGTAGACGATGTGGCGAAGGAAAAAGAGAGACGTTGCCATGAGCATGGGGAGGCGTGAGAAGAGTCGGTGCGGTTAAAGAGAGAGTTTGATGAAAGATCAGATGTTCACCATTTCCTCTCTTAGCCCAAATGTAGGCCATCAGCCAAGACATGTTTGGTGTCTGAAGTTTGCTACTTTAATTTTGCACTGGAGTTAAGAGGCCTGTGTGGCTCATATGGAAGCTCATACTGTACAAGTTCTGTGCAAGCTGTCTGCCTGAATCAGCATATCATGCAGGATCAGAGCCCGCATAATCAAGTCCAGTTCAGACTACTAAACTGTAAGATGATTTAAGTATTCAGTTTGCACAATTTGTGGGATATTACTTGAACTATTGATTTAAGGCTGAGCGCAGATATCAGTGGGGATGAAGAGCGCTTTGATTCTGGGACAGACTTCGTCTTTGATTTCCGTTACACTCAGACGATACCATCTATGGCTCCCAGAGCAGCGGTCGCTCATGCAGGTCCGTGGCATTGGCGCCCTAAATCAAGACCTGATAGCATTTCATCCTCCAAAACACGGCTGTGGAATCTACACTGGTTGAGACTTTTGTTGGGGTGCATTATGTAGCACATTAACACAATTGTACACTACCAGTCAAATGTTTTTGCACACCACAGGTTTTTGACACTTATCTGTTTATTTCATAAACTGCTCATTTTCATTCTTGTCAAGCACTGGAGAGTTGTTCAGTGAACAATTATAAATGTTTCCTTTTTAACAGTGCAGGTCTGGCATCCTAATAACTAATTGTGTGGTGATGCAGAGTCAAATTCAAGACTGTTCTCTTACCTTTGTTTAAGGGGGTTATGTGGGAGGACGGCCGGTAGAGGTCGTCCTCATTTCAGTTGATGTGCGGTAACCAGTTCACCAGTAACACCTGCCTTGAGAATGAGGGTTAATCACAGGTGGGGTGTTATTAGTGGACTGGTTTAAAGATATATAAGCCCCGTTTACGTGGACCAGAGTTGTTGGTCCACCGCTACGACAGGGGTTGGAGTGCTTATAGGTTTCCATTGGTTGAACAAATGTATGTTGGCCCTCGAGCCCATTTATGTTCCAGTTTTGTAAATAAAAAGTCAAAACAAAGAATGAAAGCTTTCCTGTCTACCAGCTCCTATTTGGGAGAGTCTGGGAACGTAACATAGTTCACAGTTTCATCCCACTGACTGTTACTTAGTAGCTCATTAAATATCTAACAGCAGGCTGGTGATCCTCATTATAATTCTAATTATATTAGGTGGCAATTTATAGGCCAGTAGTGATGAATACAAAATAGGACATTTTCTGAAATATTGTACAGTATACGAACATACTGTAAATGTATTTTTGCAAATAATATTGAATATGTTTAGTAAATATTAATATGAATAACATGCAAATGTAGATCATCTGGTAGTGTATACCAAAATGTACCATTCACACCTCCATTAGCCCATATGTGTAATTAAGCTGTAAAACAACTTGTTTTGACTTTCATGATGTCACAAAATCAATGCATTTACATGCATCCTCCCATTCAGCCTACAGCAGTTTATCCCCACCCATTCAATACAGTTAGAGGGAGTTTTTCAGAACAAGGGAGCAATATAGTGCAGCCAGTCAGAACGGAAGTCAATTGTTCATATCAGTCTTAAAGGACAGTAACGAAAACAGGCAGTTTAAATGTAATGGATATAGAAAGGTTGGAAAATGGTCATGTAAAGCTGACATATGACCGTTGTTAAATAAAAGTACATAGAAATCATAAGTGGACCTTCAGGGGGAGGGAAATATATAACATAGAAAAATGTAGGAAATGAGTCCTTTAAAAAAAATCTCTCAAATCCATTCTTTGTTTTATGACGCTGTCTCAGCAAGTTTACAAGATGGCCTCCTTGTCCCTCCTCCACCCCCACCCCCTCATAAAGCGGAGGTCTCCGAGAGCATGCCTGCTTGTTCTCAAGAGCATCTGCTCACTCACTCTGTTGCAATATCATATCAATAAAGTTTTATGAACCATTAAATAGGTTCAGATGATTCATTTGTTCAGTGCCTGTGTGCAGCGAACCCGGCTAGTGTTTGCATCATTTAGAACAAGATGTCTCACAGACTGTCAGTCAAAAGAGGAGCTTTAATTCCTCTCACACTGCCTACAAGCGGCAGTGAATTAGCAGTTTTTTCGGCTTAAAAGATGAACCAGTCCTCTTAAAGCATTTCGAAGAGGTCACTTTTGGTCTGTAACTTGTGAGTTGTGGGGGGAGTACAACCAGTGCGGCTGGTTAATGGCCTGTGGCTGCAGGCCTTTATTTGATTGGTGGTTGTAAAGGAGTGTTTGAGTGTGTATCGGTCGCATTTGTCGTTTTTCGGTCTGAATGGCCTTTGTTCATGGCCTGTGGTCGTAGAGAAAAGTGTTGGTTTAGCAGTGAAGGAGAAAGGGAGGGAGCAGCTAGAACTGAAAGAGGGAGAGTGATATAGAATTGAAGAAGAAAGAGGTGTGTGAGAGAGAGAGAGAGAGAGAGAGAGAGAGGTAGCATGCTCTGTGTTAACCCGGTGTGTTTACATTCCTCTGGGATGTTGAGAGGGAGGCACCGCCCCCTTCTTGTGTGGTCTCGCGTCCGACGTTTGTGAGCCTGTGTATAAAAGCTGGCCAATATGACCAATACATAACACCACAATATCATAGTACACAGTACAGTATATTCCAATGTTTCCATCTGTGACAGCATCATGAATCTAGTTCAATTTCTCATTATGAGATTGTAATAAAAATGCTTTAACTTATTTCAAGAATTGTATTAGTTTTAAATCATTTTATCAAGTGAAAGTATCTATTCTGTTGCTAAATTGTTTTGATTGTTTCAGTAAATCCCACATAATTAAGGGTTTTCAAGAAATAATGCTTAATATTAGCAGTACTATCTAATGAAGGAATAAGACACAGTTTCTAGAAAGAGATAAAAGTAAGGAGTGGAAATAAGGTAATCTTACAGTAATAATAGTCCATCATTTTCTGAGCCGTTTATCATAAATTAGAGTTACAGGGGTTCTGGACCTTACCCCAGCACAGAGAAACTCGCTGGACAGGTGTTCCAGATAAGATATTTCGGACTGTGAGGCTTACGGTGCGAACCCAGGACCTTCTCGCCAGCCAATGTACCACTTTTCAGCTAGACATAATATTCTTCTAAAAAACTAAATTGTGCTTTTTTTGCAGCTCAGATTAGTTTTTCCGAGGCTTTCTTAGCTGGAATAGATCCAGCGTACCAGCATCCAATTTGAATTGCTGTCCATTTCTTTTTTTTTTTCGTCTTTTTAGATGGGCCAATTATGTTCTCCCGGACTCATGATCTGAGCTCCCAACAACAGGATGAAACCTTAGACAGCTGTGCTATCCATGAGCCCCATGAGCTAAATCCCTTTTTAATGAAACATGCAGTTTGAGAGTTCTGCGAGTGCTGTTCGACATGTTCAGAAAAGCTTGCTGTGGGGTAACTAAGCATAACAGTAGCATGTAATTTTAGAGCCCAACCCCCTGAAAGCACACTGTCAGGTCTTCTGTGCGTCCTGGTGAGTGGACTCAGGTGCTTCATCCTATAGCCTGAGCTGTTAATGTATGGCCGTTTACTGTCACCTTCAGCGCCCACAGGTCACTAGCTCCTCCCCACCTTTCTCTTTCTTCTCCTTCCTATGCCCACCTTCCTCTCTTCCCCCTCCTCTTTTTCTTCATTTTTTCTACCACCCCCACCCCTCTCGTGGCAGTGAGAGTAGAGGTTGGTGCGCTTTCTCATGCGAAGAGTCACATGGCGCTCGCTTGATTAGAGGAAAATCACTTAAAGCGCAGCAGCAGCACTAAAATGGCAACCAGGCGCAGTTACACAAGACACGAGCTGGAGAGAGCTGAGTGTGTGTGCGAGAGAGAGAGAGAGAAAGAACAAGGAGGACGACATTAGGGTGTTTCTGAGGGTGAGGGAGTCAGAGAGAAGCTCACTCAGCTTGTGTGTGTGTGTGAGAGAGAGAGAGTGTGTGTGTGTGAGAGTCAGTGTGTGTTTGGTTGGCAGACTGATCTGTCATTGGCCAGGCTGTCTCCACACATCAGACCTGTCTCCCAGCAGCCACAGATCTGGAACAAAATGGCTTCCTGTGCCAAGAACACAGCAGCATCAGGGCAATGTCACTTACCCATCAGCCCCCAGGCAGCGCGAGTGCAGAGAGAGGAGTGAAAGACTGAGAGAGAGAGAGAGAGAGAGAGAGGAAGATGTGAACACATTCTAAATCACAGCCATTGCCATAGAGCCAGATCACTCTAGTGTATAGATTTGCATAAGAACTGAAGAACCCAAGAGCTTTTTAAGATTTTTATTTACACTACAGTGAATTATTATAATAATTTCATTTACGGCGGAGACAGCAGGTCAAAGTGCTTTAGAGATAGCTGACAGTCTTTTACTCTGACACTTTAGTTCTTATGCCACACTGTTGATTTTGTGAAGACCACCTGCTCCGCAATATTTCTAACTGACCTCGATTTACATTCTTCTCAGCATATTATGCTCAAAACTACCTTTACTTTTAATACCTTTTACTTTGCAATCCAGTCCTACACATTCAGAGCGCTTTTACATGTAAAAATACACCCAAGTAATTCTATGTATTACTTTTTACCTTTTATTTCTTTCCATTCAGGTCTACTTACAACATTTGTGTAGTTTTCTCTAGGTCTGAAATGTTTACATGACCACTTCTCAACCTGTACTTATACCTTATACACTGTTTTGACACTGTTTGACAGTAGTAAAAGAAATTTAGAAGTTCACCATCCAAAAATATGCAGCCAGAAAATGACAACTGGGTGGAGAGATGTGGGAGTTTCTGATAAAGTGGCCACTAAACATACACAACCAAATGAGATTTTCTGCATTTGCATGTTTCTCACTCAATCTCCTTTCCTACCAAATAAATGTACAGGGTATTTGGCATTTGAGTACCTTTATTAGCCAGAAAAATGGAATATCACTACCAGCCTATAAAATGCCACCTTATATAATTAGAATGTGGATCACCATACAACTGTTAGATATTAAATGAGCTTTTAAGTGACAGTTATCTAGAGTATGAAACAGTTATCTAGAGTATATAAAGTTCAACTCTGCATCACCACTCAACCAGTTAATAGGATGTCAGACATGCGCTGTTACTGATTTTTTTTCCATGCTGTAAAGGAAACTTGTTTAATTCGACATATTTTCATTTATAGTTGTTCACTCGACTTTCTAATGCTTAAGAATTAAAGTCTTTTAAATGTGTGGATAAGCGGCAAAACCTGTGGTGTGCAGAACATTTTGACTGGTAGTGTAGGTTATCCTGCTTCACAATGAACTTGCTTACAAAGAGTGTGGAGCACATGAGAAGATGTTTCTGAACATTTCCGAATCCATTCTGCTGCTGAAAGCACTTATGTCATCAATAAAAACCACTGACTCACAGCAGCTCTTGGTTATGACTCTGCCTTCTTGGCTGTGTGAGGTGGGCTTGGTAGGTGAGGCGGGCTGCTAATGGTCCTTTACAGACCTTCTACGTATTCACACTTTTATGAATTCTAACCAATAGACATCAATCTATCCAGATAAACATTTTTTTTCCTCCTCATTGCATGTTGAACCTTTTTCCTAAAAGAGGAAATTTTTGTGTGTTATTGCTTGACATCTACACTTCTCCTGTGAAAAGGGATCTTTGAAACTTTTAGCACTGTGTGGGCCTTTTCGTCATAATTCTAATGATTTTTCTGTAATAAGTTGTTGTGTTCTTTCTTTGATGGCAGTTCATGTTCCACGCTGTTGTTTTTCTGATGTCCAGCTGCTCCACTATAGTTCTATCTGACCATGATTTGCATTCTAATCATCCTAACAACTTATTTTCAAAACCACTTACTTTTTCATCACAGTCCATTCTTTTGTTCTTATTTCATTTATATGTTTTACTTTTAATCCAGTCCTACACATTGATGGTCATTTTGCAGGTACAATTACAGGGCCTTACGTTTGGTCTTAACTTCCTATAAAGTTCCCCTATTAAGTAAAGTCCACTTATGAAATTTGGGTTGTTTTCTCTATATTGGAAATTATTACATGATGATTTCTAAACCTCTGTTTATCCCTTAAACAAAGGGTTAAACTTAAACTTTAAGACTGATGTTTGTAAATGACCTTTGTTCTGATTGGCTGTCTTGTTCTAGGTTTTATTTAGAAAACAGTTCAAATACATTCCTTATAACTTTATAATTATTGAATGTAGATCATCTGCTATAGGCTGTATTTGTGGATATTTGTGGATAAGTGTGACATCACAAAAATGACTCTAAATAAAAAAAAGTGAGGAAATGTACAAGAAATATTACTCAAAGATTTTTTTTAATGCTCAGCATTTTCACATTATACTCTGCAATAGGAGTTTGATGTCCAGAATAATACTAGCCATCAGTATAAGACCACAAGATGGCGCCTGTTTGACAGCATGTAACCAAGAGTTCCCCATCTCCAGTCTTGTAGATAACCTGAACCGTGCAGTTTTGTGTTTTTACTCTCTCTGGACGCAACTGATTTATCTATAGAAAGACATGATATGTAATATTGCGTCTCACCTTCAGGCAGACATAAAACTGTGCAGAACAGGTGGGGCCTAAAATACTGAAGCCGGGAAACGCTGCTCTAGTACCTTTACACCGTCTTTTCTGTTCTCGCTTCACAATGACTGGTGTGATCATTGAGGATGTCATCTGAGAGCAGCTCCGTCCTTCTGTAGCCTCGCCAGCTTGGCAGATCCGAAGCCGAACGCTGTGATCAGCACTTCAAAACAGCATTGATCTGAGGCTTAACGCTACAGAAATACAGCGGCCCCCATGGGAGAGCTGTCAGTCACTCAGATAACACATCCCCTTTTTGAGTCGTTCACTACTGGGGGGGATCATGACTGGTATTTCCAGAAGCTTTATTAAAGGCAAGCTGTTCTCCAAAAATGCTTGACAAATCTAAATCATCTCCACACAAATAACTAAAATCTACCCACTGTACATAGTACATAGTGCATGCCACAGATTAAGGCTATGACTATGATTAAAGTTCTGAAATGCTGCTACGACTACAATTAATATATCACCAGAACACTGCAGACCAAAAGGTTTTCCGTTTGCTTTGATTAAAGGAAAATTCCACCATTTTTTGCAAAATGCCTGCATAATTAAATGGTAGGTTCATAGAAAGATAAAGATGTAGATAAGATGAAGCCACCCAGACTGGTTTGATGTGAAATGCCTCATTCTAGAGAATCTTACCAAATCAGAATCAGTCACAGTGGTGGTGATAGGAACCAGACTTTGAAGAGTGTGTGTTGCAATGTCTTCAGTGCAAATATAGCACATGCACACACACACACACACACACATGCATATGTATATATATATATCTTTAGTTGCTTTTGTACCCATTTGTTTTCAAAGCTGAATATAAAGAAATGAGGGGTATCTCAAGAACTTTGCACAGTACTATATATTTATAAAACACAGAATTGTCATGTAATTTGTGTAATTACTTAGGCAACTAATGATATAATTATGTAATAACATTTAAATGTTAAATTTTACTGCAAGAACAGCAGATGTGTGTAAAAAAAATGAGTGTGAAGAATATTCTACAAGCAACTTTAAATTTTTCAACTATGAAATGCTTGTTTTCATAGTTCTGGCCTTTCTTGTATGTCCATTTAGCAGCACTCCAGACTGACACTGGGGAGAAGCTGGGTGGTTGGCCAGCGAGCTGGGGTGAGGGGTGGGGGAGAACTGGGGGAGTGTACTAGTGGGGCAGTATGGACTGTTATCAGGCTTGAGGCAGATGCATGCCTCAAGACTTCCTGTTGACGAGTGAACAGAAGGTGAGTAAGAGAGTCCTCAGCCCCCTCCATCGCTTCACTACAGCCCTTCAGCCTGCAGGCTGGGCATTAGAGATATCTACCCGAAAAAAAGAGTGAGGGAGGGAGTAAGTGAGTGAAAAAGAAACAGAAAAATAGAGCATGTGACATATCCAAGCTATGTCTTATAGTGTGTGGAGTTGGTCTCGTCAGTAAGGAATATTGGGACTTTTCATTATGACTGACCAAGTGGAAACAGCTGGTAAGAAAATACCTCTTCTAACTCTTAAAGAGACAATGTGTTGAAACATGACAGCAAAGGTCAGCTCAGACGTGCATAACAATGTACAAAAGTACAAACCAAGGGCTGAAAAGTTCTTCAGTGTGGTTGCTGCTGATTTTGGCTTCACAAAAAAGGACGGAGAGAGAGAGAAACACTGGGAGAGAGACAAAAAGAAAGAGTGAGGAGCTTGTCACTAGTGCACAGACTTAAAGCGTCCGTAAAGAAAGTAATGTCAGTGAGGAACAGTGGGATTTTTCATCTTGACCGATCAACTGGAAACAGTCTGAAAGAAAGGAACCTTTCCGTTCTCCTCGTGTGGCATTTCTCTTCTGTCTCCTGATGACTCCTGGCCCTCAGAGTCTGAATGAGGCTCACTGGCAAGCCTGCTGTGCGCACTTCTGCTGCGTCCCGTTCTTTTCAAACATTTTAATGAAGTTCTGAAGCCGACCCGTATGCGCGCTGCGTACAGCATGCTGTGCTGGAATTACCGTGGCTTGGTCTGCCCAGGAGGGGTCATGTGCAGAGTGCTGACTTTAGATGAGTCGCCTTCTCACTCGCACTAGAGAGAAGCAAAGCTCTGACTCTGCAGCAATTTGATTGGGTTTTTTTAGTTCATTATTCTGCATATCATCAGATCTGAAATTGCTCCGCAATTATATCATCATTTTAATATTTTTCAGAAATATTTCACACTTTAATAACATTAAAATTAAAAAAAAAAAAAAAAAAAAGGATTCTTAGCTAGTGGGTGGGAAATGAGCATTATTTTACTTGCAAGCAAAAACTGATCCTAGGCCTGCTCCAAGTATGTGTTTCAGTCTGCAGGGGTATTGTAGGCAAGGCTTTCCACTGCGACAGCGTTTAATTGAATTAGTCCGCATATCACCACATTACACCACAATTTGACTTAATCATTTTGATATTTTTTTGAAATATTTAAACCTTTTATAAAAAAGCACTGATTCTTAGCTAGTGGGTAGGATCTGATGATTACTTAAGTGCCTTATTATTATAATATTATTATTATTATTTTAGTTGTGTGCAGCTCCATGCAATTGAAACCACATTCAGATGACACAACAGAAAACTGATCCCAGGCCTGCTTTAAAAAGCATCCCTAAGCGTGTGTTTCAGGCCACAGAGGCTTTGTAGGTAAGACTTCCGCTTGTGTCACACTGTGACAGCTGAAAGCTAGAGCAGTGGTCTGAATCTGACCCCCCAGTGAGGGGATTAACCCCTAAGAACCATTTTACTGGTTGATCACAGCCCCTCTAGTGGTAAGGACACCACTGAAAGCTTCTGAAAACCACTAAGAGCTGATACTATGGCTGTGTCAGGGGGCTGAAGATTCAAACTCAGTACACACAGAAAAGGATGCTAAGTATCAGGCAGAGGATTGAATGCACTGCCATTGCAGAGACCTTTAGAGCGGCAGGTGCTCAATTCAGTGGGGGTGGGGAGGACAAGTAGCCACTGCTGTTAGCATGTTTGCTTGTAAAATATGTGTAAAATATGGTTTGCTTATATTCTCACACTCGCAAGTAAGCTTTACTGGATTGAATGCACAGTTCTTTGTAATTGTTGACATTTGCAAGGGCAAGGTAGTTAATTAGCCACTTTGGCCACTTTAGGCTTGTACTGTCAAAGCAAAAAAAAAAAAAAAGACAAAGGATTAATCACGATTTTTATTTGGCAACTAACTGGGAACTAATCAGGCATTAAAATGGCAAACGATGTACATCATTACGCTCTTAAACGATATGGACACAGGGCCTTATGGGGTCAACTTGCATTCATAATAATACTACTTCTACAATTACTATTGCTATTATTATTGTTGTTATTGTTATTATTATTAATTTACAATAATTCATAATAGTCTTAACAAAACTGATAGCAAAAAATCTAATTTACACAATTTACCCACCATCTCAAATGTTACTGATTTAGCCAAGACAGGGCATGCCGTCATCCAATTAACTGGCAAAAACTGAGACTGGTATGACCCAGAGGAGAGGAAATTCAAATAAGATTTCTTCTTTGTCAAGCCTATTTCTCCTAGATTTTGACCATTTTCTCGTTCAGCTCCTGAGAACGTCTTCTAATCTCAGCCCAAAACCAAGATCTTAAAATACTCATTATTTTCTTGAACTGCTCTCATCTTTATTTGTCTCGGATAATCAGGTCTTGAGATACACCATAAGATCCAAAAGAAATTGAAGAAATAAATGAGCCTGTACAACATCTAAAATTTTAGTGATCAAGTCTGTGTCAGCCAGTTTTGAGATCCAGACGGTTGTTAAAGAGAAGAAAACTGAGAAGCTGATGAGAACAGCCGGAGAACGTCTCTCTTGATTTTTTCTTTTGGCAGAAAGATGTGTAATTGGTGGGTATAAGCAGAGGTGTACTTCTACTTTGCTGATAGTCCTTTTTGTAGAAGTAAAACCATCAGTAAAAGAAATTTCTCAAGGAACAGTAAGTTATTCACTGAAAAAGCTGCAAAAACAAACCTATGTTGAAGCTTGACATAAATTAGAAATGTTAGAGACCTGAGACTGATCACAGTTTGTTCTGCTAGTGTATATCTGCCTCTGTAATGTCTAAAGCAGTGGTCCCCAACCCCTGGGCCGCGGACCGGTACCGGTGTTATGTTGTTGGCTTGTTTTTATGGATTTACGTTTATTATTATATTTTAAAGATACCCCATTATTATATTTTAGAAATATCCCCATTTTATGCGTATCATTTATTTGTATAAATATGTATACGTATATTTATCTGCCACTCCTTAAAGGCCGGGCCGTGAACATAGCTTCTGATATTAAACCGGTCCGTGACCAAATAAAGGTTGGGGAACACTGCTCTAAAGCACAGATGATCACTTGCTAACCTAGCTTGCTAATGGCACCAACAGCAGCTTAAAGTTTTATAAAAATCATCTTATTCTAAAACAACAAAGTAGAAATAAAATCAAAAGACAGAACCTGTTTAGCTATGATTCGTTAGTAAGTCAGCTTTCCAAATTCACACAATTTCCCTCTCACTGCTAAGGCGGGAGGATATATGACATACGTTTCTCTTAAATACTGACAAAAAAATCAGCCTTTAAGATTGCTGTGGACATTAATACAACGTATTTCATCTGTTCTGACATATTTCTCAAAGAATTTTCCAGAACAAACAAATCATAACAATGAAATTAGCATTTTTGGAGCTGCTTTGTTTTGATAAACTGCCAGTTTAATTATTTTGTTTTAATTCATTTCTTCTATGCGGTCTACAAGCTGAAACACACAGTATAATGGGAGTGAAAGTGATAAGTGTTAATACAAAAATTCTAGTAAAAGCTGTACTTAAAAAGTCCTGTTTCAGGCCAAAACATATTCAAAACCAAAACCAAAACCCAGTGCAAAACCAAAGCAGCAGTTTTAAACACCAATCAGGTCCTGGTAAATCGACTACATTCATCATACGGTAGAAATTGTGTAAATCTGAATGGTTTCCCTGAACTATTCCTTTAATAAATCAATAACACACATAACCCTATTGCTCAGGGGTCAAACACATCTGAATCTGGCGCAAACAAATAATTACAGAATGAAGACAGATTTTGAAGCTCTAATTGTGTTATTTATGCTGTCACTGTAAACAATGTCTGGAGCCCCTAAAGGCCTCCGGGGGGGCGGGTGTTCTTTGTGTCCACACAGCATGAAGAGGCCATGTCAAATCGAGTGGAATCATTACAAGTCAATGTTTCATCTTTGTACTGCACCTCTAACTGTCTCTACAGCTGTTTTTCCAAGGGCCTGCTAGTCTGACAGCGTCCCTCTTGTCTCTTGTGTCAAATCAGTAAAAGACAACTATGTACATACATAATGATTGCCGTGCCTCTTATTTGCAGTTCAGTGAGCTTTATTTGCTACAGGCATCCAAAAAGATACTAAAAAACATTTAATTTATTCAGATTGTAGCCATTTAGAGTTTACTGTTGGCCTATGAGTTGCTAATCATTAGTCTGTGGGGCATTCATATACACTATATGGAGAAGAGTATTCGGACGCATTATTCAATTCAGACGGTCCTTGCTTTTGGACAAGGCTTCCAACTTTGTGGATCCAGTTTGAGGAACAACCTTGACTGTGTCCCAGTGCACAAAGCAAACTCCATAAAGACATGGCTGGATGAGTTCGGTGTGAAAGAACATGACTGGCCATACAGAGCCCAGACCTCAACCCCATCCAGCACCTTTGGGTTGAACTGGAACGGCCTTCTCGTCCAACATCAGTGTCTGACCTCATAAATGCTCTACAGAATGAATGGACACAAATTCTCACAGAAACTCTAAAATCTTTTGGAAATCCTTTCCAGTTGGAAACTGCTATAGTTGCAAAGCGTGGACCAGGTCCATATTAAAGTCTATATAATTGAATGCAATGTCATTAAAATCCCTGTTCATATAATGATCAGGTGCCTCAATGCTTTTGTCCACATAGTGTACTTGAAGGATAATTTGACAAAATTTTCTGTTCAGGTTTTGATTTGTTTCCCTTATAAGGTAATTTGGTGCATTTTGTGCAGTTGAGAGTGGAGCGTTCTTACAGCTATAGAGAAAGTAAAGTGAATTACACTGAAAATCACATTCTCTGTGGAAATGAACTGATGTTTGCTAGAAGTTTAAAGGATTTTTTTATCTGTATATAAAAATAAAAATTCAGTATAGTCACAATTATAGTCACAATTATAAAGTTAGTAAACAAATTAATTCAGAATGGTTTGTCCTGAAGTCATCAACAGTGACACCGGATGGAACCAGACGTCTAAGGAGTTTAATTTCACTCAAAGCACTACACGTATTAAAAATACGCAGCCTGGTCTGGTTTGGTCTCGAATATATTTTTTTGATCAATTCATGACCGAGAGGTACATGTAGGGAATTTAAAGGTAAAATGATACCCAAAGCAACAAATTCTTCAGATTTACAACTTGGCAAATTTCTCTGCAAATAAGTATTTCGCATCAAAATTAAATGAATGACTTGAATTAAATGATTGAGCTGTGCTGATCTGACCAAAAAAAACGTGGAATCCCACTTTAATTCCTTGCCAGGCTATATGGACTGATTTTTGCACCCGCGACATTGGATCAGGATCCACGCTGTTTGCCATGAAGCCACACTTATTGATTTTGATTCTTGTCATTAAGTGGGTCGCTATTGACTTGTGTGAGGAATTGATCATTTAAAAACTCTCGGACGCTTTGTCTTTTATCAGACACGTGGCAGTCAAAGAATGTGGAGCTATGAAGTGGGCTAATGCAGCGGGGCAGTTTGGGTGTGTAATTGAATTATTGATTTGTTTAGACATGTTGATGACCATAATCTCTTTGAGACGTGCGTATGGGGTTACATTTAGTTGGCGCTAAACACCAATGTGAGTGGTGTTTGATTTTGAGATTATTTTCAATTGTATTCAATTTTCATACACCTGCAAATGACTGCATCAGCGTTCTGACTGTATGGGGTTACTTTCAAAGTATTTATTTGTATATATGCAGGAATATTCTACATAGCTGATGGATAATGCAGCAGAATAATAGTTTATATGCATTTACAGGTATTTATGTGTTGTGGTGTGTTCACTCGTCACTGTAAGGGGTCACTTTCTTTATTATTTAAAAATGATAGTAAATGAATGCAAATGTCAGTATTCTTAAGAGGCAGTAACAGAGATGAAGGCAAGAAGAAATGGACAAATCTGCTCAGCAAACAGTCTTATGGAAGGGGGATGGTGAGGAAGGGCGGTGGACTACGTCTCTCTCACTTTTCCCTCTCTCTTTTTTATGTCTATCTCTTTATTTCTCTCTTTATCTCTCTCTCTCTCTCTGGCACTCACTCTCTCTCTCTCCCCTAATTTTTTCTCTCTCTCTGTATTTCTCTCTTTATCTATCTCTCCCTTTTTTACTCTCTCTGTATTTCTTTATCCCCCTCTCTCTCTCTCTCTCTCTCTCTCTCTGCCACTCTCTCTTTCTTTTTCTCTTTCTGTTTGAGCCTCTCTCTTTCTTTTTTTTCTCTCTTTCACTGTCTCTCTCTTCACTCTGGGAGAAAAGAGGAGGTGAGAGGCTGGTGGGGGAGAGAAAGAGGAGGAGGAGGAGGAGGAGGAGGATGAGGAGGAGGAGGAGGGCCTACAGCTTATTGTTCATGCCTGCCCTGGAACAAAGGGCTTAAACCGGGGTCCATTCCTGAGACCACAGCCAGCCTGGTTAGAAATGGGACAGGGCATCGTGTTAAATTCAAACTAGCCGACCGGGTTTTTGGCTGGAAAGGGTGGTTTTCGTTGTATTTTTAGCTGTTGGTGTGATTTTTGGTGCTGTGGGACAGTTGGTTCTGCTCCATCGTAACTCTACAGAGGAGCTCCGGAACTCCGTTTGGATCCGTAAACACTCGTTTCAGAAAACACTTTTTGCAGGTAAACACTATTTTACAACCCTACCATACCATTCCTGTATGGCTCATTTATCTGCTTTGTGCCTAACCTCCACGAAACGAGTGCTTTGCTCTCACCAAATTTGTTTGTTCTTGTAATTTTTATTCATTTATTGTGACCGCTTCATGTTAGCTAACCTGTTAGCTTGCTAGCTATCAGACAGAAGACCAACTCCTCTGGCAAAATAATAATGTATTATTTCAGTTACACAGTGTTTAACAAACCTTTAATGTACCACTTTCCAATAAGCAGTAACTATTTTTCAACATGTAATGTTAAAAACTGTATTTGGTGGGCTGGCTTGGCGTTAGCGAGATGGAGCTAGCTGGCCAGCTAACTGTTTATTAGCCTGTTTGACTGGAGGAGGATGTCTTGTGACCAGAAAGAAATTTCACACCCTGCATGAAACTTTTTTTGCTAAGTGTGAAATAAAAAAGGTAGTAGTATGGGCTGTATGATTAAAAAGAAGTATAGGCAGTATGGTTTTAGATTGATCCAGTTTTATTATTTATATTTTGTGAAGTTGCTTAATTTTAATCCTGATTAAATAATCACCCACCCTGATGACACCACACCAGGAGGAAAGTTCTGTTATAAAATAATATTAAGGACAGTTTCATTGAAATGCACGTTTTACAAGAGGCTGAAACTTAGACTCAGTTCTCAGTTTTGCAGATATCATCATTGAGTTCCCTAGCTGTTGCTTGTTACTTAGGAAGTCTCCAATATAAATACATATTTATCTTTAGTCTTAATCTGTGTGGCCTTGATTTTGGGTCAGGTATTTCCACATCTGCACAGCACTCACTCATAGTTGTCACACTCAATAAAGCAATAAGTGTATCACTTCCAGTATGGTTAAAGTCTAGGCTGTCTCCCCTTCCCAGTAATGGATCATGTTAGTGTAGACAAATGTCCTTTGCTGGAGCTTTTGTGGCTGCTTTAGTGGATTTTTCACTTCCTCCCTGTCTTGTCAGCATAACTTGTAATGTGGCATATTTTGAGGGAAATTGAATTATTGTCACATTTTAGCCTTTAATGGTGGGTGTGTGTGTGTGTGTGTGTGTGTTTGTGTCTCCGTGTGTGTTTTATCAGAGTGGGTGGGTGATGTTTTGAAGAAAGCAATTTACTGTACAGGAAGTTAGAGTTTGTTGCTTAATTTGATTTAGACAGACAGTCATTAACCACCAACCGAGTGATCTCTGTTAATGGTATGCTCTTAAGATCTAATGGACTGTTGCTTATTTATTTATTTACTTATCGCTCTTAATGGCCATACAGCAGTCATTTCTAACCCACCCATGGAAAAAAAGCATTTGTTAATTAGATGCTCAGAGATTCGGAGGAAATGTTCTTTTAGACTCACTTTTGGATCTGAGCATTCAGAAACAGTCTTGTTTCGCAGAGTGAAATCACACAGTTATTGGTTTACATGTACAGAATGGGTCAGACTTCACAAATCTGGCCAGTCTGAATTGAATGTTGTGTACTTCTTACAGCTGTAGTCGTAATGACTGCGTAACAACTGTGTGTTAGTCTGTTCCTGCTTGACCTGATGACCATTAAGGGAGCTGAGTGTTCTGAGCACCAAGGTGCCACTGGACAGTCCTGTGGCCACTGTCAACCTCCCTTAATTTTTAATGTCTTAAAGCCTTAGCTGAATGTTTCATGAAGGCAGTAAACTGATGCAGGAAGTGTTTCCCTGTGTGTGTGTGTGTGTGTGTGTGTGTGTGTGTGTGTGTGTGTGTGTGTGTGTGTGTGTGGGAAAGAGAGTGTAACTATCACAAGTGGGAACAGAGCTTCCCTAATAGATCTATGTTTTAGTCCTTATTCTTGTATTGTCCTACATTGTACTAAGGCTGTCACAGTTAATCAGTTAAGCTTGTATTTGTATATGATGATGCATATTTTAAATCACAGAACTCTTACAATAAGAAACATAATTTTTATGCATGTTATTGCTATGTTGCATTTACATATGTAATAACATGGCATTGATAATCTGTCCTATATGTTTGCCTAGTGTTTTTATGTTGTTTTTTTAATTTAGTTAAGTTTTATTAAATGGCTTTCTAGGTTGTTTTTTCAGTAAAGTATTTTAGAATCTCTCAAATATTGTCAAATGATTAGCTTGGAAACCTTTGTAGTATGCATAGTTTATAGTTTTTGTAAGTCAGTTTTTCCAGTTTTAGAACATAAAGGAAGATCAATAGTAGACATGACATAAAATAATCAGTAGTGACAGCCCAAAGTATAACCAATAACGGAAGGTTTGTTTTCATGTGAATATAACAAGAAGGCTTTGATATCTTTGAGGTCTTTGTGCTCGTCACATGCTTAGAATGGTGGCTGACGTTGCTGCGTTTGTTGAACACCTGGGTTCTAGCAGCAGGTGTGTATGGGAGCTGTCATAAAAAGTGGGTGTGATACGGTGGTCCAGTCAATGGAGATCATAGGGCGATAGACAATAGCTTCACTGTGACTGGGGGTGGACACCTCTCTGATGGAGCAGTGTGGAACGACCAGCCTTTGATTCTTTAACCCTCTGTCCTCTGCCATATACTGGGGCTAACGAAGAGCATCTGTGATGTGAAAAAATCTAAATGGTAATGTTTCACATCCTCATAATAACAGATTGTAAGCTTGTTTAAATTGGGCTGGTTGGTTTATTGTCAATTATCTGTGACAGTGTAATAGTTGAAGTAATCTACCAAAATGTTATGTGACTGTTATTTAAATCCTCTACCTTTTTTGCGCCAAGGACCAGTTTTGTGTTTGACTCATTTTTACTTGCTTGTGGGCAAAATTTTGATGTACGGTATCACGTGACCAAGACGAGCGTGTTTTTTTTCCCCCCCAAAATAAAAGATCTTTCAGACTCTGATAATAAATAAAATATTTATTCTTGTATCTTTGTTTGCGGTCCACTACCAAATGACTCACAGACCGGTATTGGTAGTTGGGGACTTCTGATTTAAATAATAAGGACTGCATGTACAGCAGTGTAGTTATTCACACTAAAAATTTGGGGAAAAGAGCTTCAAAAACAGGTTTGTGTTTTGGTCCTTCTTCTTGTTAAGTATCAATGTGTGATTGCCATGCAAATCTATCATGGTTAATGTATGTGTGATTGATTTAAAAAAAAACATGAATATCGGCCTTTCCTCTGAATTGACAGTGATCACCAGTGATATTGTAAATATCAATATAGTGTTTCTATGAAGGTATTTTGGAATCTCTGAAAACCATTACCTTAGGATTTACCTTGGTCAATGTATTTAATGTATATATAAATCAGTCTATTCATTATAACAATAAACTGTTGCCAGTTTTCTAAAAAAAAAAAAACGGTTTGCATCAGAGTGTTACCAACAGCCAACCACACATCCAGAACGGTTTCTATGAAAAGACTGGAGCTTTTATTTTGTGTTTAAGACCAATGTAGTGTCCAGAGACATCATATGATATTGGTTTTGTCAGAACCAGCACAAATACAGCAGTATCACTGATGATTTACCTCAAAACTTGCAACTTATGATCTCTTGATGATAGGGCGAACCCACAGTGGCCTGCTTTGGATCCCACTTCTCCACTGAGTTGCCCTCTGTTTAAATAAACAGCAGCAATAAATGCTAAACTGGTGAATAGAAATGTCCAGGCTTAGCCTTTAGCCTGAGAATAACATAACTGAGACTGCGTTTTTTTAATTCCGTTTCATTCCAACCCCAGTACTACAATGTTCATATTTAGACTTTATATGATTGGGCATGTTTGTTTATTTTAGTGTAAGGAGTGTAGGAACTGAGAAACGGCTATAAATGAAAAACATAACGAGTATAAATGAAAACATAACATAGAAATATAAAATGTCGGCCAGTTTTATCATATTTCTTATAAGGTATTTTTACAATCTTGATTGATATCGGCCACAGGGTTTACCCTGGTTTTCTTTTATGAAGATTTTAATAAGATGAAACACTGCTTGTTACAAAGTGTCCGTTTTTTAATTTGGAACAGTTGAATTTCATAGTGATAGAAGTATTGCGTTGACAGACCTTGTGAAACCTCATGAGCAATTTTATGAAGGCTGAGCGACACTGACGTCCTGTGGATTTATTTGCAAGACACGTTGGGCAGTCATTATTAGGCAAAGTCGTTCCCGTGACGGCAGAGGTCACGAACCTGTCATGGCTGAATGTGCTGTGCAGTAGATCCTTTTAATTGGCGGGATAGTTAGGGTGAGGGGGGTGTCTGCACCCTACAACCCTCTCCTGCAGTGTGTATATAGCTCTGTGTGTGTGTGTGTGTGCGTGCGCAAAAGCAAGCAGACTGGACGTGATCTGTATAGTGGATTGAAATGAGGACTGGCTATATTGCCCTATATATCTGGCATTCACTCTCTTGTCTGCAGATGCTCTCAAAATGACCTTTGCCCTCATGGATACACGGTCAGGAAGCTTTCTGAATTTGGATGTAAATCAAACCAAATATAAACGTGCAGCCTAACCCGGGATTCAGTTGGCCTGTGAATGAGGGTATAACAATGCTTCACCACGTTTTGTGATGTTGCCATACAAACAGTCTCCACCAATCAAAACCCATGTCGTGTTATCGTGGATAAATTGTGCGGTACTGTATTTATAGTCTTTCTTTGCGTTCCTTTAGAGTAGGGTTGGGCGATATAACGATATGAGATCGTGAATACGATCTATGTACTGACGATCTGCCGAAGCAGAGAAATTGTACTATTGTCTATATAAACTACATTTTATCTATCTGTTGCGGTTCTATGCTCTTCCAAAATTGCACTATTTGCTAGTCTGCTTAATGCTCGCCTTATAGAAACAGCACCAACCAAAGTGAACTACGGCACAGACATACAGTTCTCACTCCCCCCACCCTATTTCATTCAGAGTGTAGCGGGAAGCAACGGCTGAAAGTGAAAACGTAACAGATGAGTTGGTCCCTAAAAAACTCTTAAGAATTGCACTAGTTGCCATTTTTATTGTTTACCATTTAAAAATTTTTTATTCTCATTGATGTTATTAAACGTTAAGTGGGGATCTTTAGGACTATTTTTATAAAGGGAAATATTTTGGGTTTTACTGTTCAGTAACCTGCAGAATAATAAAAAAATCTATAGTTACAAATCAATATAAATAGTGTGCTAAAATCAAAATCATGATTTAACGGTAAAATTATTGCGATATGAGATCTTTGCCATATTGCACACCCCTAATTCAGAGTTTGTTAAACATGGAGTGAACAACTTTTTAGCCTGTGCTGCCTTTTCAGCTAGCTTCAATGTAGGGCAGCCAATCAGGAAAAAGAGATCTTTTCATACATTACTTTTAAAGGCACAGTAAATGAAACGGTCTGTTTAATTCTAAGAGATTAATGTTTGAAAATAAGAATTAACTTTTTTTACTCATGAATTGTAGAAGAGTAGAATACGGGTTTTTTAAAACCACCTCGGTCAGCGTCTTTAGTGGTTCATAATTAGGTAAAAGTCACCTGGAACTGTGATTTGTTAAAGGATCATTTACATATTGTAGCTTTCTGGGGATGTCGTATTGCAAAGTCTATTATCGCAGTGACAACAAACAAACAATATACTGTGCTGCGTGATGTCTCTTTATAGGAGTTTCACAGCAGTCAATTTTAGATTTATCAAGTAAATGTGCCAGCAAGGCTATACTTTTTCCTGTGATTGTTGTGCATACACTGACCAAACTCCAATTTTTACACAATTTTTTTATTAGAATTGCAATCACTTGTTATGCCAGCCAACAACAGCACTTAAAGTAAAACAGGGTATGAGTTCTTAATGTGAATATGAGCAGAAGTATGACGGTATGAGCAGAAGTATCTTTTAAAAATACTTTTTTTTTTTTCCAGTGGTTGTTTAGTCTAAATCTGTTATGCCTACAGCATACTCAGTAAAGCATATTGTGACATACCTTATCACAGTAACGACAACATTTTGTTATTTTACCTGCCTGTACATTAGTGTTAATTGTTTTGCTCAGGTCTGTATATCATGTGGTCCTCTTTTTTCCCCCCTTTCTGTGTCTTTCAGGCTGTTCCTCCAAGTCATTCAAGCTGTACTCCCCAAAGGAGCCCCCCAACGGTAGCGCCTTTCCCCCCTTCCATCCCGGCACCATGCTGGACAGAGACGTGGGGTGAGTCCTTCTGCTTTTGTAGAGGGTAGTGTGTTAATCTAAATTGCATGTGATCAATTGGACCTTTTTCCAGTTTCCAGACTTTTTCAGTTTTTCTTCAGTCACATCAACTTTTTTGAATTATGCAGGCACCAATCAAGTAACAGTTTCAATATTTTCTGTGCGAAATCAGACAGGCGCAAACTGTGGTATAGATATTATGATCAGGGTCAGTCAGCTACCACTGTTTCTTCAAAAAACGCTCAACATATGATTATTATATGATCATTATACCAACTATCATGCAGTATAGAACTAACTTCACTGTACATGCTAGGGATAAACTAATCACAGATTTGAAATCGGCATGAAAAACACTGCAGAGCCCACGTAAACGTATCTCTGATGGTTTTGACCTGTTGACCTGTGTTATTGCCAGTGTATTTTACCATTTGCTGTTTTCTGCAGAGCAGTCTAGTGTAGGTCCAGTGTGGGTGCAGTGATGTGATTTAGATTCAGGTTGACACCTTAAACTGCAGCCTCATTACTCAGTTAAAGCCTTTAGTTATTTTACATGATTAAAATTTGATTTGATGATGGAAAAAACCCTGATTATTGTGTTAAGTCACAGTGAGCACAGTGAGCAGTTTACATGGAGTATATTTTAAATTCTCTTAAAAATTTCTTCTGTAGAAAATACACCGCCTTTTTGTTTTCAAATGCCAAGGTCAGCAAGGTCTGATTAAAGCCCTTGGGATTTAGACTTTTATGATAAACTTTATATTGGTTATTGTTTGGTTTAGTCAATTTTTATTGTTTGGCCTTATTTCATTGTCAAATAACTGGTTGATTACTCAGCCACTAATGTGATTGATGATGGCAAACTTGTTAGGAGAATTTAACTAATAATACACTTATTATTTCATTATTAATTTAAATAATTCAGCAAGTACTGTGAAACAATAATGTAGTAGGAAATACTTACATACAAGAGATTGAAATGACCTTAAAATGATGCTGTTTTATAAACACGTTTGTCACATTGCTTTGGGTGTCTGTGTGATGTTGATGGGGGTTTTGCTGAGTCAGTCAACAGTGCTTTGGCTTTAGGAAGATAGTGGCTGAAAGAATTGCTGGTGCTGATCCCACCATGTCTGTGGTAAACTGAGCTGTCAATTAACATCCTCTACTCTGATTGGACGTGGGAGGGGAGGGGGGTGCTAAAAGTGTTGTGGGTGCCATGTGCGTCTGCCTTCGCTGCACCACAGAGATAAGAGGGGGAGGAAAAAACGTCTGGGGAGGAAACGATCCCTTTCCTGTCTGAAATGGCGCCCACAGGGGAAATAAGACTTAATCCTGAATCATCAGCCCTGCTAAAGATGGAGCACTGTGGATATCAGCTACACACTGGAAGTGTAGATGTTTGTACAGTCCTTATATGATAAATTGCTAAAATATTTGATCTTTGCCTATGAACCATGAATCGGTTTATTTGATAGCATACTTTGTTTTGCTTTCCAGCCCAACGCCCATGTACCCCCCAACATATCTAGAGCCTGGGATAGGGTAAGTAAATTGTCACAGTTCTCTATCTGAGTATATCATGGTTATTTATAGAGACACTACAACAACCCATGTTTAATAACAGCATAGTAACAGAGAGATGGATAATGTTTTAATTTATATTTACCTATGAGCTACTACATTTTGTCTACAAATGTACGTAATGTTTTGTGAACATGCTTTGCCATATTGTGCTGTTTTTCCAAATCTCCCTCCTTTAACGTCTAAGCTTGTAATAAGCTTTGTACTCCCATCAGTTTGTAGAGATATTTTTCAAAATACCTGGAGAGTGATTCATTCGTGTTTGTGTAGGGTTTAACATAGGCCAGGATCAAAGTGACTCTGTTTTCCTCTTTGTCTGTCAGGAGGCACACACCGTATGGGAACCAGACAGACTACAGGATATTTGAGCTCAACAAACGACTACAGAACTGGACAGAGGTGAGCAAGGCACAAACATAAAGAATCCTTTAGTCCTACTTGCCTGAGGGGAAATTCCATGTCTGAGCCCTCCCTGGGCTCCACATATTTGGGCAGCACCAGTTCACCCATTGTATCTTAAAACATCGCTTAGATACTTTATCATATCTGTGATCTACTGCACTGTGCAAAAGTTTTAGGCACCTGCAAATAAAAAAAAAAACTGTTCACATGAGCAGTGACTGTTTTCTTTTCCACCTCAGTATTATTAAATATTCCATATAAAACAAAAACATTATCATTCAAGTCCTACCTTCAGCACAACACCACTGGGTGGTTGCTCTAGCGGGGCTGTCCCCTGTAGTTAGGGAACGGATGTCGCTTTGAATAAAAGTGCCTGCTAAATGCTAAGTAATATTATACAGGAAATAGTGATTTAATGTACAGTTTGTCAGTATGTTCTTTGAGGAAGCCCAGTGTAACTTTAAATTATCAGAAGAATCTTTTTTTGAAACCCTCTCTTTCAAATTTGGATTTTAAATGGCTTAATGTGATTCTTTTGCCAGGCTACACTGAACAGTGATGTGGAAAAACTAATGAATAATCAGCAAATTAACAAAACCAGCAGTAAATTGGAAATCTCCAGTTTTTCTTGTGTGACTCCTGTGTGACATGAATCCACAAGCTGTATAAACAAGAGCAAAAGGTTACAATCAAAGGAGCTGGAACATATACATCAGTATATGGTTATTGATTAGAACATTCAGCCACTGTTGCACTCACATCAGTGATGGAAATTTGGAAACCGCATTCACTCTGTGAATAATGCGCAGTCTAATAGATCTTAATTATCTTAAATCGAATTTCCTCTCTTAGAGAGTGGATATAATGAACGCTGACCCCACACTATTCAACATTTTCCTATAGGCTGGATATTGCATGGGTTCTTAGTAGGGTTATCATTAACCTGCTGGTCAGTTTTATATTATCTGTTGATAGTCAGATTTTTATTTATGCATTTAGACTTTAAAATATGCCTGAGGCAGCAGTGATGAGGTAGTTGTGTCGGAGCGCTCAAAGATGAAACTGTTTTTTTGTCTAAAAACGACTTAAGTCTGCTGTATGTTAGAGTAGTAAATATATCCCTATAGCTAAATGTACACTCATCTCGGCAGTAGCTGTCCCGTCCCTGCAATCTTACCCACCCTGTCTTTTCCTCCAGGATTGTGATAACTTGTGGTGGGATGCCTTCACCACAGAGTTTTTTGAAGATGACGCCATGCTGACAATCACCTTCTGTCTAGAGGACGGCCCCAAGCGATACAGTAAGCCTCTTAAATGATTATTTTAATCATTAGTATTATTTTCACTGCATGATTTAATAGATGGAAATTGTTTTCTGTCCTCAGCAATTGGCCGGACGCTGATCCCACGCTATTTCCGCAGTATATTTGAGGGAGGCGCAACAGAGCTCTACTATGTGCTAAAGCATCCTAAGGAGTCCTTTCACAACAACTTTGTGTCTCTAGATTGTGACCAGTGTACGATGGTCACTCAGAATGGCAAGCCTATGTTCACACAGGTATGTCCTGCAGCAGCAGAGCATTTGATTGCTATTGTAAATGTGTGGTGACAGAGAAAATATATAATAAATGGCCTTTCGTCAACATCTTTAAAACTGTTCATGCAAAGGAACTAGTGGTGCAACGGATCAAAAAATTCACGGTTCGGATCGGATCATGGTATTAAGTCACGGACCGGATCACTTTTCGGATCCGCATAAAAAAAAAGACAAGACAAATAAAACTTTCCATTTATTTAAGTATTTTTGCCCATTAAAAACATTCAACTCAAGACTCATTCCACACAATTATATAACTACAACATAGGGCATAATTACAATAAACAGTAATCCGGACTCGTTCGTGAATTTTCCGGAGCACGCGTCGCTCTCTCTCTCTCTCTTTCGCGCGCACGCCTCTCTCTGTCTCTCTCACTCTCGTTCGTGACTTTTCCGGAGCGCATGTGTCTCTCTCCCTCTCCCTCTCCCTCTCCCTCTCTGCATCACTCTCTCTGTCTCTCTCTCTCGTTCGTGACTGTTCCAGAGCGCGGGTCTCTCCGGTTTTACGCGGATCCGGACCCGTTCGTGAATTTTCCGGAGCACGCGTCTCTCTCTCTCTCTCTCACTCTCGCACTCTCTCTCTCGCATGCGCGTCTCTCTCTGTCTCTCCTCCACCTCCGCTACCGCTGGCCATGACTATCGCTTGACAGACTGACTACACCATTTCGGTTTGTGCGTGTGAATATGTATATATAAACTTACTCTATTTGCAGGTGTGTGTGGAGGGCCGTTTATACTTGGAGTTCATGTTTGATGACATGATGAGGATAAAGACGTGGCACTTCAGCATAAGGCAGCACAGAGAGCTAATCCCCCGCAGCATCCTGGCTATGCATGTATGTATCTGTGGATATAGTTCTCTTTTCACCAGAAGAAATATTAGCACATTGATATTTATGAGTCATTTGTCATGTCTACTGTTCCAGGCCCAGGACCCACAGATGGTGGACCAGCTGTCTAAGAACATCACGAGATGCGGCCTCTCCAACTCCACTCTAAACTACCTCAGAGTGAGTGCTCATACTGCATCCATATGTACCAGCTGTCTCACTGTGACACTTCAGTATTCATATAAACTTTCCTGGCTGTTCCAAATATGGCTTAAATTTGCTCCAGATTTTACGCCTACACTTTTATTTATAAGACTCCTTAAGATACAGGACTATTACAATTACTTTTTACAAATGAATCATAGATTCAAATTCACAAGCTCATTGATGTGTTGACAATTTTATTGGTGCACACTGCCAGTTTGTTTCTTGGAAGAAACTGCTTGAGGGTTTATTTATACTTCTATGGTTTATTTGATACGTGTAATTAACACTTGATGTGGTTTAGGACAGACTTTGTTCTGACAAAATTTCGTCCGAGAAATTTTGGTACTGTGGTTTGGATTGGGTTTAGACAGAAAGTTTTCAGGCTGTATTCAGGTTTGTGCGTAATTAGCTTTAAACAAGTGTGGAGAAGAGGTGTGGGAGGGGAAAACAGGTAGCATGATGAGCTCATTCTTCAAAGTGAGCTTGAGGCTAATTTTTTGTGCTTGTAATTTAGTGGCTAGGTTTGCCATTTTCAACCCTACATGTGTGCTGAAAAAGGGGTCAGGTTAATGTGTACAGGCTAGTATACAACCTGTGGGAAATGGTGTTTTGATTTTAATCAATCGTTTTCCCTCGCGATCTCCCCACACTCATACACATGCGCACACACGCACACGAGTTACTCATTACTCAGTGAGACTTTTAGACGTCTGTAGCTTGCAGAAGCTACTCTTACAAAGAAGGTCAAAGATGTCTTGCAGCATAAAGTTGACTTGGAAACCTGCTCTTACTGTAATACCTTAGAACTGGAATGAATGTTCTTTTCTTCATGCTTCGTAATGTCTGAATGTTTTATGAGCTTTTGCAATATCATTACTCAAGATGAACACAGTCTAGGAGATTTTGACCAACATGTTTCCTTTTAATATCCTTCTACCTCTGTAGCTGTGCGTGATTTTGGAGCCCATGCAAGAGCTCATGTCCAGGCACAAGACGTACAGCCTGAGCCCCAGGGACTGTCTAAAGACCTGTCTGTTCCAAAAGTGGCAGAGGATGGTTGCTCCACCAGGTGGGTGGACATTTGCTTTTATAACGCAGGGCTTTGTCGTTCTTCCTGTTCTCACATGTGTTTTTGTAGTCATGTCTATGCTTTTAGGTAGTGTAGAACAGTAGGTACTTGCACAGTACCCCAACATAGCAACCGGTACTTGCTTGCCTGTTCTAAACATTTGTTGAGAACTGTTGGCCTGCTGTGCTGAAACACTTCCTTTTCACATCATAAAGCTTTGTATGGTCCGTTTCTCCTCAGCGGAACCAGCACGGCAGGCACCCAACAAACGGCGGAAGCGCAAGATCTCAGGCGGCAGCACCATGAGTGCAGGAGGGGGCACCAACAACAACACCAACAGCAAGAAGAAAAGCCCTGCTGGCAGCTTCCCTCTCCCTAACCAAGTACCTGTAAGCAGACTTACAACAAGCACTATTTTCATATTGGATCCTGTCAGTGACTTTTGATGGGGTCAGATCATGAAAAAAAAATCTAATTTTCCTTGCTTGCAAGGGATCCAAACATTGGATACGTTTATTTTTAATGCCCCTGAGGATTTCATTGAACCATTTGTTGTAAGCCATAATGTAAAGGCATTTAATTTATATGTATATAATGACTAATAATATATTCATCTTGGAGACAAAAACAAAATCAGCCTGTTAAAGTTGGAAAATGTATTACTGACTTTATTGTATTGCTGATCTGATTGCTTTTGGGATGTAAAGTCGCATAAGCATTCTAATTATACAAGATTAAAACTAGATTATGGGTTTAAATTGTGCATATTAATATTTCTTCACTTTCCTTGCCCCTCACTATGTATTTTAATGGTTTGTTCCTTTTATTGCAGGATGTGATGGTTGTGGGTGAGCCCACTTTGATGGGAGGGGAGTTTGGCGACGAAGACGAGCGTCTGATCACCCGGTTGGAGAACACGCAGTTCGATGCAGCCAATGGCATCGATGATGAGGACAGCTTCAACAACTCCCCCGCTCTGGGTGCCAACAGCCCCTGGAACAACAAGGCTCCATCCAGTCAGGAGAGCAAGAGCGACAACCCCACTTCACAAGCCTCTCAGTGAGACTCAGGCCGAGAGGGGAGGGTAGGGGAGGTGAAAGGAGAGGGGCTCACGGAGGAGAAAGGTGTTAGGTGGCGGCAGCGAGGGCGAGAGGATGGCTGACTCACTCATCTACATGCAGAACCACGTACACAAAAACGGCGGCTTTCCATTCCGCCCCTGTCTCAGTGCGCTGGAGAAACGAGCGAGACGGAGACTGAGGGCCTGAGGCTAGAGAGCCAGGACATTAAAGAGTGAACGAAGCAGATGACTTATTGGGTTTTAATGATGATAATCCGGTAGCCGTGAAGTTGTTGGTGTTTTATGGTCCAAACTCTCCTCCAAGGAAGGTGTAGATAGTTCATATGTTTAAGTTAAGGAAGGAGTTGGTTGCTTCATCCTCAGAGGAGAAGACCAACAAATAAAATGCCAGCAAAGCGCACACAAACACACACACACACACACACACACACAAAACTGGCAAAAGGTGAAGGCTGTTGTCCGTTTTGGTCCGCTTGCTCTGAAACCCAACCCTGGAGCAGGAGCGGGCGTACTTCCATTCAAATCGTTCCCTGCCATTAGTAGAAGATTTGGACTGACGTCACAACACATGAAACCCAGTATACCACCACCACCACGCTGTAGAACAGCCCGGAGTATGGTCCTGGTTTTAACGAGGGGAAGATGGAGAGCATTTAAAACGAAGCATTTTGGAAAATTTTATCTGCATTTTATACCAGCCTCTATTTCCCTAGAATGTTTTTATTTGATTTTTTTTTTACCGACATTGAAAGCTACAGACCAAGGAGCTATGAGGACTTTCAAGGTCCTTAAAATCTCAACCCTCAAATTATATTGGTTTGTATTATTTTTTAAAAAAGAGAGTAATTTAGTGTGGGCTTTTATTTCTTTTTGTGTACTTGTGCTTGTATATTTAAGGTAGTAGCAAAGTTCTGTATAACTGTATGAAAATGTATTCTTCCTTAGCATTACCTAAAGCCATTCTGATCCGATGTGCAAAAAAAAGAAAAAAAAAATCCTACAAAAAAAAAAATGACCCCCTCCCCCCTATCTCTCCCCTAATTTTATGAACTTGTGTAAAATTGATTGATTCAGATTAAGGGTACGGTCTCGCCAGATTGATCTTTTCATCTTTAGTAGGAGTGCGCTCTGTACGTAAAGGCCAACCAAAGCGCTGACCTTATCACCCCAGTCATTACGTGTCAAAATGAGAATTTCATGTACAAGCAAATTAGGTAGCATCGCTCCACTATGTATATTAGCCAGTGTGATTTATTGATTTGTTGTCTCCGTCTTCGGGTCATTCTGTCATAATCTGCACAAACGGGTTTTGTTCAGTGCATGTCAACATGGACACGTCTTAATTGTCTGTGGACCATATTTCATTTGCCATGGGGAGACAGAAAATGAAATCTATCTGGTCATTGAATGCATTGGTCAGTTTTTGTTTTTTTTGTTTTTTTTTAATCCGTACCCTGCCCAGTTTATCATTTCCATTAAAATTGTGAGATTTCTGCCAGCCCTGCACTTGTAATTGAAACTAAATGGTGATCTGTCCCCCTTCTAACCCCGTAGACACCCACTCTTTGATATATCTATTTTTTTTTTAGTTTCTGCCCTTGACTAAATTAATGTATGTACCAATAAAATATGAATTTTCACTTTAAAACGGAAAAACATGTTTGTTGTTTTTATTGGTGCTCTGAATCATCATTGAACATGAACTACTGAAGATCGCTGTCCAACCTCTTTTACATTTATTTGTGGATCTGTAATGCTGACCATGCAGTAGGGCTGTGTATGTGGGACAGTCCATTCACAATGGTGGAGCCACACTGGTCACACATTCACAGTCTGCAGGACCTGTTCATTCACATCACCTTCATGACCTTCCATCCAGACTGACAAGCCATGCAGTGCTTTGCTGTCCTCTAGTGGAAGAACAAACCTCTACAAATAAACTGGGGCATATTGACTTTATGGAGGAAAGGATTAGGACACGCCTCTTAATTTCTTGAATTTAGGTGGCCCCTTACTTCCAGTGGACTTGACTGGCCCACAAAGAGCCCTGACCTCAACCCCATCCAGCACTTTTGGGATGAACTGGAATGGAGGCCTTCTCGTCCAACATCAGTGCCTGACCTTGTAAATGCTCTACAGAATGAATGGGCACCAATTCCCACAGAAACTCCAAAATCTTGTGAAAAGCCTTCCTAGAAGCTGTTACAGCTTCCAATGCGGATCAACTCCAGTCTGTGCATCTGAATGCAATGCAAGTCCCTGTGATGGTCAGGCGTCCCAACACTTTAGTTCAAATAGTGTAGGACTGGTAGGTACATCCACATGGCTACTAGCTCAGGCAACAGGAAAGGACGTTTTCCTAAACTAACAGGGTGGACCTCATGTTTCAAAACCTGTAAAATGATATACGTGTTTCATTTAGTCAAAGTGGACTAAATGCAAGCGGGATTTAAGGTCATGACCTATAGCGGCGCTTTGGGAATATTATTTGTATTTTAATAATAAGTGGTAATAATAAATGGAAATGTCCTCTTCATGTGCTCTTTGAAATAAGTGACCATCACTCATTCTATCACCCTGTTTATGATCCATCGCCATAAAATAAACGCCTTATGAAGAACCAGTTAGAATACGACTGATATATAATCATACCCCTTTGATCCCAATACTAAAATTATTTTTAAATATATTTAGATAATTTACTGAGATCACAGCATCTACTAGTATTGCATTCATTCAATGTCGTATTTAGACTTGGACAAGAAAGTGACAGATCCTCAAGACTCCTTGCTGTGATTTTAATAGAATACATATTTTGGGGTACTAGTGCATCATGATTAAGAGGGAGATATACAGTAATCCCCTGCTTTTTATGGGGGGTGGACTGTGGAGTTTAAAGTGCTTGGGTGATTGCACCGCAGAAAAATAACGCTTGGAGCATGGGGACTCAACCCTGGTGTTTTGAAAAAAGTGCTTCCAGGTCATTTACAGTCTGTCCCCTTGTGTGAAAAAATATATATTTATTGCCACAAAAAAGCAAAAAAAAAGTCAGGATATTTGCAGTTTCCGGGTTATTGTGGGGATTTCCGCCTAAAACTATGAGTTTGGTTCTCAAAAAATCAGAGTGTGACTAAATCCACGACTCCTGATCCTCGTAAAACTGGGGGGTTACTGTATAGCCTTTAGGGAGTGTAGTGGGTGTACATTTAAATCAATCTGGGGCCCAACAAATACTGGGACCTCATGCAACATATATTAAGTGTGCTCGCCCCTTTAGCTCTTTTTCCCTTCACAAGCTTCAAATGGTCCAGAAATCACGTCAAGACCCTCACTGGCATTCAGTTTAAAGTTTTTCTGTCTACTTACAAGACTCTTAACAGCCTCTCTCCTTCTGTCAGATCTTCTTAGAGCTAAACATACCTACAGACATGTTCGAATACTGTTTTGTACTGTAATACTGAAATGGCACGTCCAGGTGCTGTTAGATATATTAAAAAAACACTTCTTCATTAATAAGCCCCCGCACTTACACATTCTTTTAATGATAATTTGGCCAGTTCGCCAAAAAAGAAAAGAAAGAGCAACAGCATCGTACAATACACTGGAGAAGGAATTAACACAGACTAGTGGAGGACCTAAAACACACTATTTTTACAGCATGAAAGAACTGACATGCATAATTGGCCACTCTTGTTCCTCACTCTAAATCCTCTAGTCAATAAATTCATTTGATGCTGGTGCCTGCTTATTCTGGAAGGGTTCCAGGCAGAGTTTGAAAGAGCCATCTGCTCTCGGCTGGTGCGTAACTGGACCCTTTCGGAAAACAGATGATTCCTTACTGTTCATAGGGTGAGCCTGGGGCTACCAGTACGGGCTGCGGCTGGACCTCTGAGAAGAGGGTCATGGGTTCAGTTCTCACCGGAGAGCTACAGCCGTTGGAGTCATAAACACAAAGCTCACATTCAAAGAGCCTACAATGGTGTTTCTTGTTCGGTGTTACGGCCCATAGGTACGTGCTAAGTTCCCTATAGATCTGCAGTGGAGCCTCTTTGGGAAACCAGCGTTTGGATGTGTTTGCTTTAAATTACATTGTTATAGCTCTAAAGTGTGAGCTGTGAGACTCAGCAAAGCAGCACAGTGGAGTGTGCAAATATTTGGGCACCCTTCCAGTCAATCCACTAATATCACATTTTAAGGCATCGGAGCTTATTTGACCCATTAGGTCTTTATCCATGTTAGGCCTAAACACTTCCAGATCATTGGCCTGATAAATTGACCTTAAACATGACATTCAACATCCATGGGTTCATATGAGATGGCCAAGGAACAGGAACTCAAGATAAATTAGAGATTTTAAAAGGTATGTAAACACGTTTAATGTTATTATTTGAGATGCCAGTAAGAAATGGAAGTCGAGAAATAATCTTAAGACCAACCTTTAAAATATATGCTCATAGAGTGATTAGGTATAAAACATAAAACCCTCATGTCACTACAGGAAGGTTGAACTGCTACATGAAAGGGTCACCATAAGTGTAGGATCAGTGCTGTGGTCTGGTGAGCAAAAATGGAGTATTTCAGGAAAAGAACTCCATGCCATATTACAAGCGTGGGAATTGATCTATCATGCGTGTCACCAAGTGCCCCAGGAAATGTAAGAATAGATGGAAGAATCCTGAAAGCCGATGTTCCACAGTCATTGAAGAAACTGAAGAAGAAAAGAGGCTGGTTATTACAAGACAATAACCCAGAACACGAGGCAGCTGGTAGCCTAGTAGTTAGGGCAGTCGCCCTGCAATCAGGACATTGTGGGTTTGATTCTCAAACCTACTAAGCACCTCTGAGGTATCCCAGGTGCCGTGTTCCTGCCTGGCTTCCCACTGCTTCACTCGGTGAATGGGTTAAATGCAGAGAAAGACTTTCATGCTGTATGTTCATGTATGACAGAATTTTCACTTTCAATATATTCATACTCAAAAATGCATCCAAATGAACTCTAAACTAAAAAATGAAAAATTAATGAATGTTCTTCACTGTATCCCGACAGTGTTTATAGACTTAGACTTAGACTTAGAACTTAGACTTAGAAGCACTTTATTTATCCCCAAGGGGCAATTAAAAGGCAGGCACACAGAGCAACACCAACAAAACAACAACAAATATTATATATACATATATATATGTACACACATATATATATGCATAAATACAACATGTACATATACACACCCATATGCGATACATACATATACATACATACCTACACACATACACATACAATATTATATCATATATAATTATAATCATTAATAATTCTCAACTACAACCAAAAGATGGGGAAAAAACAAGAGACTTTGATCTCAGCGTAAGCGACTCTTATAAAACACTTAATGAAAGGGTGCTCAAACATATTACAAGTTTAATATTTAGATTTGAACAAATAAATAATAAAAGTGTACGGAAAGTAGAGGTGGTGCAGAGGTTGTGTTAACATCTTTTCACCTAGAAAATCAACCCAATGTGCAATTTAACCAGGACGTTCAAACTTTCACAAGTCATATGTACATTCTTCCTCTACGGAACCGCCACATTCTTTCAAGCAGTAAAAGCAGTGATAAAGTTTCCTTTCCACCACACTGTTTTTTTAAAAAGGGCTTTTATTCTAAAAGGCTGAATTTGATCTTTCGGTTCTGGTCAGTGACATTTAGAGACAATGCTCCGTGTGTTGGCTTGATTGAAAATGTTCAGGCCATTATCGCATGACATTTCAGGAAGAAGTACCACACAGGCCTGAGTGGCAAATATCGCCTCTGGTTCGCATTGATAAGCTGTGCAGCAGACAGACAGTTACATTAAAATGTCCAACTTGTATCCAGACTCGCACGGCACATTTTCCACATACAGATTTTGTTACAGATTCCACGCTTGAGCTGAGCTGCCTTTATAAAACGTGGCCCTGTGGCTTCTCTCCTGAAAAAAGAACAAGGGACCGGCTTTTTGGTTCCCATGGATCCATAGCTGTGATGTTTCTGACATCTTTATATGACATCAGTATCACTTACTTTTGTTTTATGTAAAGACTCATTGAAGAATAGAAGTCCACACAGCATACGTTTTAAAGTGGGTGTTTTTTCTTCTTTTGTGTCAAGACAGAGCTGTGGACTGATAGGAAATGGACTTCTGTGTGTTGTTCACAAGGTTTTCTCACTTATACATATTATTACTACATTGTGAATCACTGTCTATGAAGGAAAACACTTATTTAAGCTCATAAGGGGGTGTAGCAGAGGGCAAAAACATGTAAATGATATGATGTTTTCATTTTAAAATGCCATTTTTTTTAGGATTTTGCACTCATGTGGAAAGATACCCTACCATATCACTTTTATTTTAGTTCAGTGCCGTACATTTCATGAACTCATCCAAAGAGAATGCACATGGTCCACTATGACCTTTTTATATAACTGTTTATTTCTGCAACATTTTTGCAGTTTACTTTTTGTAATGAAAACGAAGCATTGCATAACTGTTTCGATTTGTTTGCTTTGCATTCTGTATTGGTTAAAGTCATGTAAAACTTGTGCAGAGAATCGAAATATAGAGTCAAGAGGCGTAACGATACAAGATCAGGACCACTTTTTCCTAATCGGTAAAAGGAAACAATACATGATACCCGATTGTGGCCTAGGTGGACTAATAACCAATTAACTTCCAGCTTCAATGGAGGGCCCCACAAATTCATGGGAAGTGGTGCCACCCGTCCCAGACACACTGCTCTAGATACAATATATGGTATTGGGACTGACCTGTTTTCCAGGGTTTGGGCTAGGCCCCTTACTTCCAGTGAAGGGTAATCTTCATACTTTAGCATACCAAGACATTTTAGACAACGCCATGCTTCCAACTTAGTGGACACAGTTTGAGGAAGAACCTTTTCTATTCCAGCGTGACTGTGTCCCAGTGCACAAAGTGAGCTCCATAAAGACATGTTTGGATGAGTTCCGTTTAGAAGAACTTGACTGGCTGCACAGAGCCCTCACCTCAACCCCATCCAACACCTTTAGGATGAACAGAGACTGTGAGGTAGGATGAACAGAGACTGTGAGGTAGGATGAACAGAGACTGTGAGGTAGGATGAACAGAGACTGTGAGGTAGGATGA
>JBBPDB010000039.1:1063408-1085962 GCA_037974465.1 Brachypetersius altus | reverse complement strand
TATATATACACATATAACCTCAGTGATGATACTAGATGATATTACCCTACCTTTTGATTGCAGGGCCAATGCCCTAACCACAAGGCCATCCACTGATAATATTTTTTTAATGTTATATTTTTAATAATAGTTTTATGCTTTATGTTCTTATTATTGGTTATTATTTTATTATTATTATTTTATTAATTATTATTGTTGCATTTATTGTTTGACATTTGCAATACTATAAGTATTTAATATTTTAATGCAATGAAAATGCTAAGATGTCTCGGGAATCCGTTTCTACACATCCAACATTCTTTGAGACAAAACAAGATTCATTTAAACCGCGTTGATGGAACAGACCTCCCGCTTAACTAAGTGAGACTTTTTCGAAGTATAAATCAACACAAAAAACAAATCAACTCAAAACGCCAGGCACAAAATCAACCTTCCTTCATGGCCAGCTTAGTCCTCAGACCTAAATCCCATAGAGGTCATAAGAGAGGACCCAGGACTAGAGGTTGTCTGATATGGGTTTTTTCTATGGCTGATGCTGATATTTAGAAATCGGGGTCAGCCTATGACTGATATATGACACTGATTATTATTTGATACATCTCATAAAGTATGAAAATTCCACAGAAATTTTCGATTTAAAAATACACTTTTAAGGCCAGCATTTGTCAAGTCTAGAAGAATAAACAAAAATAGCCTAGTGGTTAGACTACACAGGCTCCCATTGTTAACTGTAACTACATTTTCAGCGGTTGTATGTGTCCATAATATGGACAGTATATTTGCATTCTGCATTTCAGCAGAGCCAACCATCAGCACCTTCTCCACCTGGGACACCTGAGGCTCAACCAGACCCAACACCCTTTAGCCACAAGTGCTCCTGGGTAAGGCTTTTTATCTGTCTGTGATAATTAGAGCTTTACATTTTGTTAAATAAATAGCATTAAAACAATGACTGTGTTATTCGGCTCCTACATATTGTTCTTCCTAATTAACACACTGTCACATTTCACCTGAACTCACCCCACTGCATATTGCTCATTATAGGTAACTGGAGATGCTCCATCTCCCCAGACTCCACTGCTGGCAATTTCTCCCCCTCAGCCAGAACCTGAGCCTCAGGCCCAGCTTTAACTATCCAGAGTGATTTTGGGGTAAGGTTGTGCCTGCTGCTCTTGTCAGATCTACATCAGTTTTCTTTTAAACAATTTTATTTGTCAGCTATAAGGAGATCTTTTTAATTTGAGACACTTTAATAAATTAGGATTTATTCAAATATTAACCGAGCAGTAAGAAAAGCTTTTTTTATGCAGTTTTTGCTTCATGCATTAACCAACATACTATCCTATTTAAACTACTGTGTATTTGACCTCATAGGTGACTGGAGATGGATCTGACCAGAACCCAACATACAGCACATACAAAGGATCTGTATATTTGACTGTATAGACGGCTGAAGATCTCGCTGTCCCTCCTGAAGCTTATCAGGTGCCTACTTTATGGTAAATCCCTGAATTTTCACTCTTTTGCTTTATCAGATAGAACTTTCCTGTTTAATAAATATGAATTAATAAATATTGTTTATTTTGAAACATATTTGCTAGTTGTCCACATTTGTTTCATTGTCCCAGTTTCTACTTTGCCATCCAGAGGAGTTTGCTCTTAGGCTTTCAGCCTTGCGTCAGGTTTTTACTGTAAGTCTACTAAATGAGCCTCTGTCTTTACACACCAGTGCGTTTTCAGTTGTTCTTTCCTGACAGTGGTTTCTTGGTTTCACTCTGCAGAGCGTAATAAGCAACAGCCATCATTCCAAATATGCCAGAGTGGCCAGCAGGGACATTCTTTGAGGACTGGCTGATTGAAATGCAAGGGTAACAAAAAACGTTCATGTAAAAGAAACCCGAATTGTGTTCCGTCTGATCTTATGAATAAGAAAAAAGCCTCTCTCTTTCTTCTATAGGCGGTTCCAGTCTTCAGTGAGGCGTATGATTACCTAATGGAATTTGCTTAGAATGCATCGTGAAGCTATTTGCACTGAGCTGATGGAAGTGGAGTGATTTCAGACTCTCTTGGTCTTAGTTCACATTCTGGTCCTATCAGTGAGTGAGGCTGTGACAGTAATGTTTCTAATCTTCTTAGACGCACCACCACAACATTTTAGACATTGTCTTTGAGCTTGTGCTGATGGGGGGTGCAGGGAGCGAGGCATCCGATCTTTGTGGTAAGAGACCTTAGAACCATGGGACACTTTGTGTTATGTCCTAGATATGTTATAAAGCATCACAGAGCTGTAATGACTATTGCTCCATACAGAAATAGTAATTTGAGAAAATGTAAAATGCAAAAATAGATACACATGGAGTGATCTGCTCAGTTTTTTTTGTTTTCTCACACTGTTCCAGGCACCAGGAGGATTCCTCGGGCACCTGATGACAGCGGTCATCTCTTCTAGCCCTGTCAGCGCACAGAGAATGCTGAGCCGTACTTGTTCCTGCTCCTGCCGAATTAAGTCACAGCAATACTTAATTCAGCATTTCAAGCTTTTTATATGAATTATGTGAACAGTACATGCTTTAAGTGAGGCCACAGAAAAAACATTTTAGTTCCCTAAAGGACTACTTTTGATAATGAGATGTTGTTTAAAGGTATAAAGAACCTTCACAGTGTATTTTCTTTTGCATTGCTGTTCTTTCAGCTCATAACAGCTTTGTCCTCTCTCTCAGGATGAAGCGCTGCTACCTTTGGATGAGATCTTTGGTGGACAGGATCATACTGGATCCTGAACCCCTGTCTCTCTCTCTCTGGGATTCTCTGGAGAAACATGTCCAGCAGTTATTGACATGACTGCAGACCACTTAGTAGCTCTTTTCTATTTTAATGTATATAATATACATATAATATTATTCTAATTATTAATAAGTATAAATAACATGTACGCAATAACATTCATAGTTTTTTTCAGATAACCAGAATAACATTTGTATTTTAAGGGTGATATACTCAGAGTTTCCTTCTACTGGGAGGAACACTTTTTTATCAGGTCAGCCCATCATACAGATGTATATTACATTCACTGTAGCCCATTTTTTGCTAAATAATTTATCACTCACTCTTTTACCCATCCATTAGTGGAAAGGGACCACCTCATGACCATCTCTGACCCAGTCTTACTTGAAATGCAGACCATTTTCAGCACAGCAACACCACCAGCATAGTAGTGGCTGTGTTCTTATGACTTTGGTATCAGGCACAGCACAATTGCATTTTAAAACACAGTGTATTATTGGTTGCTTTGTTTGACCCTTGTACCTTGTTGTATGTGTACAATTAAAGGTTGTAGCAGATCATTTTATATGCACAATTTAGTCCAGGGGATTGCTGTTCCGTTCCTGAAGACCCACTTCTACACACAGTTAAAGTTTTACCTGCCACCAGGACTGTGGGTCCCCAGGACTGGAGATGAGAACCTCTGCTCTAACCCTCAGTCAGGCTGCAGTCCAGGCAGAACACACCACGTCATAATTTTTCCTTATTTTACTCTTTAGACTCACCAGCTAAATATCCACCTTGGTGTGTTAGAACAGTGTTTGTCAGGGCCAGTCCATTAGATACTTCCTGTCCTGCACAGTCTTGTGTTTGATTCAACACACCTGGTTCTTAATATGATCTAATTATTATCCCCTTCTTGAGTTGGTCAGCTGTGGTCCTGTTGTGATCTCTGTCTGATGGATAGATAAATTATGATAAATTACACAAAAGCATAAGAACTACATTGTGAAGTGCAGAATGGTTGGTGCACCTGATAATCATTCATACATTAAGTGTGTGAAAAGTTCCATCTGCACAAAAACTATAATTTTGTTTCCAGCTGTGTGTAGTTCCACTCACACCACTGACTTTGACATTAAACTTAATGACATTGTGATGTAACCATCATGAGAGATTTTATTCATTTGTTTTTTTTATCTAAAAGAAATTTGCATAAAAATGTTCCCAGATTTCGAAGTTTTGGTGGTTTTAATATCCCGAGTAACTGAAGGGTTAGGCAACACTGACTTATTTGTAGCCTACATCGTGTCCTTTATTGGTTAAAGCAGCCTTCAAACCACTATTTGGTTTGAACATCTAGTTTTTAACCATGTATGTGGATATTATTACTTTACAAATATGGTCCTGGTGCGTAATGCATGGGGTCCACCGTTCCCTGTTCTACAGAATAAAATATATTTTTTAAACGTGTTTCTTTTTATATACGCTAGTACTCTTTGTTTTTAATTCAGAAATAATTGTTTATTTCATACGTGTTATATTTTAGCAACATATTTGAGTGGTATTTAAAAAGTTCTCTGATTTTAAATACCAGTTAGGTCCATATTGTTCATATTGCTGCTCTGGCCAACAGAACGGACTGGATTTGTGCTGAAGTGCAATTTTATGTACAAACTCAACATCAAGCTCCTCCATTTTAATAGGGCAGAGGAGAAACAGTCGCTGAGACGGAAACTGACAGTGGGTAATGACAACAATGCGTTATTAAAGGTTCCTCTGATTCTACGTTTCAGCAAGTGAAGGCTGAAGAACTACGTATGAATTCTGGAGCGTTTGAGTTTGAACACCAGCTCCGGTACCGGTACGGCTCTATAGAAATTTAAAGAACGACCCAGATGGGACTCGAACCCACAATCTCCAGCTCCGGAGGCTGGCGCCTTATCCATTAGGCCACTGGGCCACTCAGCAAATGCAGGAGAGCTTGCTACAAAGTGTTTCTCCATGCCTAATTTGAACTCAATCTTCACCCAGTTCCAAACATGAAGTCGGTTTCCAAGAAATTACTTCTGCAAGCCGGAAGTTTGTGTAACTAAATAACACTAAAGCGCGCACAGTTTGTGTGTATCTTATAAAACAGTATCACTCAGACTTCCATAAATGATTACATTTATGTACATTACATTTATTTTGAATGATGAAAATGATTTCAGGCTTGAATAAAGGTTAAATATTCCATTTGGCTCTGCATTGAAGTGAGACAGGGCTTATGCACGTCCACCGAGTCCCTTGGATTTACACTATATACCCAAAAGTATTGAGACACATAGTATTGGGACACACGGGCCTCTTCCAGTGAAGGGCTTAATGCTTCAGTATACCAAGACATTTTAGAAAATGTTGTGCTTTCACCTTTGGGGGCACAGTTTGAAGAATAACCTTTTCTATTCCAGCCTGCCTGTGCCCCAGTGAACAAAGCAAACTCCATAAAGACATGGTTCGGTCTGAAAGCCCTGACCTCAACCCCTATCAACACCTTTAGGATGAACTTTAACGAATATATTGCAAGCTAGGACCTCTCGTCCAACATCAGTGCCTGATCTCATAAAGGCTCTACAGAATGAGTTGCAACAAACTCCAAAATTTCTGGAAAGGGTGGGGGCACCCCCATTTTAAAGTCTATGTATAGAATGCAATGTAATTAAAGTCTCTGTTGGTGCAATGGTCAGGTATACCAATGCTTTTGTCCATGTAATATATAAAACACAATTTTTTCCCTGTGTGGCTCGTCCACTACACAGGGATCAGATAGTGGATTCGGGACGCGACCCTGAACGTCACGCTGCTTCCACCCACGTGGTTTGAATATTTTTCTTGTGGCGCGGAATCGTAGCGGCAGAGCTTTAAAATGAGGGCGTATTTAACATAAAACTGTTTTATTTCACATATAATAAACTTGTACACGCTGCTTGGAGTTCAGCGCCTTTGTGGAGAAGCTGGCGAAATTCGTTGTTGACTGTGTTTGGGTGAGCTTTGCAACTTTTACTGTAGCAGTCCTGAACTGTTCTGTTCTGTTCTGTTCTGTGGTGTGGTGCTAAGCTAAACAGTAGCATGGAGAAGTTTGTAGAAATGTGCACATTTTCATTCTGAGCTTGTTTGTCCTGCTGTAAGGTGTGAAATGAGTCCCCAGAAACGAGCCCCCGACTCTGGAGTGCTGGAGGTCCGGTTCGTGGGAGATGGAGATGTTTTGGATCACATTGTGGAGAAACATGAAGGTACTGAGACATACAGACACAGAAACACACACACACACACACACACACATTAGTACATACATTCAAACATACATATGTATGTCAAAAAACAACATAAATCAGTAAGTCCTAGGGCCGCACGATATGGACAAAATATCAGTATTGCGATTTTACTACAACCGATTGTAGTTCCTTTATATTCCAGAGGGTCCATATCGCTTTTCTGGAGTTGGAGTTCAAATACGTGGTCGACAGTGCAGAGCAATGGGAAGTGTGAAAGAAAGTTGAAGAAGAGAGTGCAGGCAGAGTGGAATGGGTGGAGAGTAGCAAGTGTGTGTTGGGAAAAGGATGCTGAGGATGGAGCTGCAGGGAAGAGGAGTAGAGGAAGGCCTGGTATGAGATTTATGGTGTGTAGAGGGAGGACATGGAGGCAGTTGGTGTGAGAGAGAGAATGATTCAGAGAACAGAAGAAAATGGAGACGGTTGGTCCGCTGCGGTGACCCGTAATCGGGAGCAACTGAAAGTAGATCACTTTTCTGGAATTAAAAAGTGTGTAGATAATGGTACATATTTGCAGTCCCTTACTGCAGTTTGTGAGGTACCCACTATCCAAGGGAGTCAAACTCCAGTACAGCATAGTTTGATGGTTCTCCTACCAGGTGTTTCTGAGCAGGGAAATCACCAAAACGTGCTGGACCACGGCCCTCCAAGACTGGATTCTGACACCCTTGCACTTATCCCGTCAGTCAGTGAAGACGAACCACCATAGGGCCACCACTGAATACTAATATAGTAGTAACAGCTTTGGTTGTTATGTTTAAAGGATAGTGAGTGAAGGTCCATAGTGGAAGCTCAACTCAAAGTTTAGTAGGGAGTTTGTCCCATTTTACTACTATAACCCACTTAGCTTCTACTTTTCAAACAAAGCTCAGTGACAAATGCTTTCCACATTTGTATTGTAGGGTCTAAAGCACCCAAAGGTTCTGTACAAACCCTGGTGAGTCTAAAGAGCCCAAGAGAGGCAGCGGCAGACCCTGCTGAAGCAGATGAGGAGGGTGGAGTGTTTAATGAGCAAAATTACGTGGAGGCACTTGGTGCTGCTGAAGGTGAGACGCAACTCCAGTACTGCCAGAATGAAGATTTGCACTAAGTGTACTTTTAACTTTTTTTGAAGTAGTTGTTTGTTGGCCAGCTATTTTTCAAACCTTGCTTTCTTTTATGGAGCGTTGTTACTGATTTGTTACTTTCTCTTCCTGTGCAGGTGGAGAGGAAAATGGATCGGCCACAGCAGGAGCTTCAGTGTTCAGTTTCCAGACCATCAAACGCTCTAATAAAATGGCTCAGATGGGTGAGTCATAAGGGAATTATCAATGTGTTTGTATGTAGGTTTTTTTTTACCTTGCATATAATAGGCTCTAATTCCAGGTGTATTCATTAGCAGAGCTGCTTGTCCTAATAAAGTAAAAAGCAGGGAAACACCCTGAGCAGCTCATCAGTGCACTGCATGATATTATAGTATGTTATAGTATGTTGGAGTGAAATTCTTTTTTCTGCGTTTAACCCATTCACAAAGTGAAGCAGTGTGCAGCCAAAAATGAGGGGGGCTCGGGGAGAAATGTGTGGGGGCGGTACCTTGCTCAAGGTGATGAAACTAGCAGTGTTGGGATTTGAACCCACAACCTTCTGATTTCAGGGGCAATACCCTAAACACTAGGTTACACCCATAATGGGTTAAAAAATGAGGTAGGAATTCAAATGTAAACATACAAATACCTTTTGTTTGGAATTCAGTTACTGCAAACAAATCTCTCGCCTGTTAGTCCCGAGTAGCTCTTTTTTATATGCAATATACAATTGCAGGTTAATTATATGCACATGTATTTGTGTTGATTAGCCCTCCAGTGGATGTTGAGATACTCACTTTGTCTGCACCTTCTACAGCATCAGAGTGGGCACGAACACCTGGGAAAAATGTCACCTTTAGTACACCTGACAGTCCAGAGGAACCGCTCAGCCCCGAACGTCCAACCCGGAGTTAGTCATCATCTCATTTTATATTATGTCTCTGTCTCTCTCTCGGTCCTCTTTTTCATCTCCCTCCTTCCTGTGTTAATAATATGTAATAATCCTCCATCTCTCCTTACGCACTGCAGAGTCGGCCAGTCAAAACAAAACTCCTCAGAAGGTAATCCCAGAAATGCCTTTTCCTGCAGCGTATGCAATATTTTTGATACAATTTCTTTACTGATTTTTACATTTGGTGTTTTAGAGTAATATGTTAAAGTTCCTTGGTAAAAATGTTTCATGGATTACACATCCTCTGCAGAGAGCATGCTTAACTGTTCATTTGCTGAATTTTATTATTATTGTTATTCTTAATGCTTTTTAGATGTTATTTCCTGTATATTATTAAATTCATGGATTGTATATATGAAATTCATTTTATAAACAGTATATTATGTTTAGGTAATAGATATTATATTTTTAATACATAGATTCAGTTTGTTTCAATGTAATTTAAGTGTATCTTTATTTGCTATTAATACATTTTGTCTTTTATTTACTTCTCTCCAGGGGAAGAAAGTACAGTTTGTGTCCACGACTCCTCACAGATTGAGAAAGAGAATATCAGGTCTGGTTAAACCAGTGTTAGTCAGAGATTTTTTGATATATATACATACAGCGTGTATGTATATATAAATATTAGATTGTGATTTTGTATTGGTTTTGCTTTTGGGATTGTTCAGCTCCTAACCTGAAGTCAGACAGCGATAGTGATTTATCCCCCTCAAACTCGGAGGAGGATGAGGAGGAAGATGAGGATGAGAAAGAAAAGGCGGAAAAGGGCGAAGCTCAGCCAAAAACACCCAGTAAGACGTCTGTGGCAGCTGCTGCTCTCTATAAAACACCAGCCAAGAAGAGCAAGAAAGCTCCTGAGGTGGGATTCTTGCTGTTTGTGGTAGATTTATCTTATAATTTCCCAAGGGCTGAACATGCTGTCTAAATATTTAAGGGATCAAGACTGAACATTCATTTGCAGCTTGCAGTGTTGGTTCAGTGATGTGGGACAGCGTTGTTTGTTCAGAGGGTCTGAATGCATGTGTGACTAGTAAATGTGTCTCCTTCCAGCCCAACCTGGTTGAGGAATATTTTGAAGCCCACAGCAGTTCGAAGGTTCTGACGTCTGACCGGACTCTCCAGAAGCTCAAAACGCCAAAACTTGATCGGGTCAGTGCTGTTCCACCATCTGCAGCTGCGGGTATCCAACAAAGTAAAATATTTCCGTTAACTAGACAAACACTGAACAGGCCTAGTAGGAGAGTAGATAGATATGGATAAATTATATCTTATTTAGAAATCCTGTTTAATGGAATTTTTCAAATAGCAAGATAACTTGAGCTCAAGATCAAAGTAAAACTTACTCAGTAATAATAGATCAAATAGATGTTCCTATTAAAATGTCTTTATTTTGGGATGTGAACTGTTCTGCAGTAATTTTTGGCACATTTATGTGAAACTTGTGGAAATTTTGCATGTTTTCTTGCAGGAAACGCTGCTCAGATTGCTGGATGGGAAGCCCTCATGTTACACAGGGGAGATCAATCAGCTGAATAAAAAACACGAGAAGTATTTCAGCAAGTGGATGCTGCAGTTACAGTTGAGTTGTGTGTCGGATGTGTGTGCACTCATTTCAGAACGAACAACCAAGAGCTTTTATGGGAAAGTGATCTTAACTTTTAAAATATGATGTTCTACACATATGTCCTCAGGATGGGATTCAACATACTTCTGTACGGTCTGGGCTCCAAAAAGCTTTTACTGGAGAAGTTCCGCTCAACCATGCTGTCTGACTCTGTCCACCTGGTGGTCAATGGCTTCTTTCCAAGCATCACCCTCAAATCGGTCTGTTTTATCTCCATATCAGGTTTCATATCTAAAGGACATGTGCATAGCTTTTGTTATGTTAGGATGCTTTTCTATGTTTTAGCCTAAGTAGTCCTAAAAGTTTGATATGGTTCTTTATAATTGTATTGCTTTCGTATGCATAAGAATTATCATAATGAAAATGGCTGGGAAATTTTCATTTGCTTCTCACCAGTATTCCAGAAATTTCTTTTTTAATCAAGCATCATCCTAGATCTGATGGATCGCTTCTACTGACTGCTCGTGTATTTTTACTTTTCCAGATTTTAAACGCCATCACTGGTGAGATACTTGAGCATGAAGGGAGTTTTCGTACCCCGATGGATCAAATAGACTTTATTGTGAAAGCCCTTAAAAAAGGTACTGTCTCATATGAATCCATGGAAGAGTGAAAAATAGATTTTTTTAGACAACAAATCTCCAACTTCCGTATCTCCCAGTCTTTTTTCCAGTGTGTGGCCATAGAATCCTGCTGTATCCCTTTGATGTTGATTTATGACGTAGCCATTTCAGTAAATAATTTCTTGTCTTTCCATAGATCCGGATATCCATGTTTATCTGATCATCCACAATATTGATGGCCCTATGCTGCGTGGTGAGAAGAATCAGCAGGCTCTTGGACAGATGGGCTCCATTCCCAACTTGCACCTGCTTGCCTCCATAGATCACATCAACGCCCCTCTTGGTGTGTTTTCACAGTTAAACAGTATTTCCAGAATTATTTCAAAAAAATTCAAAATGTCATCTTCCAGACATCACAGGATTTTAATAGAAAGCCAGACCTTTGTTTGAGTATTTTAACATGACAAGAGTAATTTAGTAAATCCCATCCAAGCCACCTGAGGATTTTGAATGTACAAACGGGTCCATATTTGTAAAAAAACATGATGCATATTTGCATTTTTAAACATGAAAGACAATGTCGTCATCTTAAATGATCCAGGTAGCTAACAATATAAGGGTTGTTGTTAAACAAACAGGGCAGATGGATGACGTAGTGGTTAGGGTTGGGTTCAAATCCCAACTGCTAGTGTCACCGCTGAGGCACCCTTGAGCAAGGTATGCGCCCCGGGGGCCTCAATGGCAGCAGCCCACTGCTTCCCTTGGTGAATGGATTAAATACAGTGAGAGAACTTCACTGTGTTGTACTTGTATGACTATGCATGTGACAAAATTTCTCCTTCTCCTCCTCCTAAAAACAGGTTAAAAAAGGTATCCATGGATGTTGCTTTTACAAGTTATATTGTTTTATTGGAGAAACCTACCTTAACTCTGGTGGAGCTGTACTCAAATGTTCTGATTGCTTGCTTTGTTGTTTTTTTTTAGTGTGGGACCACTCAAAGATGAGTTTGTTTAACTGGTTGTGGTATGAGACGACTACGTTCCTGCCGTACACGGAGGAGACATCGTATGAGAACTCTCTGCTGGTGCAACAGACTGGTGCGCTGGCTCTCAGCTCACTCACACACGTTCTGCGCAGTCTCACACCAAATGCCAGGTAGGGGCACCATACAATGTGTTTATGTGAAGTAGAATGACGTGAACACACACCCATGTGTACGTTGCATGCACAGTTATGTATGTAAAGTGCCACTTTGGGCATTGCTTTATTTTATATAGCAAAACTATACAGATTGTGTGTAATATATAGCAGCAGCATGTTTAAATGTGCACACAGGTTTGCCACCTACACACCTACTTTGACCAAGTGTCACACTTAATATACAAGAAAGCATGCATGTCTTACACAATAAGAGAAACCGTTATTTTAAGCAAAAATTAAAACACTAAACCAACCAAGGATAGTATAAAATGTGCACTATACAATCTAGGAATATAAAATATTATAAAATACCCATTAAGAGTAGTCTTGCATGGTGCGGCACATCACACAGGTCTGAGATATGTAAGATATAGATACATTTGTTAATCAGGCAAGATGTGTGATCTCATGTTTCTACCCCAAATTCTGTTGGTGATCTTGTCATCTGTTCACAGAGGGATCTTCAGACTGCTGGCTGAGTTTCAGCTGGAGAACAAAGACAACCCTTCATATACAGGTAAAACCAGGGTACCGACCCAATTACTTCAGTATTGAGGAGTACCAGAAAATCTAACGTCATTCAGTTACCAAATGTAGTACCAAAGTAGTTCACTTTATCATTATCCATGAGCCAATAAGCATGCTTGTTTCAAAATCTCAGCTGCTTATTGGCTGAATTACATTGTCTAAATTAGATTCTATATACATTTTGGCACCATTTGTCTGTATTCTGTTGCAGTCTGTAAATCTACCACACATGGAATCTCTTACTCATTTCTGTTCTTGGCAAACCCACTTTGTTTGTATATGAAAAGAATGTATTTATAAGTACTGTTTAGTAATCTATATAGAAGTGCAGTAGCAATATTGAAAGTTTTTGAATGCTCCTTAGCCAAGTCAGTCAATATGTCCTACATGTGCTTTTTGTTGGAAATCTAAGCTCATGTTTTGGACCAAACAGTTCTGTTATCTGTTTGATTCTGTTATGAATTACAGAATTTGTTAGCTGTGCAAACATCTATCTTGTGATTTGCCTTCAGGTCTGTCTTTCCAAGACTTTTACCAACGTTGTCGTGAAGCGTTCCTGGTGAACAGTGACATCACCCTGAGGACTCAGCTCACAGAGTTCAGAGACCACAAGCTCATCCGCACCAAGAAGGTGAATAAAAAATATTTCACTGAGCATGTTCTAATAGCATAGATCACTTTTTCATCACTCGTCAGTTTCTGACCACATAAGAGTTTGTTAGCTGTTCTCAACACCGCAGGAACTTGAAGCTACAGTCAGTAATTGCACACCTAGAATGTGCACTTAGGATAAATGTTTTTTGAGTAAAAGAAGTGGGCAGGCATATCTAATAACACTGGCATCTTTGTGTATAAAAGCCACTTATTCTGGATTTCTATCTTTTTTTTTTATTATATGCTAATGTGTTTACGGCTCTTCTCTCAACAGGGTGCTGATGGAGTGGAGTACCTCCTGATCCCTGTGGATGAAGGAACTCTCACCGACTTCCTGGAAAAGGAGGATGTTGAGTGACAAAGATAGTCCTGTTTCAGTGGTTGCCTTGTTTCAACACTACTGCATCTCTGGCTAGGCAGTGGTGATGTGGCTTTGATTGCCCTACTGCATGCTGTCCAGTCTGGTCCGAAAGACTAAGGTTTCAGACTGTTGACACTGGCAGGAACTGACATTTATCTCGATTGGAATGATTTCCAATCATAAGGCTGGATATTGTTGCTCAGTCATACAGCACTTGTACTGTCGCCTTTGATACTTAATTGTTGATGCTATATTTTGTATAAAGTTCTCTCTTTCTGTACAACCATGTTCAGAGTTGTAATAAATAAGGTGCATTGCAAATTTATTTACATATAAAAATACAGATATTAAAGAGCCACAAATGTACCATATACACAGTCATGAAACATTTTCCTGAAAAGTAAGCTAAGAAAAGCATGCAGTTTAGTAACAAACAATGGATCCTAATGCAAAGTTAACATTTGCTCAAGCTATTATTCAAAAGTTTGGAGTCACTTGTAATACTAGCAATTGTTATAGTATCTTTCAAACTAGAACCCAAAATCAATGGTTTCATAATTTAAATATATTTATAGTAGGTTACTGGTCTTGATATTTACTACGAATAACTATGAAAAGTGTGATCTTTTTCAATGTAAGACAATCAGAATCACCGCTGTGCAGCTTTCTCAGTCGGTATGGAACTACCAACAGCTCTTATTGTTAATATTTCATAGCTTTGAACAAACTAGAATATTAGTATAATAAGAGCATAATCATTTCACTCATATATGCACAAGTATTGGTTTTAAATTATTGAAAATGTTGACTCCAAACATTTGAATAGTAGTGTGCACAGGAACCACCTATAACATAATTCATTCAATGCCGAAGGCAACTGCGTAGGATACGGCAGGGGAATAACATTAACACGGCCAAAGCCTTTAATCACTTCTATGGGCTGGTTCATTGTTCATGAACTAGTAGTTATTTTCAGGTGGGGAAAAAAGAAGAGGCCTGTGGGCAGGATTTGCAGGCTTCACTTTTTTGGAAGCTTCTCTGAAAGTATATATATATATATACATACACATACACCCCCCACACACACACAGCTATGGCTGGCCTTGGTCTAGCAAAAATGGCCCATATGTTTCAGACTTTAGAATAATAATGCTGATATGGGATTTGTTCTTACTTAGAACTAGCTGGGATTGCATGGACTGATCTTGGATCTGTGTTCTTACTCTTGATAAACATGGGCCAATGTCTGTAAACAGTTTTACCCGGAATTCAACAAACCTTTAGCCCTAGTTGCAACCTCAATGCTGGTTTATCTGTGCACAGTGGTGAGGAACTGGGATTTTTTTTTTTTGTCCTGTCAGCACTGGGTGATCAGAGCTTTCTCCTTCTCTTTTTGTCGACTACGCACCCTGAGCTTGTTCTCTGTGGCGCTCTGAACAATTTTCAGCTCCTCTACATCCAGATCCTTCAGTAATAACAGCACAGCCTCCAGAGTGTGGCTCTACACAAACAAGAGATAGCGCCATTAGAAACATGCAACACTTAATTGATCATTTCTACAGTGATTCTACTTCAAGGGGAGAAACTACAATTTCTGGAATGTTTTGCATAACAATGATGAGGATTAAAAAAAAAAAAAGATTACGGTTATAGATTGTATTAATTTCAATAATTTAATATCTCAACTATTATGTAGAAATGTTTAAGAAACTGTGGAGTTCCACTTTGAGAAACATACAATGTCCACAGAGTGGGTCGGCAGTAACTGATGTCACATGAAAGTAGTTACCTGTACCTAAGTGTTTACTTTAGTTTTAAAGGAACTATTCAGTGTCAAATGTGTGAAAGTGAAATGAGAACTGACCTTTCTCCTAGGACTAGCTCCTGGCTCTCGTGGAGAAGAAAACGATGAGAATTTATCTCTAGGTAACGGCTTCATCCCCAGCTGTGCACGGATTTTACTGAGGGTTCAAGCACAAATCACTGACATTTCCCTGACATTTCGTCCTAACACAGCTTGTTCTGTGAATATAGTTTTAATAGGACTGTCACTGTAAAATCACCATCTGAGTAACTGACTGGAGCCCACACTTAATGGAATAGGTGAATCTGGCATATTCAGCCTAGAGGCACAAGATCAATCTCAGGTTTCAAAGTACAGTAAACCTCCAGTTTTACACGGATCAGGAGTTGCGGATTCATTTGCACACACATTTTTTTGAGAATCTAACTCCACACAACAACACGGAAACTGCAAATATCCTCCACCTTTTTTTTTTTGCTTTTTGTGGCATTGAATATATTTTTTCTGGATGTTTTCACACAAGCAGGAAAGGGCAGGCTGTAGCCGACCTGGAAGCACTTTTTTTGGAAGCGCAATTTCTCTGCAGTGCAAGCACTCAGACACTTCAAACTCCACAGTTTGATTGGTATCCAGGAGACCTTTACAAAGAGCCCTCATTTGTATTTTTAGCCCGAGTAGATCAGGGGTTATTCCCCGAAAACCATTCACCTCTTGGAATGGCATTTATGGCATTTAGCTGATGCATTTATTCAAAGCAACTTTCATTCTCTAACTACAGGGGGCAGTCTCCCTGGAGCAACTTGGGGTTAGGAAAAGGGTGTCTAAGGTCAGAAATCTCATTAGCAAGTCAGTCTGTGATTGAAGTGTGGGCTCAGTGAGGTATTTAAAATAGCTCAATAAATATCTGCATTGGCTTAAAACTCACTTGGTCTCCTCCATACTGTAGTTAAGGGGATCATTCTCAGAGTCTGCCTCGGTGAGGCCATTGGTGGAACCGGCTGAAGTGGGACCAGGCGGTGTGACGACTTCTTCCCCTTCATCCAAAGCAAGTGCAAGCTCTTCCTCTGTCACAACTAGACCAATGAGACCGTTCAAAACATGAACAAATTTAAGAGCTAACAAGAAATGAAAGAAGGGGAAGCTACTGTGTATCTCTTATGAACCATGCTAGGATTTCAGTATTCATTTCTTTCTGAGCTGGAGCAGAGTATCTGTAAGAGGTCTATACACATCATTTATTAGTAGCAATAACATTATTACTCATTATCACATCATCAGTGTTACTTACTAATGAAATCGGTACTCTCCATCAAGCTGCTTCCAACACAAATAGCGGTTGACAGATCATTTTTGCAGGACTGCTCTGCACTTTTTCAGCTGGATTGAGATCCAGACTGTTTGCTAGTGACATTATAGAGTTGATATGCCTTTACTGAAAAAAGGCTTCAACATTCTTTGTACTGTGGTGAAATTGATCATCAGCCGTAAACATGACTATCCTCACCTAATGTTGACAATGGAATGAAAAAAGTGTCCTGTAGAAGTAATGACTGACATCTCTCCAAGTCATGAAGTCATTGTTATATGTTTCATAGGATAGCTCCAAACAAAAGTTTCATCATTTATCTCCTTGGTCAACACAGATTTGTGATTCACCACTTTCATTCAAGCATCCACCCTCCATGACTGCTTCTCTTCAACCACCTTGTTTTCTTCTGTTTAGCAGTTCCTGCAGATTTTCATTTGGCTTTCTGGATGTAAAATCCATTTCATTTATCATTTATCCCATTTCTTACAGTTCTTTCACAAACATTGCTGACTCTTTGTTTTCACCAACTTTCTATAGTGAACTTTATTTTCAAGGCTTTGGCATTGCTTTGTGTTTTATATCCTGACTCTGACGTCTTTTCTATTTTCCTTTTATAAGCTTCCCATTTTGTTTATACTTGCACCAAAAGTTTAGACACAGCTGACTGGGAATATTCAACATCTTTTGTCGAACTTCATGCTTGATTTCCTTCTCGAAAGAGTTTTAAAATCCTTTTGTGTTTCAATTGAATACATTCTCGTAGCGGACATGTTTCCATTCAGCGGCCCAAATCTAGCAGTTCGTTAAGGTCAGCAAGAATGCGCTTTTAACTGCAGCTTTCAATTTGCATTTAAACTTGTGCTGATGTTTTAGAAATGCAAACTACAAGGTGATTCCATCTATTTTTCATAAATAAAATATAGCATTAATTAAAATACTGTGGTTTTATTTGTCTGTGGTGTTTTTAAGTGTATTTCACAAAGGCAAAATATTCATCTGTCAAACAAAATTGTAACTATTTGTTTATTTGCTATGAAGTAACAAAGCTGGGTGAACATCTATTTGTGATGATTTCATCACTTTTGCCAGAAACTTGAATGGGTAAAACATAAGATACTCCAAGCTCAGCTTGAAATCACAGTCTTCGAGTGAGTGTACTTTAGCTGGTGTCTTACTCACCCTGGTTGTCCAGTTTGTGCAGGCCTGGCAGGTTTCTCAGCACGGTCTGGCGGTACTTAACTGGGTCAGTCTCACAGCAAGGATTCTCTGCCAGCCACAGAACCCTGAGGGAGGCCAGGTTTTTAAGGTGACTAAGCTCTGAGAGATTCTGGATGTCATTCCGCCTCAGATATAGCTCTGTCAAATTCTGACAGTTGGCTATGTGCTCCAGAGAGGATATTTTATTGGCACTGGAAAAGAGAGAGAAAACAGAACCTTATAAATGATACACTTAGATACAGAGAACCATTCAAATGCCACTATTCCAACAACTATCCTTGACTAATAACATGTCAGAGGAACCAAGGCCAGCCTACCTTAATGTTAAGACTTCAATATTGGGTATTTCAGAGAATATTGAGATCTGAGGATGTACATAAACAGAAGGTGATGTGGAAATAATAAATGGTATTTGAGAAGAAAGGCTTGAAACATATGAAATGTAAACAACAGAACAGACAAAAAATGATACTTACATCTGTCAGGTTGCAGCCCCTATAACATAAATAAGAAACGTAAACAGGTTGATTAGCGTCTGTGATTAGTATAAGATCACAGGTTGCTTTCAGTCTTTCAGTAGAGTAAAATTACATATCTGCCAAACATAGTCAGTGTAAAGTTAGTAAGGGCTAAATCACATGCCCTCCCAAAAGCAAAAAGTAATTCTTAGCTTGAATGTAGAAGCTAAAGCTTATTTGTATGCTACCCACAGTGTGAAATATCCAGTGGCAATAGGAGGGTCCGAAACCCAAATTTAAAAAAATATTTGGAGACAAAGCAGTATGGTGACTTAATCAAACTTTTTGCCAGATGGGGCCAGTTTGGTGTTATACTGGGAAGTCTATGCTGATTTCAAAAGTTTAACATTTATAATTTCTTGTTGCTTGCTATTTCGCAGATTTTTCCTGGGACCTGCCTAAATTTTGCTTTTAGGGTGTCTCAAGTGCAAATCAGAGGTCTTGGACCTCTTAAGATCTTCTAGTTTGCACTTTGGATACCCAATATAACAGAATATTGAGTCAAATGACTACATTGTAAAGTCACGCATTAACACGCCACAGTACAACACACATTGTGAAATTATTTCTCTGCATTTAACCATTCAAGCAGCACTTTACAATCAATCATATTTTGATAGAGGACATTATGACCTAATACAATAAGGTAAAAAGTTTGGCTGGACGTATCGACTACAAAGATCGTTTATTAATGACAGAGGAGTCGTACCGTACAAGCATCGTAAAATACCGTCCTCATATCAAATCGTTACCTTGTAAATTGTATCATGATGAGCCTTAAAGGTTCAGACCGTTACTAAGACACCAGGCATGTTTGCTAACATGTTAGCCAGCAGGTAAACATACACACACAACATACCAGCAATTCAGTTTTTTTACGCTTTCGAGGTCCGATGCTTTGGCCCGTGCAAGGACGAGTTTCCGAGTTAATTTCATTGTAACGTTACAGTTTATTTTACTTTATTTTCTCAAAACTTCCCCAGAAACAACACATTGGCTGAGCTGCCATCGCATCGTTTACCATTACCAACAAACCGCGATTGCGCTTGCGCAGCCATGTATTTTCACGCAACACCGCTAGATGGCGCACACTGACAGTGCACACTGTTTTTGTGGACAAAAGTATTGGGACACATCTGTTTTTAAGGATTTGGGCTATGCCCTTACTTCCAGTGAAGGGTAATCATAATGCTTCAGCATACCAAGACATTTTAGATAACGCCATGCTTCCAATTTTGTTTTCATGGGCATGGCCTTTTTCTATTCCTATGTAAAGACATGACTGGATGAGTTCAGTGTGGAAAAGCTTGACTGGCCCACCCAGAACACCGTGATTAACCCCATTCATCACGTTTGGGATGAACTGGACCAGAGATTGGGAGCAAGATCTTCTCGTCCAACATTGCCTGACCCCATAAAGGTTTTACAGGATGAATAGGTACAAATTCCAACAGAGACTCCAAAATCTTGTGGAAAGCCCAAAAAGAGTGGAAAGCTCCATAATAAAGTCTATGTGTTTGAATGCAATGTCATTAAAGTCCATGTTTGTGTAATGGCCAATACTTTTTTCCATATAGTGTATCTCCAAAAACAGCTTTAGGGTCTTTATGACTTTCGAGTGAATGTGAATATAAGGTTACTAAAAAATAATAATAAATCATAACAAAAAATTACTTTGTATAGGTTTTCATAAGTATTCAACTGTTTTACGTAGGCATGAAGCCTCTACAGAGTGGCTTATCAGTCTGAAGAGCCTGCTCTGTGTTGTTAAAGATAGGGGTCTGCTGTTGCACCACTTAAACCACTTCAGTGTGCATTTTTACATTCTGTATGATTAAAACACTGTCATTTGGAACAGAGAAAATTTATTTTCACAAACTGTGCAATGCCCTAAATCAGTGGGCCCCAATCTTTATTTCGTCACGGACCGGTTTAATATCAGAAACTATTTTCACGGCCCGGCCTTTAATGGGGTGGCAGATAAATATACGTATACGTATTTACACAAATAAATGATATAAAATCAAGTCTCTTTTTTACTCGAACTTTCACTGAATGCATGAACAGGCTGTTACAAACTACATTATACTATAAGTGCTGGGACGCCTGTCCATTACACCAACAGGGACTTCAGAGACACTGCATTTAAACACATAGGCTTTAATATGTTGCCCACTTTGCAGCTATACAATCGTCTTGAAAAGCTTTCCACCACATTTCTGTGAAAGACAACACTCAACTGAATCATGAAAGCATTGAAAGATGCTACAAACAACCTAACTTCCATCATGGAATGTCAAGTGAGTCAAAAGAACCGGTTCGTTGAAGAATCGAACATCGCCAGTGCAAAAAAGAGGCGGAGCAGAGCCGAATCTCCTCACTGCATGTCTCCATACTGAAGAGGACGGGGGACTATCCAGGCGACGTGCAGCGTTAAATTAAAGCCTGTAGACTTCCCCATCGTAGGCTCTGGGTCTCTGGAACCACACGTCAGCAGATCTCCTGCAAGGGCATCATCATGTTGGTGGATTTTGAGAAGTTACGCATGGCAGGCGCTGGGAAAGCCATCGCTGTCCTCACCAGTGGTGGAGATGCACAAGGTAATCTTAATCAAGCTGGGACTGCACTGAGCCCATCATCTGCTTCCCTATCCACTTTGCTCCTCTGCCTTGCCAACCCCCCCCCCCCCCAATCAGCTTACGACTCCAACCTGTTGTTCTGGGCCGTAGTTTTAGCTGAGGGAGGCACATTTCGTCAGATGGGCACTCCTGGATCTGGTTCAGGGTGGATATTAAACAAACAGTCTGAACTCAATTGGGAGTTTTTGAATTAAGCACGTTATTAAAATTCTTAGCTTGTGTACATGTGTAAATCCAGGAGTGTATATATGTATGCGCCATCTAAGGCAAAAGTGTCTTTAAATGGTCCTATTTGTATGTACATAGTTTAATAGATGAGAAGGTGAATTTGTATGAGAATGCTGGGCTCTTACGTAACGTCACGTCGTGTGCAGCCGTGGTGGGGGGGCGTGTACTCACGCCGCGCGCGCGCACACACACACACACACACACACACACACACACATATTGAAGACCCCTGGTTTCTGTGTTCAATAAGCACACAAACACAAGACCCCTGTACACAGACAGAAACCCTGGTTTCTATGTGGCGTGAGCACAACACACTATGTGTGTGTGTGTGTGTGTGTGTGTGTATAGACCAAGGAATGGGTTGATTCATCAAAGGCCCCTGGCGATTTCATCTAACCAAGTCTGCATTAAGTCAACATTGATTTTCTTTTGTTTTTGCATTTTCCATTTAAAAGTCTTACATTTTTTGTGGTTCAGATCTTGTTTATGATAATTATCATTTTTAGAAATTCAAGATGTTTGTCACATACGCGTACAACATGCAGTGAAGTGAAACCCTGTGTCTTTCCTGAGCAATAAAGAGAATAAAGAGTAGAGTAGAATCATTTGACAAATATACACAAATGCAAACAGTAGAAATAGAACAGTATGTGCAAACTATGGACTAAAAGACTCTGTTCCAGTCATTGCTGTGGCTGTGTTTTGAAAAGGGAAACATCCATAAGATGGTGATCCTGAAGTCTGTCCACACACCTGGGCAGTTCCAGTCACACAAGACCAGCTCCTCTCTCATTTTAAGAATCCACATATTCAGAATCCAAATCCACTTTATCTGAAAACATATTCGAGACCACCAGTGAAGCTGGGTAAATAGGTTGTAGTGTTTGGCTCAAATAATCCACAAAAACCTTGTTTCTTCAGGCCATTCTGGTTATTGTCCAAATTTCCTGACCAAGGACAAGCTTTTCCCACTTGCAGCTTTACCAGCAGGCCCACTCAAATAAAAAACTATTACCTAATGAAATATTACCCAATAAATACATCATCAAATATCGGTCTCAAATGTCAAATCTCATCTGTTTAATGCCAGTTTTTAAAACAAGTATCTGCTGGTTACGATGTTTATATGGAGTTTAGAATGTTAAATCTTAAAGTGCCACTAAACCTATTTTGAACAACACATCAAAACACTTGCTTCCCTGAAAAAAAACTGATGTTTAGGTGTGAAGAACCTTGTAAAGGTTCAGAGAACTGTGATGTAATGTAAGGGTTTACTGTTTTAACCGTAATATTACAGTAAGCCCCCGTTATTCGCAGGGGTTACGTTACACGAGCACCCGCGTATAATGAAAAACCGCAGTTGTGTTTTGGTCAAAAAATGCCTTAAAATGCCTATTTTAATTGTGCAAACCCTAAATATGCCCCCATATTTAGTTTCACTTTAAACAGTATAATACATTACCCTTCACGAAAATGTAAAGATAAACCCGAGGTTTAAATACGGAAAAGTCACGAACGAGAGAGAGAGAGAGTAAGAGAGAGTGAGCGAGAGACAATCCGTGCGCTCCAGAACGAGAGAGCAAGAGAGAGAAAGAAAGAGGGAGAGAGAGAGAGAGAGATGCGCGCTCCGGAAAAGTCACCAACGAGAGCGAGACAGAGCGAGAGAGGGCGCGCGAGAGAGAGATACAGAGAGAGAGTGAGTGAGTAAGAGAGAGCTCTATGGCTCTAAGAACTAAAATGAGATAAAAAAAAAAAAAATATTGGCACGAAAAAAAAAAAGCAGAGAATATTTGCAGGTTCCGCATAAA
>JBBPDB010000039.1:1027097-1054167 GCA_037974465.1 Brachypetersius altus | reverse complement strand
GTCCATCGCCTCGGTTACGCCTCATGTACCCTCTCCCTACCTTGCCTGTTTCCTGCCCTGTTCCCCGGTTATCCTGTTTTCGGAGGCCATCGTGCCTATTTGTTTTCTTTTTATTTTGCTTTAATAAAGTACCCGTCCCTGGGTTCCTGTCTGGCTGTCTGACTCATGGCGAGAGGTAAATCACGAGGGTCAGTGAGACCTGGCCTTCATGACACATACTTTTGTAAATACAGTCATTTTTGCAGTTTACTGTTCACCAGCAGCGCATCTTATTGTAGAGAGCTGGTTAAAGCAGACATTTTAATTTAATTTACGGTACAGTAATAAATCTTGTGTCATGACCAATTGTAAGTACCTACTGGGGTTTTAAAAAACAAAAATCAAGAGAAACACTTGAGATGAGTCAGAGGCAGACTGGCAATCTGTGCTTCTTCTAAAGAACGTCTGTCCGATGCATGGCAGCCGTTGGCCTGTCTTTCTCGGCCGAGACGCAAACATTATAAACAATAAGTAGCTTTAAATTAAAAATATGGAATTCTCTGAAACACAATAAAGTAGAAATGCAAAAAAATTATTTTTAAATAACTAAAAAAAAGTCTTAACGGAGCGGTCTGGAAGGCGTCTGGATGTGGCCGTGCCCCCTACACTGATTTATATTTTGCTGAATTTATATTTGGATTACTATTTATTAGGGATGCACCGAATATTCGGCCACCGAAAAGTTTAGACTGGAAATTATTATATAAAAGTTAATATTTGGGCTGCCAGTCTATGTTAATACACTATTCTGTTAAAGGCCTACAGAGAACGTTGTTCTATCTTTCAGCAGTTTTAAAGCACTTCGTTCAGAATATTAAAACGCACTGGAATTCATTTGTTTTATGAGAGAAGATATTTAATTACATAAAATGTCAGCTATTTTGCTTTTAGGCTATTCATGAGTGGGGCCAAGTAAAATATTTTATTTCAAAATTTATTTGATATTGTGCTTTGTTTGAATGTTAAATAAATATTTTCATAATTTTGTAATAGATTCTTTTAATAATTTAATAATAACTTAATGTGTTTTGGTTTCGGTTTTTGGCCAAGTGTTTCCACATTTTCAGTTTTCGGGAATGAGTGTTTTTCTGAATAATTTAGAAGTAAATATTTCTTATTATTTAGATGTGAAATGCGTTAAAATGCGTAAAGATCCACGTAAAAACTGGGGGATTACTGTATATGCATATAGTGCATAATTGTAGTATAGGTGCGATTATTTTACATTGTAACATTGGTATATACTGAGTTCAATGTGGACCTTTTGAGTCACTAAAGACTGTCTTAAGCTTTTTTTGTTGCAGAAATTTTAATAACCACCTTTATGGTCAGAGGATCTCCAGCATGTCTTATAGAAGGTTCCTGATGTGCAGTTATCAGAACCTACCAAAAGAGCTTTAAGAAAGGAGAGCCAGAAAACTGGCAAACAAGGTTCTCTGGTTCTCCTGATGGTCATGGGAGTGAAGACCAGCCCATCTGGTCTAATCCTACAGAAGATCTGCTGTAGAACAAACTGCTGAAGAAGTTCATGCTACTCTGATGGAATGGGGTCAGAACATACAGTGTAGTGTGTCCAGCTGTGTTTGTGGCTGCATAGCTGCAGAGTGCTCATGCTGACCATGTCTACCACCAGCCTCATTGTGTCGGTGGCTCCAGAAAGTACACATCGGGATGCATCACTTACTCAAATTAAATAAAGACAAAATGGAGATTATCCTGTTTGGAAATAAAGAGGGAAGATCAATTCTTAGTGCCCACCTGGAGTCTAGAGCACTTAAGATATAACATTGCTAAAGCTAGAGAATGTATGTCCAAACAAAACTGATCCACGCCTTCAGTTCCTGCTGAATATTTCAACACTCTCCCACTGGGATTTCAAAAAGTCCATCAGACAACTCTAGCTCATTCGAAATGCTGCCACAAAACCAAGAAAAGAGAGCACATCACTCCATTTCTCAGGTCTTTGCACTGGCTCCCAATTCAGTATGGAAGTGATTTCAAAACATTGCTCATTGTGTACAAGTAACTCAATGGTTTGAGTCCAACATACAACTCTGGAAGTTTATAGTCCTGGTAGGAGCTGGTCAGCTAGTGGTGAGGAGAAATGAAACTAAACATGGTGTTCACTCTGCAGCTCTGTGCTAGAACTGCTCATCAATATCGAATCTGCACACTCAATATCAGATCTACAACTATAGCCAGCTTTAAAAAGCTACTAAAAACATCACAATTCTTATCCACCTTCTTTTAAATATTTGCACTTGTACCACACTTTCAGTTTTCTCATAATTTAATGGCATTTTGTGTATGATAATGTGCTATATAAATAATGATAGACCGGATAAACATCAGAAGTGGACCATGGAGAGATAGAAGAGGGTGGTCTGGTCTGACAGATTTTAAATAAGTATCAATATCATGTTTTTCTAGTTGCACATTTAGACAAACACTGATGTTAAAGTAAAATAAGTGAATGAAGGGTCTGTCTCTCATTGCCCTAACCAGCTAAACAGTGGGCCCACCCTAAAACATTTTTTGAATCTGTTGGTGTCAAGAGCCTTCTGCATGTAATAAAAAGAAACACGCATGCAGCTGAGGAAATGTCTTCATTTAAAAGCCGAAGCCATGGAGTTGCTGCTAACAAACAATTTTCCTGCCCTTTCAAAACATGTTTAAATTTACTAGAACCAATGTAAGAAAACAAGCATGATCTCATTTCCATAAATCCCTAATAAATGGACAAACACAGACTATAATATCATACATGATAGATAATTTAAGGAATTTCGTAGACTGTAACCATTAGCAATTAGCAATTTCATTACGCACACACTCGCAATACTTATTTATTTATTTATTTATTTATTTATTTATTTATTTATTTATTTATTTATTTACAAAAGCCCAGTGATACAGTCTGAGTAAATCACACTTCACTCAGTTGTACACTTTTCATGCATTTATAAGTAATGCATGGATTAAAGTTTACTGTTGCTACGACAGATTTCCGTCAACTGAGTGCACTAAAGGTTAATAATGAGATTGATGCAGATCTGAAGGATAAAAAACGTGTAAGAAAGGCACCTGTAGTGTAAAGACAGCACTGTACGAAGGACAGTGGGTGCGTGTCTCGCGCAATCGAGAGAGAGAGAGAGCGAGAGACAGGGAAACTTGTGACTTTAGATCCTCTGACAGTATTGTATCAGTCTTTACTGTATGTGTATGCATCGTTACCAATTGTAAGTACCTAGTTCATATGGTGCTGTTGTGCTATTTCTGTTTATTTTCAGAAAGATGCTGGACTAACCTGAACACTGCTAATAACAGTAGGTTAAAGAGAGAGTAAAGGGGCGAACTGTTCATGGCTGTGCTGTATATTCAGGCACTTTGCTCTTGTTTGGGTCCTGAATCTATTGAATATTTACAGTTTATAGTTCTAGATTTACACAAAGCATTTAACCCATCTAGCATCTGTTTAGCTTAAGCGCAGTAGTGGTTTCTCACAGTAGTAAGAACTCCATCCTGCCTTACCGTGACTGACATCGTGACTGACATCCCACAGCGAATGTTGTCCTTTTGCAGCGAATCTATACAGTTTTGGTGGAGATGGGCGTGGGTAAATGAAATGGGTGATGATGGCAAGCCATTTAGTTCATGGTGGTTTTTGTGTGGTATCTCAATTGGGGCTTAGGGGATAATGGACAACACAGTGTTAACATGTAATGCATGGTGAGGTGGTATGGGCCCGCGATACGGAGTATTTGGTTTTAAAGGAAAAATAAAAAAAAAAATTTCAGTCAGATGATTTTTTGTTGCTTTAATTCATGAAATAATGAAAGAGAGACAGTTCAGAGAAGCATGTTTCTCCTGGGGTTTGGACAAAACGCACAATCATTTGGCAGGCACTTTTATCCAAAGTGTCTGTCAACTAAACAGACAAACTGAACATTGGGGGTTTCTCTCCCTGTCTCCCCCTATATACAGTACTGTGCAAAAGTCTTAGGCATCTGTGCCAATTATTTGAAAACATTAATATCAGCATTGGGTTTGTTTCTGCCAGCAAAAACACAAGAGAACATTAGAATAAATGCAAACAAACAAGAAAGCTGTAAAAATGATCAAGATTGATTTTTTTCCAAAAAGTAGTTGCTATTTTTTGAGCTGGTTAGAAGAACACAGGTTTGGTTCCAGATTTCTGCTCGATGCCTTCAGTCGATGCCGTAAGCAACACACCTCATTTAATCTAATGAAGTAAAAAGAGTCAACCCAGGTCTCTGATGGAAGCTACATATAATACTGGCCTTCCATGAAGAAGGAGGTCTGGATTTACTGTATTAATATTATTTGTATTTATTGTAAAATTTGTGTTTTAACACTAACTTAACACTACTGCCCAGTAGCAAACAGCTTTCAAGTATTTTCTAGTAATTTTCTCAGGTGCCTAAGACTTTTGCACAGTAATTTATATATATATAATTATATATATATAATTTTTTTTATTAGAAGTACATACACACACACACACACACACACACACATCACAGGTGATGTAATTGCTACTAGAAAGCTGTAATCATTATTCAGTAATATGTGCTGTTTGCATGTTAATGATGCACTTTGTGAGTCTGAGAATGCTGCATTATTCTTGGAGTGACCATTACCCCAGTCTCCTTTAGGACTTTAACCCATTCATATCTGTCTGCCGTCTGTTCCTATAGAGCTGTGACAAAATTAAGCAATCTGCATCCGGCACCAAGAGACGGGTCTTCATCGTAGAGACCATGGGGGGATATTGTGGATACCTGGCAACCACCACAGGCATTGCTGTCGGGGCAGATGCAGCTTACATTTTTGAGGAGCCATTCAGCATCCATGACTTGGAGGTACTTGCCCTGCAAACATGTGCTAGTACCTCTGGTAGTTTGAAAGAATTTCGAAGGAATGAATATGTAGGGAGCAAAAAGTGAGGGTATGCTTTTAATCCTGTGACACCAGCATGTTTTAGACTTACAAAACACAAGTGATTGGTTTTGATTTTCATTTTTCAGATGAATGTGGAGCATCTGACAGAAAAGATGAAGAAAGACATTCAGCGAGGCCTGGTCCTCAGGTAATCTTTTGTTTAGTGCATTCTTGTAAAGGATCCATACCTCTAAAATGAGGGGTAAAAAAAGTCTGAAATGTCTTTTTTCTCACTGTTTTATTCACTTTACCCAAAGCTGCCTAAATGCAATGCAATCCTTGAGTATTGAAGACATCATTACAGACTTATCTCCAAACTAAATTCCTAACATAATGCATGTTTTTCTTCTTCTCTGTAGGAATGAGAAGTGCCACAAACACTACACCACAGAATTCATTCACAACTTGTACTCGGCTGAGGGCAAGGGCATCTTCGACTGCAGGGTTAATGTGCTGGGACACCTGCAGCAGGTGGGGAATGTAAAAAGTACCATTTCCGAATTGTGTATAAATGCATTCTTCTAGCCCAGACAATATGTACCATACTAGCAAGTGTGTACACTTTTACTGGTGGCAGTAGATGACTTGCATTACAGTATTGTTAAAATTCGCCTATAATTGCTTAAGGAATACATTCTGTATCTGTTAGGGTGGTGTTCCTACACCCTTTGACAGGAACTTTGCCACAAAAATGGGAGTGAAGGCTGTTCTGTGGCTCACTGAGAAAATGAAGGAGACCTACAGACAAGGTAACGTAAGACAGACCATCTTTGTGGCACATATTTTACAGAAATTATTACTCAGATCTATAGTGTTCTCTGTAGTGCACTGATCAAATGCACAGGTTGTCTAAAACTACACAGACACTCCCTCTAATTACTGAATTTAGCTTCTTTACCAATTGCTGACATTACTAAGGTTTTCAGTTGCACACACAGCTTCCATGGGATCTCCATGGGAAAGTTCTGCCACTAAAACGGGATGCTCCAAAGTAGCCAGCGTGTCATGTCCAGTTTTGGCTAGAGGAGTTTGAATAATGGATGAGCAGGTATCTGCAAACCTCTGGACATAGTGAATATGGTGCTACCCAAGACATAATAAGCAACTGAAGCTGTAATAAATGACTGTATGAAGGTGTAATTTATTGCATTTATTGGTCGAACATACAAAAGACTCCAGTACTGTATTGAACCCTGCATGACTGACCATCATGCCGGCGACTGTCCCTGAGCAAGGGCAATAGGCTTAAAATGTATTGCTTATTAACCATTTCATTGTGCTACAAATGATAGATTATGGGAAAGCATATGCAGGAAAGTTTATAGTATTTATTTTAAGATGATATTTTATAGTTTATAGTAAGATTGTGTTACTTATTATAGTAATATTTATATGAAATGGGGAAATGCATGGATTGTTTACTGAATAAATAACAGAAATGGACAAATGAGTGGAATCTTCATTTTGCGGCATCCTAGGTCGCGTGTTTGCCAACGCACCAGAGACAGCCTGTGTCATCGGCATGAACAGGAAATTGATGTCCTTCAACCCAGTCACGGAGCTCAAGCACCACACTGACTTTGAGTAAGTGCCATTCTCCTGCAATTAGTAATAATCTATGGCACAATACATTACTTCTCCAATAAGATATAAATTCATTCATTCATTCATGCGTTCATACTTTAATTGTACCCAAAAAACATAGTTTAACACGTTGTTAATCACTGACCTTGTCTTTCCAGGCACAGGATGCCAAAGGAGCAGTGGTGGCTGAATCTACGGGTCATGCTGAAAATGCTAGCCAAGTACCAGACGCACTTTGATGAGTACATGACCGGGGAGATTGAGCATGTGACCCGCCGCACCCTCAGCATAGAGACTGGATTCTAAAGAAGTGACACCAGCGCTAACAACCCTGCCATCCCAGTGCAGACTAACAGACTACTATTAATCCCAAATACCTCTCTTACCTGCACGAATCCTATGAATTCAATAGTCAGATCTTAACTCAGTAACGTATCCTGTGTATTTATTAACGTCATGACTCTGTTACCCCTTCCCTATGATCAGCTATGAATAGCTCAGTGAAGTCTGAATAACCCTTTAGTTATGTTTCTCTTATTTCCATATGTGTAGTGTGTGAATGATAGGAGGTGTTAGTGATTTGATCCCATTGTGCCTTTGTTGTACATGTAGTGTTAAATGCCATTGCAGTACATTGTACTCTGTAGTATTTTATGCACCTGCCAGACTGGAATCCAGTGTGTTTTTGACATAACTGTTACCCATTTATTACACCTCAAAAGTTTGATAATATATAACAATGATTTAGTGTTTTCTAATTGTGAAGTTATAATACATAGAAATGCCAATATATAACAGTTCTAGTTTCTGAAAGGACTGTTCAGTATTTTAAAGAGCAATCTGTGGGTTTCTAAATAAATATAAACCTCTCAGTGTGCGTTTGTAAAGTTGCAAGTCATCTCTCATTGTATTTGAGAAACAGGATGAAAATAACTTTTGAAATTCTGATGCTGATCAATATATTGTGATTCTGCTTCCACCTGAGATGCTCTGATAACCACTTGGACCAATAGATTCTGAGAATATATTACAAACCAAACCTTTATCGCCGTTAACCCTCCCCCGGACAGAGGGAGCTGGGTCTATACTACGCAAGCTATGATGAATTTCACCTTGATGTTTCAGTGACTTTTCCGGTTTGCACACGTTTTAAGCTTGTCTCGGTCTCTCTGTGGGGGGAACACAATCTCTGTTCCAGTTCATCCCGAAGGTGCTGGATGGGGTTGTGGCCAGTCAAGTTCTTCCACACCAGACTAATCCAGCCATGTTTTATAGAGCCTGCTTTGTGTACTGGGTCACAGTCAGGCTGGAATAGAAAATGTTTTTCCCTAAACTGCGTCCACAAAGTTGGAAGCATGGCATTGTCCAAAATGTCTTGGTATGCTGAAGGATTAAGATTGCCTGTCACTGGAAGTCAGGGGCCATCTGAATTCAATAATTAAGAGTGGTCTTCCAATACTTTTGTCCTTGTAGTGTACATGCAGAGCATTGTGGGACAAATAGTCTCCAAAGAAAACCTTTTTCACAACTATCATCAACCTTACATGTAAAAGCACTGAAAAAAAGGTTTGCTGGTTACTTGGTCAGTAAAAAGGGTTACATTTGTGACCACTGGTTCCATTCACCAACACTAGATGAGTCAGAGCTGAGTTTTTATCACTTGCTGTTTTTTGCCTCAAATATTGAATTGTGCAGGCATTTTAAAAAATGGGTGGAATTTACCCTTTAATAGTAAAAAGTTAAGTACCAAACAGAATTTACGCATGATTTTAGAAATAATCCATAGTCAAAACCTTTTTGGTTTTATTGAAATACAACCATAAAGACCTTTAAAAATATTTGTTCACATTTCAGATTGAATTGTGCAGAAAAATTGGTGCCCCCTTTAATAGAAAACATATAGAACAGTGTAATATCTACAGTACACAAAATATGAAATATAACCATTTGTGTATATGAAAATGTATGTATGTTTAAATTCTGAGGAAAGACCATCATGTAAAAACACATTTGTACACAATATATGTAATATATATATATATGTTTTTACATGCTGGTCTGATTCTCATCAGTCTTTCCTCAGAATTTAAGCATGATTTCAGAAATAAAAACAAAAACAGCTTTTTAAAATATTTTCGTTTTTATATTTTACAACGCATGTGAGGTGGGAAAGATGACATGTAATCATGTTTTTAACTATTTACATTTTTTTAAAAATCTCTCTTGTCTAAGAGAGCTGGGCATGCCGGGACGCAGGAGGACGGGGTAAATCGCGCATGCGCATTCTTTCTCTCTCTTTTGGCTCTTAAGCTTCTCAGCTAAAATGGTGAGTTGTCTTACAAAGACGGAGAAATCCGTTAAAATCTGCTCAATCCTGGCTGAAAAGTTTCATGTTTGTGCTCTGTGATGTTCGTGAAAGTGTTTGAAAGCTTTAAAACCCAGTAGTTGGTAGCGGAGTAAATACGATCGTATTATACGCGGTATAAAACTACCGGGTAGTATGCAGCTACGTGGGTAGCCGCATAGCAGGCTGCTCGTGAGGCTAACCCAGAGACCAGTCTACGAACACACATGGATGCCTAGACAACTACCGGGGAAACGATTTAAGGGCATAGTATGACTTTATAACGCTGCTTAATCAGAGCTTAAATTGAAAACTAAGAACATAGCCTGGTTTTCAAAAAACAGCCATAAGAATATCTGAGAAGCTAGCCGAGTTGAAGCATAGCTAAGCTGGGCTATTCATGTATCTACAGTAGCAAAGTTCTAGCTCCTAGACGTCTCCCCTGGTTCTCACACTGTCTTGAAACTCGAGTATTCCTCAGAGTGTGTAAAAGCGTCTGCCAAATGAATATGGTATGAGCAGTTGGTGGTCTGGTGGTTAGGGAGCTGCTCCTGCGATTAGAAGGCCATGGATTCGAATCCCAGGACTGTCATTGAAACACTGGGGTATCCCTGAGCAAGGTAGCGTCCCCACACACTGCTGTCTGGGCGCTGTGTTCCTGGCTGCCTGCTGCTTCACTTGGTGAATGCAGAGGAATAATGTCACTGTTTACACTGTGCTGTGGTGTTTTCGCTTGTGACTATAAGGGGTAGTTTTTGGTATTCTCAGTACAAGAGGTCAATTCTGCTTTGTAAAAGTTGCCTATATACCCTTCAGAACCAGGACTTTTTTTTTTTTTAAAGATGTAAAATCACCCTGATTAGTAGAAACTTGCTATCAATCTAGAATCATGACCCCATCTTGGACGGGTGTGATGGTACTAAATACACTATACTATGTATGGACTAAGTATTCCTGAAGGTGTTTTATTTTAAATTTTTTTCGGTCTGCAGGCGTTACATAGGCATAGGTTCTTCTAGGGTTAATAGTTTCTGGTTTTGATTTAGTAGTTACTCATGAGGATGGCAAAAAGGTAAAATTTGCTTAGTTTGGTTAGCTGTAGGCACTCTTGTGTGTACTTCAATAGAGCTACACTGTATGGACAAAATATCAGTATTTTGATTATACTGTGATTGCAGTGCTTGTCTAGATATTAAAGGATCCAAATGACTTTGTATTTAAATGTCTGTGAATTTTGTTTTATATATGTTAATTCCCCCATCCATACGGACCATATAGGAAAAGTAATGTTCATAAGCATGTTTTCAAATCGTAGTTTTTGTCAGCTCAACTGGAGCTGTGATTGGTCCCTCCCTGTTTGCATATTGCAGCTTTCCTCAATAGTGTTCCAGAGATTAATATTGTAATAACTACTGTGCACTTGGGTGTTTTTTTATTTTGGCAGTCTAGAGATCTATATTATATATTCAGTGTTGAGTTTAGAGGTGAGGTATGTGTTGAGAGGTCATTGGGATCCACCTTAAGTACTTTCAGAATAAAGTAGAGACTGGCACACAGACTAAACATGCATTTGGAGTTTTATGTAACTTTTTTAACATATTGTTCCCATTTCTCACTTCCCTTCTGCAGGCCAAGCGCACCAAAAAGGTGGGGATTGTAGGGAAATACGGCACCCGTTATGGTGCTTCCCTCAGGAAGATGGTGAAAAAAATTGAGATCAGCCAGCACGCAAAATACACCTGCTCCTTCTGTGGCAAGGTGAGTACTGAATGAAAGCATTTGGAGGTTTAAAGAATCAATGAGGAATGGTTAGGCTGGTCTGAGAGTCCCGACAGCACATGACATTCATGAATTTTGGTGTTGGCTTCAGATGTTTCTGCTGTATGAAAACTGTACAAGCAGTCACAGCAGTGCATGCACCGTGCTGTATATTAAGAATATCAAGCTAATGTCGAGCTTGTCAAGCTTATGAAAGAAGTTAATTAACTATTTATGACCAGACATCTTAGTCACTGATGTCAGTTTTACAGGTAAAAAGGGTAATTTAAGACGTGTTCATCTGTAATAATGGAATGAGTGATACTTTAGGTCTTTGCAGGTTTAATCTTTTCTTAAGGCCAGGATGTTAAATATTTTAAGTGGAGTTTAAAATGTCATGTTGCGTTCATGGAAGGAAAAGCTTCATACCTATAATGTTTGACTTTTATGGACTTTTAGACTAAGATGAAGAGAAAGGCTGTCGGTATCTGGCACTGTGGATCCTGCATGAAGACTGTAGCTGGAGGTGCCTGGACATACAAGTAAGGATTTGCTATTGCTGTTTTAATTACGTATAATCTCTCTGCATAATGGTCAGTAGATTTAAATTTTTTCTTCTTTATTTAAAGCCCTTTTGTTTCTTTTACAGCACAACATCTGCTGTCACAGTCAAGTCTGCCATCAAGAGACTGAAGGAGATGAAGGACCAATAGGCTGGGACTTAGTTTTGTACAGATTAAAAAAAATCTATTAGACTCTGTGCTATTTTGTTTTGTGGTACATTGTAACATCCCCCCCACAATAAATTCATGAGTCTTGAGATAAATTGCTCTCCTGTTTCTTTGTTCTTTGGAATGGACTAGGTCGCATTGACATAATATATCATGGTCAGAGAAATTAGATCTTAGCTGACCTACTGGTTGAAAGTTTGAAGTAAAACGAGTGATTTATTTTTCTTTTGAACTTTTAAAACCTGGCTGATTCTTGGTGAAGCCTTACTTCTGTATGAGACTCCATGTAGTTGTCTCTGGATGAATTAGTTTGAGGTTGAATTTTTAATCAGCTTTTTTGGCTGCATATATAAACCTATGAATGTGATGGTCTTATTTCAACCAAATGCATTTACAAAAAGGTCGGGATCTACCAAAAGTAGTTCAAGGAAGGACAGGAAGTGAAAAGTTCTTGGATGCTCAAGAGGTGTCGAGAGTAAGGGTTAATTCACCTGGTCTGATCTCAGAAGAGTGACTGTAGCACAGCCTGCTGAAAAAGTTGAGGCCTCTAATAGAAAGGGGTCAGAATACAGTGCATCACAGCTTACTGTCTACAGGACTGTGTAGCTGCAGACCAGTCGGAGTGCCCATGCTGACCACTATCCCTACCAAAAGTGCTACAATGGGCACTACGGCAAGAAGGTGTGTTGAACACCAGTCCTGGAGGGCTGTGGTCCACAAAACAAGCACACCCCTTCATGGCAAATATTCTTTAGGAATGGTTTAGGATGTTGACTTTTTGCTAAATTTTCTCAATCTGATTGGGATGAGCTGGACAAACTAGTCCAATCTGTGGTTGTGGTCTAGTAATTAAAAAGACGGAGGTTTAGCAAACCACAAATATTACAAAAATGGTAACCAGGCTAGCAGAAAAAAAACAATGATCCTGATAATCTCAATCATTTGCTTAAATTCATGAGTCTATACAAAAACAGATACCTGCACAGATGCTAAAGACCTGTCGCAGTTATTAAAAGTCCTCTAATTAATGGAATGATGAGTATATGGCTAAAGAATTGGATGAGCCAATAGAGAAGCTGTATGTACAACAGACCATTTCTACACTGAAAACAACAGAATTCTCAGTTCTGATGGGTATATCAACACATTTGATAAAACATTCAATGAGGCAATATCAGCCCTATTATAAGATGCTTACATTATGTGTTGCAATCTGGAATCTTGACCCCTTTTCAGAGAGATGCGACAATAATTATAAGGATGGCAAGGATTATTATAGGCCAATATCACTATTGAATGCAGAGCTACGTATACTAACAGCCATTTGGCGTGGCGTGTCAATAAAATGATCAAAGAAATTATTCAGTTTAATCAGACGGGTTTTATACCGTGAAGATATTATGGATATAAAGCTAGAAGATTACTGAATTGTAATGTCAAAATTATGTCCACAAGCAGCAGTTAAAGTGAACAGACTTACTTCAGAACATTTGGTATCAGCTTTGAGGCACTGGCTCAGCTAAAAAGAGAACAATGACACAAGGGGCCTGACAGAAAATACCAAAATGCATCACTGTACGCAGACGATGGGCTCTTATATCCAACAGGTCCTGCAACAACAATCCTGCGCTTCCTCATCACTATTAGGTTCTATAAAGAGTGGTATGCATGAACGTACCACCCAGGCTTTTGTATCCATTTCAGATGCTCCCTGCTGACATCCCCAAATCCACTTTTGAGAAATTGGACAATCTCATTTTAAATTGCATTTGACAGATAAAGCAGTCAGGAATCAGATTAAAAAACACTGTGATTGCGCAAATCACATCAAGGGGTCTAAACTCTCAAATCTAAGATATTCTTTCTGTGCTGCACAGTTAAAACCTTTAGCAACATGGATTTGAGATATTTCATGTTCTCACTAGCTTTACACTGTAGAAAGCTTTATAGATCTTGCCTTTTCAAGAAACTACAGTGGGTGAATGAACTGGAAAATAACTGAGGAAGAGTAAAATTAGCATTTGGATTACCTACAGCAATCTCAGCGTTGACCAGTACTGGAATCCTTTAAGAATACTTTTACTATTTAACTACTTTACTGCTTTCATTTTATTCGATTTGATTACGTGTTTTTATCATGTAACTTTACATAATTTTCAATTGTTGTCTGTATACAACAAAAAAATGAGTTTTTGCCTCACAATACAGGCACTGGCTTTAGAAAATGGTCAACACGTGGACCTACCAACCCACATCAGCTTCATAGGATTGACTGCCTTCAATGATATGATCTGTTGAGAGAAGCATTCAAGCTTCTCAGACTTTTTCAATTTGTTCAGTTATATAGTATAGAATTAAATATAGCCTTAGAGTCTATTCCAACGTCTGGGTTCTGATAAAACTACAAAATAAGGAAACAGGGAAAAAAAGTTCTGGGTGATTTTTAAGAAACATTATTAGATCTTGATAATATCATATTTGTATCACATCTCTGAAAGAGGCTATGTACATTTCATTTTTAAAGTTAAATTTAAAGTAAAAAAATTAGAAATTAAACCCCTAAGCTCACGTCTTTTGTGGTGTATCACATTTAAAGACAGCTCTTAAAATCTGCTGTTTTTGGGAACACAGTGTTCTAAAATGTAGGCACTAGTTAGGCGTCCTAGTGAGGGCATAAAGGCGCATATTGGAGCAACACCCTCGCGTCGCGCTCGACTCGGTCTCTTGTTGTGTGCGTCACTTCTGTTGGACACACGCGCCATCCGTGCTCTCCTTTTTCCTCAAGAAGCTGCGGGTTCGTCTCGGAGCGGCGCTTTTAAAGCGTAAATAAACCCAAATAAAGATCACAACCATGGCGGCGGCTCCCACGAGTGGAAGAAAGCGTCTCCTGAAGGAGGAAGACATGACGAAAATCGAGTTTGAGACGAGCGAGGAGGTGGATGTGACTCCGACGTTTGATACGATGGGCCTGCGGGAGGACCTGCTCCGGGGCATCTACGCTTATGGTACAGGCCGCGGCTCCAAAAACACACATTTACTTGATATTCCCGAGTTTTATAGAGCTGGAGGAAACTCTCGTCGCGTTTAGTACTTTTAGTACTTTACAGGCTCTTTTAAGCCATGAGACGGCGCTGTAAATACACGATTTAAGCTCTTTTCGAGCTGTTAGCATTCTGGCTAACGCTAGCTAGTTGTTAACCCCTGAAGCCGCTCTTCCAGAAACGAACAGTTTGTTGATGCAAATGACCAATTTTTCGTGTGTAGTAAACCCACATAAGCCGAGTCTGTCACTACGTTCATGGTTTAACGATGCTCAAATTTAAGTGGTCAAAAATATTGGGACCCTTACACAAACAGGGACTTGTTCAATTTATACGTAGACTTTAATACGATGCTGCCTCTCTGCAGCGGTTTCCAATCTTCTTGGTAGGCTTATCACAATATTTTGGAGTTTCTGTGGGAATTTGTGCCTATTCATTCTGTGGGGCTTTTATGAGGTTAGGCACTGATGTTGGTTGAGAATGTCTGGCTCACAATCTCCGTTCCAGTTCGTCCCAAAGGTGTTGGATACGGTTGAGGTCAGGGCACTTTGCGGACCGGTCAACTTCTCATCCAGCCCTGTCTTTATGGACTTTGCTTTGTGTACTGGGGCACAGTCATGCTGGAATAGAAAAGGTTTTCCATCAAACTGTGTCCACAAAGTTGGAACCATGGCGTCGTCCTAATGTTTTGGTCTGCTAAAACATTAAGATTACCGTTCAATAGAAGGAATGGGCCACTTTAATTTAAAAACTGACGTCTGTCCCAATACTTTTGTCCATGAAGTGTATACATACAGTGAAGTTACGCTATGTTTGCAATGGGTTTCTCAAGAATGAACCAAAGCTCAGAGGATAAACAAGTTTGCCTGGTTATTAGTGCCTCACCTGTAATTATCATTCAGCTTATTATTGCCAAATATCTCGTAAGTAATGAACACAGGTTTTAATGAGGGTTATTAAACTACCCTTGTCCTGCTTGTTTCTTGTGAATTTGGTTCTAATGTCTCATTCTCCATTATAACGAGAACCCAAACAGCTTCTCTAACACCAAGGCTGAGAGAAAAGGGACTTGACTATAATGAAACATGTCTGAGACACATCAGATTTGTTTAGTAGAGCCCTGAGCTGAATATTTTGCATAGGGACTTTTTTTCCTGGTGATGTTTTTCTGTAAGCCTGCTCAAATCCACTCCTAAAGGGCTGGTGTCCAGTACAGTTTGGTAGGTGACCTCCTCAAACACAAACACTGAAGCTAGTAGTTGACAGGTGAGTTGAACCAGCTGTGTTTTCAGCAGGTAAATGACCAAACTGCTGGGCACCAACCCAGATTTGGCACCTGTAATCTGTAGGAACTGATGATTTGTGTGATCTAATGAAGTTCATATTTTCTTATATTCTTTAGGTTTTGAAAAACCGTCGGCTATCCAACAAAGAGCTATCAAGCAAATAATAAAGGGGAGAGATGTCATTGCTCAGTAAGTTCGCCATTCTGTTTTTTCCTTTTCCTCTGTGTATTTGAAAGCTGATTCCTGAATATATACAAGTAAATCTCTAATGTTCTCAGATGTAGCTCCTTGAGCTGTATATCTAATCTAAAGTTGTTTTGCTGTTCAGGTCACAGTCTGGTACTGGTAAAACTGCCACGTTTTGTGTGTCAGTGCTGCAGTGTCTGGACATTCAGGTATTTGAGCTGCCATTTGCATAACTCACTGTAGTCTTCTACAAACATAAGAGAGCTCTTGCTTACCATACTGTTTTTGTCCACTATAGGTGCGTGAGACCCAAGCATTGATTCTGGCTCCAACCAGAGAGTTGGCTGGACAAATCCAAAAGGTAAAAGACAAATAATATATCAGTGTAAAAACATTACAGGTAATGCTGATACACATCCAGTGTCGTGTCCGTGTCTAATGGTGCTCTGTTTTTGTTTTGAAGGTCCTTCTTGCACTGGGTGACTACATGAATGTTCAGTGCCATGCTTGTATTGGTGGGACAAATGTAGGGGAGGACATCAGGAAGCTGGACTATGGTCAGCATGTGGTGGCAGGAACCCCTGGCAGAGTGTTTGGTTAGTTTGCTCATATTTTTCTGTTCTGATAGCAAAGCGAAATGGAAGTGCAGTAGCTTTTTGCTTCTTATTCCCACATTTGCACTAAATTATTTTACGTAAAAAATGTGATTAATAAAATCAGTTCAAATAATAGTGCTCTTTTCTGCATACACATGCCTGTATCCACCATTGTATCTATAATATTTTGTGTAGTGTACTGTTCCTTTATACTGTTATATTTTTATAGGCTGCTTTTGCTTTCTTATTCTGTCCTCTTTACTGCTGGAATGATGCAAATTTCCTACCTGTGGGATTAATAGAGTGTTATCTTTTTTTTTTTTAGATATGATCCGCAGGAGAAGCCTGAGGACCCGTGCCATTAAGATGCTGGTACTGGATGAAGCCGATGAAATGCTTAACAAAGGTAAAGATTAATTTCAGATTTAAGAATCTAGATGTTCTAAAATTAGACAAACTGTCTGAGTGTCTTAACTTTTCAAACCAATCCTCAAAGACCCCCATGTCTTTCACACTCCACTGACCAAATGTGTTGCACATTGAATTGTGTAGACCATCTAGGACAGGGGTGTCAAACTCTGGTCTTGGGAGGGTCCAGCACAGTTTGATGGTTCTCCTCCTCAAATACATTCGCTAAACCTGACAATTAACTGGCGACGTGAACTGCTGGACCGCAGCCCTCCAGGACTGGAGTTTGACACGCCTGATCTAGGGGTAGTTAAGGACCTATTTGAGAGCCACTGACTGGAAAGAGCGTTATTAATCCGTGTATCTTTTGTTCATTCATTTTTCAATATGAAACCAAAACAAATAACCACTTGTATCTTCAGTTTTTGTTTCCAAAATGGATAACGGCTCGTTTTACGATTTCCCATTTTGCGCTCTAATCCAAAATGGAAAACGAACACTCATATTCCATTTTGGTTTCATTGAGTTTCACAGGCTGCGGCGTGTAGGAGCGCAGAGAAACTGGACCTGGTAACTCCGCCCACCTGTTTTGGCTGTAAAAATATTCGGAGGGAAAAGATGTGGGGTTTAAAAAAAAGAATTCTGAGGGGATAAGACGCAGGGGTAGGGATGGGAATCGATAAGAAATGATTGATGTCGATGCTATTATCGATTCCTAAAGTGTTACAGAATGGCCTGTTGCCTTAAAGTTTGCATTCTGGGTAATTGAGCCTCTAGGGAGGCTGGGAGATGTGGTGTTTCAGTGTGTGGTAGCGCGGGAGTGTTTGGAGTTTTACATGTCCATCCAGTGATTGACTCTAATGTCACTCTTCCGTTTTTAATTTTTTGGAGAAAGTAAATAAATGCTCCCGGGGAACAAAGGGAGGAAAGAACAGACCCTGCTCCCCGTAGCTGTTTTATTTTTGGACCCGCTCTGTGGCCGAGATCAACGAGCCAAAAACACCTGGCTAGCAGCCACTAAAGGCTGAGAAGGCAACAGTATAAAAAAATCTACTGATCATTGTTTTGTGGACAGTAATAAGCCCTGGTTAGCCACATGTTTAAATTGTAAAAGCTAGTCGTAGGCCACTTTCAGCTTTTTATTAGATCTCAGATCTTAATCTTATCCATTACATGGTAAAAATAAGAATTAATCAATAAATTATGCACTTGTCCTCCAACAATAAATTTGGTCCAAAGATGAAAATACAAATTTAAAAATAAATTATTGATAATGAATGGCATTGTAATTATATTTACAGCCGAAACAGGGCAGTTTCTCAGCCCTCCTACACGCTGCAGCTTAAGAAACCTGATGAAAACCAAAATGGAATGAGTGTTCGTTTCCGTTTTTTGCATTATTGATTTGAGCACAAAATGGGAAATCGGAAAACAAGCCGCTCTCGTTTTCCGATTGGAATATGAGTGTTTTTTTTTTTTTGTTTCATATTGAAAAATGAATGAATGATACACGGATTGTTATTGATTAGAACCTGCGTTTAGATTTTCAGTTGTCTAACCACTCTAGCTCTCTCTCTGTCTCCCTCCTTCTTGCTGTAGGTTTTAAGGAGCAGATCTATGATGTGTATAGGTACCTGCCTCCTGCCACTCAGGTGGTACTGATCAGTGCCACCCTGCCACACGAGATCCTAGAGATGACCAACAAGTTCATGACGGACCCCATCCGCATTCTGGTCAAGCGGTAAGGAAAAATATTTGCTGTTTGCTTTGCATCTAATACAAGACCACAGCAGTGAATGAGTAATCATTTATGTGACCCTATATACTTGACCCCATACGTTTTGGATTGTTATTATATTGTATCTATTGGCTTTTAACAGTGTCCTTGCTTCACTGATTCAAGCAGAGACTTGCTCATAGTCTTTTGTTCAGTTTTGATTATCTCCTCCTGCCAGCTCATTCTCTCCCCCTCAGAGCGGAAGTGATGTTTCAGTTAATGTGAATGTTGTGCTGAGCCACCTTTGTAGCATTAGCATTATGTTTCCTTATTTACGTTCACCTTGAGGAGAAATAAAATGTAAATTGCTTTTGCTGTGTGCAGTGATGAGTTGACGCTGGAGGGCATTAAGCAGTTCTTTGTGGCCGTTGAGAGAGAAGAGTGGAAGTTTGATACGCTCTGTGACCTGTACGACACACTCACCATCACACAGGCGGTCATCTTTTGTAACACCAAACGGAAGGTAAGTACCATGCACCCCCCAACCACCCCATGATAATGAAAGCATTTATTACTAAAAGAGGAAGAGTAAACTGTTTACCTCAGAAGGAGAAAGCGTATCAGACAATGTTTCAGATGTTTTAAATGTTTCTCTGTTCTTGTGATATTGTATGTGCAGGGTTTTAATGTGTGAGGTGTGCTTCTTTAGTTTTATACCACAGCCACAATGCTAGTTGTATTGCAGGTGCCGGATGTGGTCTCAAAACAAGAACTTTTAGGGACAACCATCAGAAATAGGTTTGGCAGTCTAGGGAGGAGGTAATAGTAGGGGATGATGGAGCACTTAACCTGTAGATGTAACATGAGTAAATATATGTATTCTCATTAAAAGATCATGTCTGGTCTCATGACAAAGTTCCAGTAAGAAGTAGAGGGAATACATAATGTAGTTGTAAACTACATTACCTGTTGGCTATATTAGCCTTGTAATGTCAGACTAAGGGAGTAAACTGGGGATGCCAAACCTCTCAGCTGCACAGCTACTTTTTTTGGCCTAACAAGCTCACTAAGGTGTTTTTACTGTGTACTTTTCAATAGCTTCCTACTTATGTTTTTCTTTTACACAGGTGGACTGGCTGACTGAAAAGATGAGGGAGGCAAACTTCACTGTGTCCTCTATGCATGGAGACATGCCACAGAAAGAGAGAGAGTCTATTATGAAAGAGTTCCGATCTGGTGCCAGGTAAAAGCAGCGTGACGGCAAGGATTCTTGTCACTTTTTGAATTGACTTTAAAATAGGGGATGGGTTCTGGTTCGGAAGTATAGTACTTGTTTTTGTGTCTTTTTTTTTTTTTTTAAACATCTGTGAATGATTTGGATGCTCCCAGCATACAACTAAACTCCGTGTTTAGTGGGTTAGCTTTGTGACAAGTAATACTGATAATGTGACTACCTCTAATGGCCTACTTATTTGGACAGTTTTGTACAGCTATTTTGTTTTTATTGTAGTTGATCCTGTTTTTGTTTCTATTTTGTTTTGTTTTTGTATTTTTAGCCGTGTGCTGATCTCTACAGACGTATGGGCCAGGGGGTTGGATGTGCCCCAGGTCTCGCTTATTATCAACTATGACTTGCCCAACAACAGAGAGTTGTACATCCACAGGTATGAATAACACAGGTCAACAAAAAATTGTAATCAGAAACCACAACACACTTTTCTAAACCAGTGTTTCGGGCTGATATCAGATCTGCTTTCAGCTTTTTGAATTATTAGTAATATTAGAATTGCCATAGCCTTGCATGCGTTTTTTTTTTTTAATGGAAACACAGGCGCCAATCAAGTAACTCAATATTTTCAGTGTGAGGTCAGACAGGTGACACTGTGGCATAGATATAATCCGTCAGTCAGCTACCACTGTTTCTTCAAAAACACTCGGCATATGATTATTATATGATCATTATACCAACTATCAGGCAGTAGATAACTAACTTCATCATAAAAACTGTACGTGCAGGAAAAACTAAACACAGATTTGAAATCAGTATGTAAAACACTACAAAACTCAAACTTCTCTCTGATTTTGACCTGTTGACCTGTGTAATTATTTGTTGAACACACAATATTTCTAATCTTATAATTTTATATATAATCTGGAGCAAGAAATGAATACTCATTCCTCTCTGCAGAATTGGACGATCAGGACGTTACGGTCGCAAGGGTGTGGCCATCAACTTTGTGAAGAATGATGACATCCGTATCCTTCGTGATATTGAGCAGTACTACTCAACACAGATTGATGAAATGCCAATGAATGGTACGTTTTCATGCAGTTGCTGGTTGCTTTTAAAACCTTTAAACATCACTACCACAGCCTCAAGGATGTTGCTATTGACCCTCTTAACCAGTGGTCCCCAACCTTTGTTTCGTCACGGACCGGTTTAACATCAGAAACTATTCTCACGGCCCGGCCTTTAAGGAGTGGCAGATAAATATACGTATATATACAAATAAATGATACGCATAAAAATGGGGATATTTTTAGAATATGAGGTATCTTTAAAATAATAATAAACGTAAATCCAATGTGTACTCGCAGCTTTATTAACAGCATTTTCATAACAATGAGCAGACATTTTTTCTGTGCAGCCGGTACCACATGACCCAGGGGTTGGGGACCACTGCTCTAAAGATCTTTAGTTATTGTTAGTTTGGAGACAGAAATCATATCTTTCTATTTTCTAAATATTTATTTTTTTCAGTTGCTGACCTGATCTGAGACGGTTGTAGGAGTGAGACTCTGAGGAGCATTTTGGCTTCATCTGGATCTTTGAAATCTTCTTCTTTGTTTTTCTTTTTTTTTTTGGAGGGGGTGGGTGGTGTTTTATTTACTTGTCTTTTTATTGGCCCCAGTATGTTAACATCTTAATATGTTGATTGCTTTCAGTATTCATTTACTGTGAGTTTTTGTAAATAAATAGTTTTGTTTGAAATCTCCCGTTTTCATTTTATTTTTTGCCCAAAGCAATCAACTGAGTGACTGGATTTCTGTGGAAGGTTATTGAACGTCTAAAACTCATTATTCTAGCTATAAATATTTTAGTGTGTTATCCCCACAGCCTAACAGACTGTGATTCTTGTGGAGGACTTTTAACTGAAGTCCTCAATATTTACAGGCATGTCTCTTTCAATTCCACTCTTAACTCTTGACCTTAATGTTAATACTCTAACGCGGCAGGAGGGCACAAATCCCACAGTGCTCTGAGCAGCTTTCTTGTGGTCTGTATACGCCTGAAGGTGAGGAGTCAGTGAAAGCGTTCGGTACAGATATTTTTGTCCAGCAGGTAAATGCATTAGACAGTGGTTGGTCTCAGGTGTTCACTGACCATAAACAGTGGATTGGATCGTGAGTAATGGTGAGTAAAATCACTCCGGTTCTACGAAGCATGCCTCCATTTAGAGCTGCATATTTGGACGTAATGACCTTGATCAATAATCATTATGTACTATATTTGTGTTTGGTCTGGTTATCATGGACAAAAAAAGCTAAATACTTAATAAAGATAAATAAAATTAGTACAATAACAGTATGTAAAATAAGTGAGTTGATTCAGCAGCTGACAATTTCTCTTAAAAGATTTTGGCTGGAGTTTCCTTCAGAGGGCCTGCATCATTTTTCTGCCTGAGATTTACAATGAAAACATTCAACAGTTTACCCTAATGTTTCTGTTTCCCAACCTCCTTACCCCTAGAATTAAACAGGCGGGGTAAGCCTTCATTCACAAGCAATCCAGTGCTGAAACACTCCACAGCTTCAGAGCTTTGTTTCGATATATAGGCAATATTAACATTCAGGTTCAAGAACCTTATTGTGAGAAGTATGCAGTTTTCCATGATCCAGGCCCTTGAGCTATTGAAAGAACAGCTACATATTAATGGCAAGATATTTCTCATGTATTCATTTACTGATTGTTTTCTATAAACAACAAAAAACAGTAAAAAAAAAAAAAGCCAAAAAATTCTGCATATGCATCAGGGTTAGATGGTACATATGCACTAGCATAGTTCATTTAATAACCTATTTTATGTATTAATCCATGCTTGACACCAAAACCTCAGTCATCTTCCACTCGGTGAATCTGCTTTTGATGCCACATCCAACTGAATACACTGGAAATATAAATAGATTCGAAGCTTTTATTGTGGAGCTATCGCACTGCTATAATTCAGAAAAGTCTGTTTTTTTATGTTCTTTGTTTCTTTTATAGGTCAGGATGAATTGAGGAAACCTATTCAGCACCGAGGGCAGCCGACTCTAGGAAACTTAGTTTAGAAAATGGATTGCAAATACCTAAGACATTTTGATGGAAACTCATTGTTCATCTGTAAATTAAATTTTTCAGAAATGGCCAAGAATAAACGTTGACCCCGAGTTTGAATCATCGTTATTCAGTTTGAGGTTTTAAAGTGCACAGCTTTGAACGAGACTATTCTTCAGTAGAGGGAGATTACAGCTGGTTAGATTGTATTGAATCTGAACAGGAATTAAAATCCCACCTGCAAAGGCAGTTTCCAGCCAGCTTTATAAATCTGGGGAAGGGTTTAAAGATAACAGCAGGGGTGACTGGAATAGGTGGGATAGTGACCCCCCCCTCTCTCAAAGGATAGAGTAGTAAAAATACAATTTGATATTGGCATCCCTGTTTTATTTACTACTAACAAAAGACTAGAAGTTGATTATTTGGACTTCTGTGGATCCAAGAACAGGACCATCAATAGGCTGTCAGAAAGCAATATGAACTTGAGCTGATTTATATCTAGCCCAAGCCGCTGGTTTGGGCAATTTTTATTGTCATTTGGTCATTTACTGAGAAGTGCCACCTAGTGAATAACATCAATGCAAAAGTCTTGTGATGTAAGGATTTAAACTATTTTTTTTACATGCTGCATCCCTACCACATTCTTAGGAAGTATGTCAAATTTTGAGAAATTTCATTAATAGATCGCATTACATCATTTATATCTTACTAATTCTCTCAACCTCTGGTCATATTACACACGTCACTGTCTTGGTATTCTGTATTTGTTTAAACCTCTTGTCTAATACCACAGAGAGCCATTACTGGATAAAATATGTCATACAGTGTCAGAAACAACATAAGCAAGTCCATTTGAGATTACTAAACAACTTAGGTGTGTAAGCGTGTGAGGATTAAATCCTAAAATGCACATGTTCATTAGCAATCATCAGCTTCCCTCACATTACTTACATATCCAAAGACGCTGTCTATCTTATATTAGATTAATGGGTTTGGGATTAACGGGTAAACTGTGTAATTGTGTTGATTTTTGAACTGTGAAATACAGTGGTTAGGTGGGTTTATGCAGCAGTTGATGAGTCACAATCCCAATGCTTGACCTGGGAATAATTCCATTGATTTAATTCAGGCAATAAGAGGTCTTCATCCATCAAGATTACGAAGCACGACTGAGTCACAGCAAGATTTCCTGGAATGGCAAATTGAATGTGAAAGCACTGCTCATATAACTGTCTGAAAAAAGAATCAAATTCTCATGCTCCAGAATTATGACACAACTGCTCCAATGATGGCAGGTGTGATGGTCACTGTGTTATTAACAGTGTGCCTGCTTTAGTATTGATGTGCAGTAGCTGGATATGAGCCCCCAAGTGTGATCTGTCTCCGGAGTGTCAGGCTAATTCGGAGTGCAAGGAGGATAAAAAAACTTTTCTTTCCCATTAGCATAGAAGACAGCAGGGTCACTGTTCACTACTGGCTCTGTTCCCTGGGAGAATGAAAGGAGGGAGATTTGTCTTTCCTTGCAATGAAGATTTTGTGTGAGGTCTTGACTGTGTGTGCATGTGTGTGTGTGAGTGTGTGTGTGTGTGTGAGAGAGAGAGTGAGTGTGTGTGTGTGTGTGTGTGTGTGTGTGTGTGTGTGTATGTTAAAGCCCAGGCCACAACTACACAAAGGACATAAGCACAGAACATCAGAGGTGGTGCCATTAGTGGAGAAGAATAAATAACAAAAACATTCACAAGAATAATAAAAAACCTAGTAAACTCCCCAGTGAAGCTTCTTGAGGTTGCCAGGGCAAGGTAGTAGAGTTAAGCTAAGCTCAATTAATAAGACTGGAAAACTACAGCAAACTACTGAGAGGATGTGCTGTCTCGCACATTACAATCTCTGTCACAATCACAAACAGCACACTTTCATTCCTAAAGGATCAATAATGTTTTCTGATTCTAATTTTATTTCATCTAAAAATTCAAGGTGTATATTCCTCTGTTTTTTTAAGAGTCGTTCCAGAAACAGTACATGAGAGCCACTGTTTGTACAATCTGGGATTTGCATCCTCCGTTATCAAACAGTGTAATGATTAGTACATTGATTACATTTAAGTTTAAGGCATTTATCAGACACTTTTATCTAAAGCAACTTACATTCCTTAACTACAGGGGACAGTCTCCCTGGAGCAACTTGGGGTTAAGGATCTTGCTCAGGAACCATGTGGTGAGGGTAGGATTCGAACCAATGACCTCTTGGTCTCGAGGCAAGTATCCTACCCACTACACCACCACCACGTGGTTCCTGATTAGTATGGTGTGTGTGGTGTGGTAGGATTTGGTTTTGGATGTAACCTGAGTTGTATAAAACACAAAGAAACACAAATAATAGAACAGAAAAGAGCCAGCGATCTATGTGTAGCCTGAAGATAACTGGCCATGACAAAAGAAGGCATAGAAATTGGATAAATATGTCATGGCCATTGGATTAGACTTGGGAAGTAAGATCATTTTATAATCTGCGCTATTTCCGCTGGTAACATTTTAAATGAAAACCCACTATGCCTTAATCTTTGTTGCCAAATGGCATACAAAACAAAATGAGACATAAACCAACCCCCATCACTGTTTGAGAAAACAATCATTTGACATCCCTGATCCCCCACACCACTTAACAAAAAACTGAAATCACAACCGCCACACTAAACCTCTTGATCTGCAGGAAACACTTGTGGTCATAACTTAATAAGTCATTCCCTTGCCTTACTAATTTGTTGTCATGACTTAACTATCTCATGCTTTACTGAACTGAGGCCACAATTATAAATATATTATTCCCATGTGTTACTAAGTTGTGGCCACATAATTTTATTACTAAGAAGAGCAGAAATCCACAAAGCCCATGGGGTTTCAGACTGATCTGTAGCATTGCTCATCTTTTTGTTTTATGTGCCTTATTTGTTTCATGTGCCTTATTATGCCACAATGCCTGATGTATAACTAATTACTCTATCAAAAGACTGCTTTTGTTGGAAATAAAGGAAAATGGTAGTAAAAATTCCTTGGGTCTTAACCTGTTTTATTTATTTATGTGTTCATTAATTCCACCAAAAACAAATTCCTCGTATGTGCAGGTGCGTATCGTGATTCTGATTCTATGGTTTCTTCTGAAATGAAACAAGACAATCTGAACACGCCAGTGTCATACTGCACTCCCCTTCCAGAGATAGCATCCATCACCCCACACACTTTCAGTCACACTTTTGCTCCAGTGAGTAACACAAATGCAATCTGCATCTCCCTCAGTTCAGTGGTCTCTAATGGCGTCATTCATAACTGGTCATGGAAACGTCACACTGCCACCAAATGCCTAAAATCTGTTCAAGCTGTGCCGTCTCCAGCATGTTCCCTGTGTGGCTCCAGAGCTCAGGCCATTTCCACTCTCCTCTCTCCACAGGAGGTTTCTTATCTTCTCCCGCAATAGCCCAATGGCCTTGACCTGTGGTCTGGTCAGACAGCAGAGGATTAGCCCTGGGCTGAGGAGAGAGTGAGAAAACAAGATGACTGTAGGAAAAGGGAAAAAAAAATACCATTAAGTTCAGTTTATACAGGATGCAGACGTGGTGTTCAGAGTCTGATTCAATGATTTTTAACTGGAGCTCCAAAAGCCAGTGCAGCTAAAACAAAATAAAGGTTTGCAAACAACCACTTAGCATTGTGTAAACTGTGTACCTATATAATTATACATCTGCATGCATAGTAATATTTTTAATGTATATTTTTGTGTTGAGGTTATGTATAAAAGACAAAATTCAGTCTTTAAGATGACCACAACGATTACACTGTTAGAAACCTCTTAAGGCCTATTTAGGATTACTGAACTGCTAAACTGGTGGCTCTAAGCTTCCACTCCTTGTTAGCTACACTAACACTGACATTGCTTCAAACCTTGCTAGCAAAATGAAGGACACGCATTTAGGGCCTGATATCCTATTAATAAGCTAAAATTAAAAGGATATATATATATATATATATATATATATATATATATATATATAGTGATATAGTGATGTTACAGGCTTAAAAATATCTAAAAAATATTTTTATCTTTGC
>JBBPDB010000039.1:1002653-1026997 GCA_037974465.1 Brachypetersius altus | reverse complement strand
CAATGCCACGTAGAATTAAGGCAGTTCTGAAGGCGAAAGGGGGTCAAACACCGTATTAGTATGGTGTTCCTAATAATACTTTAGGTGAGTGTATAACGCTGCTTCAATTCAGTGTCAAGAATTGTAGCTGTTGACTGTACTTCTTGTCTTGTCCTGTTGTTTTATTGGTCTTGCCTTTTTTTTGCCCTCTCTCTCTTGCTCTCTTTGCACTATTTTTTTTTTGTTCTATGTTCAGTTGTGTGGTGTCCCTGTTATCTTGCATCAAGTCCTAGAATAACACTGTTTGGTTTCACTATTTGCTGTGTGTATGATTGAAATGACAATAAATCTGACTTGACTTGATATGTCCAAACATATTGTGACTTTAGTAATTAGTGAATTTAGTTGCTTTAACGAGGACACATTGTTAAAACAGGTGTTCAGCTGCTCACACACACACAGCTTCTCTAAAGCAGTGACTAGAAGAACTGGGTGATCAGGGGCAGACAGTTGTCAGCCAAAGGGTTATAAAGCCCCCAGCATTGGACTGTAGAGCAGTGGAACTGTATTCTCTGGGGTGATGGAGCTCCCTCCAGCTACTTTGGCATCCCGATCTAATTAGTCCTAGACCTCACCAATGCTCCTGTGGAACGTAAACTCTCAAAATCTATTGAGATGCTTTTCCAGAGAAGTTTCCAGAAGGCTGATAGAAGAGTGTAGGAGATTACACAGTTCAAAAATAAACTAAATGGACTTCTAATGGCTAATATTATGATGATGATGATCAGAAAGCAGAAAGTGAGATTCTTATTTCTATGCCTTGCATCTTACTATAATGTTTAACAAGCACACATATAGCAGAATGTGGGTTCATGGTTGTAATTTGTATTTAGTATATGTCAGTGTCACTAGTGTGCTGGGAATGATTCACAGCCCAAATAATACCTGCTCCTGAGGGGCTCCTGAGGGGGTTCTGACTATTGATGACCAGGGCAAGGGGGTATAATAAAAGATGCAGAGAAACAGATAGACTACAGCTTATAATCATACATGACAAATATACCTTTCTAGCATAGAAAGCATGAAATTTTCAGCAGTTTGGGCTGCAACTGCTCTTTTGTGGGATCAAACCAGACAGGTCAGCCTTGGGCAGTCATAACCCTGTCACTGACTCACCATTTGCCCTTTAGTATGTACAAACTACTGCATACTGTTAACACCCCATTAAACCTGCTGTTTTTGGAACTGACTGTTCACTTGCTTCCAAATATATTCCACTCCTACCACTATAACAAGATCACCTATGTTATCCCCTTCAGTAGTCACTGGTTTAATGTTGTGAATGATCAGTGTATATGCTAGTATATATGTGTCATAATAATATGGAGCACATGTATTTTGCATACATATCTGTACATAAGAAATTTCTATGAATAATCCTAATCCTAATTCTAACCCCATTAACCAAAACAATGGTTTTACCCATTAAAAAACAGTCTTTGTAAAGAAAATGTATTTTTGTTGGCTTGAAAGTGTTAAATAATTCGTTGGTTACTGGAATTAAGATTAGGATAGAGACACAGAGACAAACAGAAAGAGAGAGAAATCGAGAGAGACAGAGAGAGAGAGAGAGAAAAAAAAGAGAGAGACAGAGATAGTGAGAGAGAGGCAGAGAGAGAGAGAAAGAAAGTGTTAGAAAGAAAGAGAGAGAGAGAGAGAGAGAGAGAGAGAGAGAGAGAGAGAGAGGCAGAGAGAGAGAAAGAAAGTGTTAGAGAGAAAGAGAGAGAGAGAAAGAGAGAGAGAGAGAGAGAGAGAGAGATAGAGAGAGAGAGAGATACTACGTTAATACTGCGAATCAGCACCGTGGACAGCTCTAGTGAAAGACTTGGTAGAGAAGCATCACACTGACTGCAGAAACTTCATTCTGGATGATCTGCATCTTGAGTAAACATTTCTTATTGATCTACGGGGTTCTCCTCACTAATCTGTTTCACCAAATGTCCATCAGCCTCAGAGGAGTTATCTGGATTACCGACAGACCTCACGTCTCCATCTCAGTCTGCAGGCAGCGCTGTGCAGTATTTTTAGTGGGGATTTACACACCAACCGTGTGTGTGCGCGCGAGAGAGCCTGTGTGTCTGCATGTGTGCGTGTGTGTGTGTAGCAGCAGCAGGATGTCCTAAACGGCTCATGAGCTCCTGACAGCAGCTCCGAAGCTCCTCCGCTCATTCATGCCCGAGGAGCGTTGAGGTTCGCGCTGCCAGCATGTCTGTGAGTCCGCCACAGGTGGGGAACATTCCGTGGAGGAACAACAACTTCAGCCTGATGAGCAGAGACCCGCCGCTTTCTGACCAGGGCGAGACCATCATAGGAGTTTACCTGCTGCTGTTGGGTGGGTTTCCACAAAACATCCACACCAGGTTTTCTTCTGGACCATTTTCACACAGATTGAACTTTGTTTGGATTTTATTTCTTTTTTAGAACGTAAACAGAGTTGTAATCAGTTATTGGTGAAAGAAGGAAACTGTCTGACGATGTCTGACTATTTGAAAAGAATGCGGTAGCAAAGTAGCTTTTCCACTTTATATGCTGGTGGTTTACAATTTTGTTGAAACTGTTGGACTTTCATAGGCAAGAAGCTACAAGTACAAAGATCAAATCCATGCACGTTGAGAAGAGTTAATGCAGTGCAGTGTTAATGAACAGAGCTCATTTCAGTCGATTTACATATCTCTTATTGTGTGTTGTATTTACATAGCCTCGCAATTGGAACAAAACCATGTGTCTCCAGAAAGTAACTTTACAGCAAATGGAAACTCTTAACTTTCCATGTAAGCTAATATAACAAAATTTACAGACATATTTAAGGGCTTATTTATTGGTCCATTCATTGTGACATTGTGAAACAGTGTAAATAAGATTATTATATAAAAAGTAGAAAACAAAACATGACACAAGGTTTTGTAATGACAGATAATATCTAAGTGTGTTTTGTGTATTTATTTATTTATTTATTATTTATTTATTTGATCCAAACAAAGGCACAAGGTCATGCTGAGCTGACTTTTTTGTACAGTCTGGTTTATCTGCCAGGGCAGCTTTTAGGTTATTAGCATCAAAGCAATGCAGGCTGTGTGTGTGTGTGTGTGTGTGTGTGTGGTGTATGGAGGGGTTCTCTTTATTCAAGCCTATCCTGTGTAATCTCTGCAGTCATTCACAGATTTGAGTTTTCAGTGTGAATATTTTCTGTACAAACCCTTACATGCTCATAAACTCATTATACACTTACATCAGGATCTATGAATAATTTGACTATGAATGTGTCAGTTTTATGTTTATGAGCGTGGGGGGTTTTAAGTGAATGGACCCGTACTGACCTTTAGTGTTTAAGGAGTTAAATTTCACAGAAAGAGAGTATTTGTATGAAAGACGTTTGCAAAACATTATCAATATATATCCTGCAGAGAAAACGTTTTTAGAGTGTGTGTGTGTGTGTGTGTGTGTGTGTGTGTGTGTGTGTGTGTGTGTGTGTGTGTGTGTGCTCCTAATTCTACAGGTTGGCTGTCATGGTTTGGCAACAGCATTGTGATCTTTGTCCTGTTTAAGCAGAGGGCGTCTCTGCAGCCGACAGATTACCTCACTCTAAACCTGGCCATTTCTGACGCCAGCATATCAGTGTTTGGATATTCACGCGGGATCCTCGAAATCTTCAATGTGTTTCGGGATAACGGTTACCTCATCACCTCTGTGTGGACCTGCCAGGTATGAGATTGTGGGCCAAATCATGAGAGCCCATGTTTTCTTATATTTTTTTGTCCCTGACATCCACCACAAAAAACATTTTTTTCTTTATGTCTTAGAATTAAATAGGATGTTTTTGGTTTTTGTTACTGTGCCCATAAGGTATAGGTAAATGTAAAATTCAGAACATTGAAAAAGCAGGCAGGCCTGAAACACTTCATCGTAAAGGGGCATGGCCTCAGTTTGAACAAACCATATACATATACCAAAGAATACATTTTCGGACCTCCCGCCTCCTGTACAGCTGATTGTGACGTCCTGGCTTTGTGCACCACATGGCGGTTACCAATGTCTATTTAACCTACAGCAGTTCAACCACACCCCTTCAAGAGTAAATTGGTTTTCAGCCCTGTCTACTTTTTGAACGAGCTTCAATATATACATCTCCAAAACAATTCATTTTTGGGCTATATGTGGCATGTAATGACTTAGAAATAAAATATTTGTTTGAACATTTTGAATGTTTGTATTTAAATCTAAAAGCATAATACTGACCCTTTAAACGAACCATCCCCCTTTACCCCATACAGTAATACTGGCGATCATATCATTGAAAAAAATGTGCGGTCTTCTTTGGATTTAGACAAAGATTGTTATTACCTTCAGATAGGTGGCAATCCTAGGCTCTGTTAATGGGCCATTAGAGTTACTCGGGTCATTATAAGAGCAAGCTGGGCGTCTATTGTGCCTCAACACTACTTTGAGGAGACTCAAGGTGCAGCCATAGCTGTGCTAATGCATCCTATAATCACATCCTGCTAAAAGCAAAGTGATGAGGGACTCATTTGTTCTCATTGAAAGGCAGAGAATGGGTCCATGAATAATGACATTTCTATGAATAACTCTTGAGATTACAGCTTTAGAGGTAAGTAATTCATCAGTACCTCTACGTGTAATTTCTCAAAGTGCGTAAAGGTTTTATTTTCAGTACAGACAAAATAAAAAAGATCAGGAGAATTTTTCAAGCCAAGCTAATGTCTGAAACCATAGCACTATGGTGTATTAGAGCATGGCTTCATTCATTAACTTGGTAATGATTTGGGTTGACTTTCTCTTGAACTTCTGTGAAGAGGAAATGTAATAAGATGTGTTTGAATTCTTCTGAGTATATTCTCCACCCTCTACAATGATGGGACTGATGTTTAATGGATAATGGCAGGATTTCTCACAGTAGCAGATTAATCTGCTCTAGTAGTCGCAACTGTTTGTGTCTAGGAAAGAAAGCAAGACAGAGAGAGAGAGAGAGAGAGAGAGAGAGAGAGAGATAAAGAGAGAGAGAGAGAGAATGAGGATTATGAGCTGTAGGAACAGCAGAGTCTCAGCTGACTGAGTCAGAGGATGTGTGTTGGACAGAGATGGAGCGGATATGCCTGGACGTGACCTGTCAATCTACCCTTAAGTGTCCTGAGAGGATTCCCATCTCCTCTGCATGCTGATTATCTTGTTTGCTGTCTTGGCAGATCTATGCGTCACTGGCACCAGCAGATTCTTCTTTTAAAGTGACAGATTGGCATAAATGTAAATAAAACAAATAATCATTTTAATAATTAAAGTATTAACCTTAATACTTAATAAAATTAGAATTCACTGCCTTGGACAAACTAAACATAGAAAATAACAGAAATGTTTTTCAGTGCTGAAACACTGTTTTGCTAGTCAACCAGAACATAAATTATTTTTAAACTCAAACGTGAAATTTAGACAAGCCTAATAATGTTTTATTATTGCGAAAAGGCTGATAAAACATCTGCATGGAGCAAACGTAAAATGTGAAACATTTGTACACCTTCTGGAAGCTGATGTTCAGCTGTCAGTGAAGAAACCAAAGAACGAAAGAGGTTGGATATTACAACAAGACAATCAAATTTACATCAAATGTACAAATTTACAACATACATCAAATTTACCCATGAACTACTTAAATAAGCAAATACTTAGGGTTCTGGAATGGCCTGGAAATCAGTGCTCAGATTGTTGCTGTGCATAAAAGTGGGAAAAAACAATGAAGAGAAATACTATTTTCCAGCTTCCAGAAGCCATTGGGGGCTGTGAGTTCAACCACTTAAACACTTTTACTGAATACAAACTGAAAGAGCACCCAAAATTGTGCACCTGCCAATGTTTTTTTCAGTAATCACGCATTAGAATTTGACACAAATATGCCAGAACCAAGTTTGTTCATGCAAATGTGATACTAGGAAATCAACAAAATGTGTAATTTGACCAGAGAGGGCCAGACTTTTGCATACACCTGTATCTCTTGCTTTGCACACAAGTGATAATGACCAACATTGCTTTAATATGTGAGGGCTTTACTGCCCGAAGTTATGTGCTGGTTAGTAATTGAGTTGCGTTCACAACTGAACAATCAGGGGTGTTTGCTCGGCTGCTTTTTTGCTTTAAACAAATCATGTTCAATAGCAGTGGGAAACATGATATTTGGGCCTTGATATGATACTTATCGCCGTTCTTAGACATGAAAATAGATTTTGTTGTGATGCTAGAGAGAAACAACCCCATGGACTCCAAAAGTAACAATATCACATAATAATATCACATAGTAGACTATGCACCAAAATAAAAGTAACTAAAATGAATATTAAAAGTGAAAAAATAATTTGAAATGTATAAATAACATTACTTGGTGCTGCTGTAATGACATAACATTGTATTGAAAAATATGAAACTTCACTGTATTTTTCCCACCCACTTCCCCACACGGGATACCTGTAAATCCTTGAACTGTTCACATTTATCTCCAAAATGCTAAGATCATCACGGCTAATGCAGTACTTAAAAAACTCATACTCATGCTTTTTTAGTGTCTAAAATTATAGCTGGCTGTTTGAGAACAGGTTAGTAGCTCAGAAAGGAAAGACATTTAAGGCGTTTAGCAGATGCTTTTATCCAAAGTGGCTTCCATTCCCTAACCACAGGGGGCAGTCTCTAAGGAGCAACTTGGGGTTAAGGCTCTTGCTCAGGAACCCAGTGGTGGTGTGCTGAAGGTACAAATCGAACCCCTGACCCTTTGGTCCCGCAGCAAGTAATCTGCCCACTAGGCCACCACCACCCTAAAGGGTGAACCTCCAACTCGAGGGGAATTAGCCGTGAGCACTCATAGTGTTACTTCACTACAGGCTGCTTCTATTTTGGCGGTTCATTAAGTACTTTACACTGAAGAACTGTGAATAACCTCACAAGCATTTGAATAACCGGCCAGCACATTTATGTGGAAGCTAAAGGACAACCCAGATGGGACTCGAACCCACAATCTTCAGCTCCGGAGGCTGACGCCTTATCCATTAGGCCACTGGGCCAGACCCATGAAAGATCTTGGCAAACACTTATTACTGCTTAAACATGAATTTTAAATTCAAATGTTGAATGTTTAATCTCATCAAAGTGCACTGTCATTTGTGCTTTTGGTTTTTGTCCCTAAGATTTTAATATTCAGAGTATAACTGAAGAATAATTTTGCATAGGCTAGTGCCTAATGTGGCTAACAAGGATTGGAAGCTTTTAGCATCATCTTAAAGTCATCGTTTTTTGTGGTCAAAAATGTTAAGATGGCTGATGCTGCAATATGCAGCATAAAAACCACATAAACAATTTACTTAAGCATATTTTAAGCATGTGGTTTATTGGAAAGTAATTGGAAGTGTTAAGCTTGCATTGTTAAGCTCCAGAGCAAGAAAATCAGACCTATTATAGTTGCTTAATTACATTTGAGAGGAAAAAATTCCAACACGGTTACATTTTTGCTTACTTTATTAGAGACGAGGCACGATTAGCACCAGGGAGCCTCTAAATTGACTGAATTGAGGCTTTTAGAGTCCACAATTAGGAGTTTATGAATCAGGCTCCACCAGCCGTACTCCATTAAGAGCCAAGTGCAATTACTCTTGTGCATAATTGATTCATCTATTTCGGGAGACAGTTTGACAACAAATAAAATGACCAGACAAACAGCACAAGAAAAGGTTGTGAACAAACAAGAACTTTTTGAAAGCTATGAATAGCCTAATCTTGTTTTAAATATTACTGTACACTTTATCACATGTTTCTACACTTGATAATGGAGTTGTCTGTCTTTAGACTGGCTGATAAATGAAGATCTTTAATACAGATGTCTGTGTCTTCTCCAGGTTGATGGCTTCTTTACGCTGCTCTTTGGCCTGGGCAGTATCAACACGTTAACCGCCATCAGCATCACCCGATACATAAAGGGCTGCCACCCAAGCAAAGGTGAGGCGAGCTTTGCAGCTGTGGCCTAAATTGGTGATTATAGTTCTTCTCAGTGAGTCTGGGAAAGAGATTCAACCCAAATGGCCCAGAGTTCATAAGGCTACACAACACCTGCAAATGGTCTGGCCCAGTGGCCTAATGGATAAGGCGTCAGCCTCCGGAGCTGAAGATTGTGGGTTTGAGTCCCATCTGGGTTGTCCTTTGGGGGTGGAGGTAGCTCAGTGGGTAGGATACTTGTCTCCGGACCAAGAGGTCACAGGTTCGAATCCTACCTCCAGCACCACCACTGGGGCCCTGAGCAAGACCCTTAACCCCAAGTTGCCCCAGGGAGAGACTGCCAACTGCAGTTAGGGAATGGAAGTTGCTTTGGATAAAAGCGTCTGCTAAAATGCCATAAATGTAAATGTCTTTAATGATAACTGATATAAACTTATATACAATCAACCACAATATTAACAAATGAATTGAATAGAAGTACATTAGGCAGCAGGTGTGCAGCCAGTTCTTGAAGATAGAGGATGTGAGCAACTTTGACAAGGGCCACCATCAAAAGTGCCTCCAAGAGTGTACTGATGGTGACTGGGTGAGTGTATGTCACTTACCTATGAAAAAGATGATACCAGGATGAACTATGGAACAGGAGGCAATGCAGCTTAGGTAGTGTGATGCTGGGAATTGTGTCCTGCCATATATGTGAATATTACAATCTACCTAAACATTATTGCACATCAAGTACACCCCTTTATAGCAGTGTATCCTCTAATGACTCTTTCGGCAGTGTAATGTGTCCTGCCACACCGCAAACACTATTCAGGAATGGCCTGAGGAACAAGACAGAGTTCACTGTGTTGCATGGCCCTCTAAATTCTCCAGATCTCAATTTGATCAAGTATCTGTGGGATGTGCTGGACAAACTAGTCCAGTCCATGAAGGCCCCACTCCACGACTTCCCTGAAGCTGAAGCTTCGGTTCCAGATATCACAGCACAGCTTCTGAGGTCTTGTGGGGTCTATGCCTTGGCTGGTCAGAGCCGTTTTGGTGGCATGAGGGAGATCTACACAATGTTAAAAGGTGGTTTTAATGTTAAAAGCTGATTGGTATTTTTACAGTAATGCAGGCTTATTCCAAAAAGTTGTCATGTCATTTTCTGAGAAAGTACATAAAACTGACAGCCTTTATAAAAACAGATGCTTTTTAGAATGCATATACTTGTTTCTGAGAGTTTGTGTCACCCTTTTACAACAACTGACACAAACTCTCAGAAATGCTGCCCTTCAGTGAACTGTTACAAAGAAGAAAGACTAACAGATATGCAAATGCAAAGATGGAATTCGCTGCTGCAGTGCTTTTCTAGAATTACTGGCATACTTGTCTAAAGCCTTGAAAAAACACTGGAAATGTAACCGAAAGACAAAATTATTTTAACCTTTTGGTGAACATTCAACGACTAATTGACAGAATATAATGACTAATGTTTTATATTTCTGATTTTTTTTTTATTAATGCCTGTAATTCTGGAAGCTACTGTATGATTGACCACATTACAGTTAATAAGCAGTAAATACTCATGTTTGATATAAATATTTTTAAGAGTGTGCTTTCTGTTCACAGCGCACTGTATAACGAATGCCACGATAGGCGTCTGTATCGTACTTATATGGATTGCAGCTGTGTTCTGGTCTGGATCACCTCTACTGGGCTGGGGAAGTTACACAGGTAAGATTGACACTGGGATGGTGTGTGTGTGTGTGTGTGATTTTAATTCTTGTTAAGCACTGGCAAGTTGTTGAACAGCTATTAAAGAAAATCAAATAAGTTTCCTGGAAAGTAGATATAATATTGCAAGTCTGACATCCTAATAACTGATGCAGAGTCAAATTCTAGACTGTCCTTTAACTTTAAATGCGCTTGTTCACTGCTTTATCCCACTGACAGTCACTTAAAAGCTCACTAAATATCTGACACGTGTCTGATGATCTACATTATAATCATAATTATATTATGGGGCTTTTTGTAGGTCAGTAATGATGAATAAAAAATAAATGTTCTTGCTAATAAAGGTTCTCAGATGGTGAACATACTGTAAATGTATTTGTTAGCAAAGAATATGGAGTGAATATGGGATAGAATATTGCTAGGCAGTCTGGCAAGACATGGGTTAATATCTAACAAGCTCTGTCTAGCAAGATGAGGCTTCATGGTATGAGTTTCTGATAAAGTGGCTCCTGAGTGCATATATGCTTGTCATGCTGTCGCACCAAACACTATAAAATCTGCCCTGAGCATTTTTCTTGTCATTTGATAATTTACTGTGCTTCCAAAAGTGATTTCTCTGCTTTTCGATTTTATATCATGCAGCTACAATCAATCACTGCTCGTTTTGAAAGCTCTTGCTGGTGAAATGGAACATGCAGGCTTGAAGTGGAATTTAGCTTCTCAACACTAAATATATGCTCCATCATAACAAACAAATACTAGAGTATTCGAATGATTCAGTCCAGTTCTACTGTACAGATTCTAACCAGTGAGATAATAAATAGTCTGATTAATGTTTCGGGCCTTGCCTGTCTAACCCTCTAACTAACCTTCAACAATTTACAGCAGGTTCCAATAAAATAGACATTTTTCTATGCCCTCACATTTCTTTCCTGCTTCTACAGATCGAGGCTACGGTACCTGTGAGATTGACTGGGCAAAAGCGAATTACTCCACCATCCACAAATCCTACATCATTACCATCCTCATCTTCTGTTTCGTGGTCCCTGTGCTGGTCATGCTCTTCTCCTACGTGTCCATCATCAACACGGTCAAGAGGGGGAACGCCATGTCTGCGGAGGGTGACCTGACCGAGAGGCAGAGGAAGATTGAGAGAGACGTCACCATTGTGAGTGGGATTCTTTTTTGTGTACAACCTCAAGGAGGCTAATATGTAAACATTTACACACTGAAGTAAATCAGAAAAAAAATCGAATTGCGATGACTTCCTGTTACCCCAAAACAGGAAACCAAAAACAACTAAAGAAGTTTTTCTTCTTTAGTTTTATGTAGATAATGATGAAAGAAATTAGCGATGTACAGCTAACTGACAAAACGACAAACAAAAAACAAATAAACTCTACTCTGATTATGAAATTGCACAAAGGTAAGGCTTAAAATGACCACCCCCACTAGTTTTAGCCATACTATATATATGTTTTTTCTAACCAAATACGCCTAACTATTTAGACAAAGCCACTTTATGCTTGAAAATCTGAGCTCTGAATTCTGTCACAGTAATCCAATCTGGCTCTCTCTGTTTCTCAGGTGTCCATAGTGATCTGCACTGCTTTCATCCTGGCTTGGTCTCCATATGCTGTGGTGTCCATGTGGTCAGCCTGGGGCTTTCATGTGCCCAACCTGACCAGCATCTTCACCCGCCTCTTTGCCAAGTCGGCCAGCTTCTACAACCCCCTAATCTACTTCGGCCTCAGTTCCAAGTTCCGTAAAGACGTGGGCGTGTTGCTGCCCTGTGCCAGAGAGGGCAAAGACAGCGTCCGGCTAAAACGCTACAAACACATCAAGGGCAAAGGAGAAGGACCACTCCCGGATGTCATGCGCCACAGGCCCAGAGGCGTGGGACAGGACAGGCATGGTCTGGGCCACCAAATCACAGAAAAGAAGCCCCAGCCAGGCCAAGAACTGATCAACCCTGCCCCCAGCCCTGATTCGGGGGTGGGCAGCCGTCCCCCCACGCCTCCACCCGCCAATCGGGAGGTGTTCTTCATCGAGGTGCCCCAGGCATCCGAAGGCCCAGAGTACGAGTGTGACAGACTGTAGAACTCATTTTCTGATTTTTATATGAACAATACATGAATGATAATTATTTAAGAAGTAGATCAGAAGAGATATTTTTGTATGAGATCTGTAACTGTTCAAATATACAAATAAAAGTGCAAATCCAATGTTTTATTTATTCTCTTCATCACTTTCATTCTCTTCAAACCAATGCCTCTCCAGAGCCCTGTCGTTGTTCACACTTTTACAAGAAAATGAAAGATCTAATTAGTCTAGTTTAGTCTAATTACCATCTTACAAAGGCATACTGAATGACTTTTGATTGATGATGTTTTTTGTAATATTGCAACATAGTGGCCCTCATGAATGGAGAATACTTGAGTAGTTTATCGTACTGAAGTGTTATTTTGGAAGGTTAGTGTTTCACTCAAGTGCTGCTGAAATTTAAAAGCAATTTTACTAACATTTACTGAAACGTTTGTGTTGGTAGACATGACATTTGGAAACGTTTTCATGATACATGATATGCATGATATTTATTTTTTCTCAGGTTTAATAAATTAGAGCAGACAAAAACAGAAGTGCCATATTCTATCAAAAATCTATTCTTCAACTTTGATAAAAAATGTTTTATCTGACAATTCTTACATTATGTGGCACTAAATTCACTAAAATCACTAATTATGCTCTAATTGTAATGAAACTGGCGGTTAGTCTGCATACTCACAGTATTCATGATTCACTCAGAAAAGCCTATCATGATGTTGTTGTCATCATATTGCCACCTTTACTTCAAAGCACTCATGAGAAATTTAAAAGGTGACAATTATTTTGGCCTGTAAATTGAATTGTCATACATTTGAGGGTATTTTTAAAGACTTCAAGCAAGTTAGTTTTAACTGATAATTTGTAAGGATCAGTTCCACCAATTAGTCCCAGCACCACACACAACTGCATCTCTCTCTCTCACACACACACACACACACACACACACACACACAGTTTTGTCCATTAACAGAAAGCAGTCATACAGTGTCAGAATCCACATAAGGGTAATTAACTGCTCCACACGGTTTAAGACAGGTGTGATGATTTCAGTACAATTTGCATAATGTTAATTAGTCAGATTTAAGCTTCCATTCCTTAGCTTTGGAGAACCACAGTGATGCAGAAGGTCTCTGAGTTCATTCTCTGTCCTGGCTGTAATTACCCTCAACCCAGATCACAGTGCTTTCAGCAAATTTTCAAAAATCAGCCAACCTTTCATCCAGCGCCCATTCAGAAAATTCCCTCTGGCAGATGAATGGGGACCGGACTCTCAGTGTTCTCAGCCTTCTGTGAAAGGGCATGACTGGGTTTGTCCCAAGACCCATGTTCTGTCTGATTGCTTTATGTTGGCATTGTTGATTGAGGGAATGCCATAAGGAAGATAAGGAAAAGCAGAAGCTTCCACAGGCATCAATTCAAGCCACAAATACTCCAGAGGAACTATTGTGGGGATTATGACAAGGTCCTGCGGCTTCAGAGACATCACTGCTGAGGTGCAGACAGTATTCTGAACATTTCCTGCTAAACATAGTGGGAGAAAACTTCCGTAAAGCAGAAAAACCAATCGAGCTCCAAGAAAATATTTCACTAAATCAAATCAGTATGACACAATACAGCTGAAGCAGCCTATACACACCTGGTCCCTTTATGTGTCGAGTTTACAGTACTGTTAAAAACCTAATTTCTTTATATTTTGCTTTAAATCCCCTTATTTATACAAAAATACAATTTCAAGCCTTTTAAACTCTATCATTAGCATATTGAGAAGATTAAATCATTTTTTTTTTGTTGTGCCTATATAAAGGAGTTACAGCCACTCAGCATTCAGCACCACCAGTATACTGATCACAGCCCGATTATCTAGAATCATCTGCACCTGTTTCTTCATTGGTTCAGACCTTACTTGAGCACTGATGTACGCCCCTCTAGATAAAAGCGACAGCTAAATGCCGTAAATGTAAATGTCAGTTAGGCTTCAGGAAGCCTGGAGAGCCGTTCCTCAAGACTACATTAAAAATACATGAAAGTCTGACTCTTTAGAAGCAAAATATGAATAAAGGAGGAGTGGCTTTGTAAAGTGCCGTGCATCTGGTTGGAGATTTTCCACATGAATGCAAGTGTAAATGCACCAAGGATAAATCTGAAACAGGTTTAAATCTGATCTGTCTAACACTTCAGGGACCCTGAGACACCGACACATTTGACAACCACTTTATGCGCCCATCATTGCTTACCAGTTCATCTCCTAATGTTCATTTCATTTGCATTCCTCACTTTTCCCACCTTTAATTGAGTTCGTTAGGTTAAATAAAGCACCAATTTTTTACCACATCATTATTCACGACAAAGCACTTTCACTTTTTGTATGCATGACCTTTTGGCAGTGAACAGAGGCTTTCTTTTGAATAGAACAAGAAAATGAGAAAAAACTAATGATAAGTCACAATTAATTGCATGATTTCTACGATTTATTGCAATTGCATTGTTATACACAAAGGTGTGTATTATTTCCAAATACTGCTGAACAAAGTTCAACAACACTTTAAACAGCAGTGTTCCCTTTAACACAGTCACACAGCTGCAGTTCAAATATTACTGTAAATCTAAACTTAAACGTTAATGTAGGCCATTCATGTTTTATCTAATTTGTTATAGAAAAACAAGTTCCCCTCAGAGTCCAGAGCCACCATCATAAGTTTCCGAGCAACAGCAAGTTCACATTTGTAAAGGTACAAAAGTACCAGGAGAGACATTTTCTTTTATCAGGGAGCAGCAGAAGCAGTCAGTATGTTCAGTAGCGAGTATCCCTGTTAAAAACGGTTAAGTAAATAACGCATTAATGTGATAACGTGTTAACTTGCCTAGCCCTAGAAAAAACATCATCACTGCTGGGAACATACATTTTAATTATATAATTTTTATATCAAGGAATCCATTACAGTCATTGGGTAATGTAGCAAACACAATTTTTAATTTCTCTTTACCCCTTTAAGAGGCTGCCTCTCATTATGCCTCATTTTAAAACCACTCTTTATAACTTGAATGTGAAAGGACGGAAAACTGCTACTGGCTGTATATTAAGATGTATGTAAAAGCATCAGGAAATATTTACTTCAATATATGGATTATGTGCTCTGGGAAGTGATGGGTTTGTTTTGAAATTTGTTTATATATTAGAGCAACTTATTCCTTTAAAAAAGTGTGAAAATCAGTGTTCCTTGATGTGGACCATTTTAAAATGGTGTTTATTTCCCATTAACTTCCTCTTACTCTCACTAAAGCATATCTTCTGAAACCGTGGGTCATGATTCTGTTTCTTACAGGAGTCATCTGAGTGTGATATCAGTCATTATGATCATTAACTCACAGAAATCTCATTTTTATCCAGCCGAGGTTCAGGCCATTTCACGTAATGAAAGCAGTCAACGAAGCATCTTTAATGAAGGAAACGAAATGTAGTGAGTTTGAATCAGTCGAGATGTGCTTGGAGCTCTTCCTAATGGAGTGCAGAAACCGACCACATCACAACCCGAGGGGAAAAAATTACACGTACAGCAAAAACAACAAACAAAAAGGTGAATTAATTCACGTTACTGAATATCATTCTATCTGGCAAGGAGATTTTTTTTTTCAAGCCTGAAAAACTGTCAAAATTAAACTTTTCAAGGCGTTTTAACTCACTTTGCAGTAACTTGTCTGCAGAATTAAAACTGACACGCCCTCTGGTGGTAGAAAGAACTCACTGCGCCCAGTGTGTGCTTTTTAAATGTACACAGTTCGCGGCTTCAGTCATTCGGTGATTCTTAGAACATAACTATTTGTTTGTTTGTGGACCCCCTGCAGATTCGCGGACACCGCAAATACCCATCGATGTTTTCGTGGCAGTATATACTTTTTAATGCATTTTAGTGCTACAGTTAAAAACATATAATTCAAGAATTTTCCAGGTAAATTTCCATATAATATATAACTATGCATTTTATACTACTCTCGAGAGAACACCATACAGTCGTATACTGGCTGAGTGAGAGGTGAGTGGGTTTGGTGGTTTGAGTTGTGGCCTTACAGCAACTCAACTGTTACAGAAAAAACTTTAATAAAAAGAGGCTGCAGAACTCAGTTGCTGTCCAGTGTCTGCTTTAACTGGCAGGTCATTACAATACGACTCCTCCTGAAGTGCCTGAAGAGGCACCGCCCAATTAACTGTAAATCCTAATCCATTATTGGTAATTACCCAAAAATTTACCTATTTACCTGCTTATACCAAAGAAAAGGAGCGCAAACCAAAGAAAACGTGCAGAGACGGCAGTTCAGTGTAAACTCTACGGATACGGGTTTACCTTTACATTTCCTAAGGGTAATGTATTAATCTGTTTTCAATGAAATTAAAGTGTTTTGTGAGCATATTCTCTAAAAACAGACATTTTTAGGTATTATGTTTTTACCACACTACATTTTTTTCATGCGGGTGCTCTTGGAAAGTAACCCCCACAAATCTGTATATTTTTATATCGATACTTTGACCGACCCTTATATTTTTTTCCTGTATATAAATACACACATACATACACACTTTGTATAACCCACACCACGCCAACATGAAATACAACATTCTCTTTTATTATTGTATTATATTGATAAATGTATTCCATCTGAAAAAAAGAAAATACAACATGAAAAAGAATAAACTATATCAATAATAAAGTATGTACAAGAGATTTAACATATTTATCCAATCTGTATGATCTTCCGCACTCTCTACACAACCATGGGTTAGAAATCCAACGCTGATTCATTTCATGAAGAACAAAAAGTAGAACCTCGGCCATTGCTTGAATTGTTATGTATGAGCCCTGTACGTCTGTAGTGATGGCATGCAGAAGCAAAGCCATTCTTCGTCAGGGTGTACTGTGGTGTTTCTAAGTCCCTAAAAGCCAAAACCCTAAAAACAACGACCTGTTTAATCGAATCAATAACTCATTTACACCGTCACTGTTCTCCATCACTGGGCTGAGTCATCACACTTCACTTCACTGCGTGACTGAGGCTGGAAAACAGGCCAAATTTCAACAGATGACCAAAGGTCACATGCTTTTTATAGTCCTGACCCCTCATTAAAGGCCTGTTATTTATATAAAAGCTCCAGTGTTTATCAGTGCAATCTCACTCTAATGCTTCTGTATTGTGCAGTCGATAACCATGTGCAAAAATCCGGTACACACTCACTCACACTCTTATAAACGAAGTTTAATTATAAGTGAGTTTCTTTTTACAGAGTAAACAGAAAATGACCACTTGTGGTAATTGACCGTACGCTGCTGAAACAGCAGATCGAGACTAGGCTGAAAAACTCTTTTCACTTTCAATGTACTCAATAATTACCAAAGCAAAGGAAAGTACTTGGCATCTGGCGACTCCCTGGATGCCAAAATCCTGGGTATTAGAGTTGATTCAGGATCTAGGCCTTTCAATCCTAATGAAACACCAGCACTGGAGGGCTCAGTCACTTTCTTGCCAACCCCTTACAAACCACAGCTGTCATTTTAACCCTTGTTAGGCTGAGTCAGATAATCAGTTCCCATCTCTGACCAGCAGGGGGCACTACACTATCTCCTGAATTAAAGACACCTCTTGGATATCAGTGGACAACTCAAGACGTCTGACAAATGAAGTCTGTTCCATTAGTTTGGCATGCAAATTATAATAAATACACCAGGCCTTTACCCAAGACCCAAAACCAGAACCTAACCTGAAGGGATCAATAAAGCAAGACATTAACCGCGTCAAAAGGGAAATATTGCCTCGCCGACATGAAATAGTATGTTTGAGTGTGGAGTCATTTCAAATAGTCATTTTACAGATTAATGTAAAAGGCTTAAGGCCTGAGATTTTTCTGCAGTGGTTTTGATATAAGACCTGAAACAAAATTCATGTTTTAAGGAGAAGCAGTACCAAAATTGTCCCACATTTAAGCAGATTTACCACTACCATCACCATTATCAATATTACATATAATGGGATGTGTAGGTTCACTGGAGAGTTTGGATAGTAAACAAATGGTTATATTTATATTGTAGACGTCATGACGCCAGATTCCTTTCACCATCACCACTGTAAAGAAATCTACAGTGAGTGATTCCCCATCAAACAAATGTAAAAATTGGTGGAATCGCTCCCTTAAACCACATCTGTTAACATGTAACAGTTAAATGTGCCCATCTGCCCATCTTTGGGAGGCCTACTAACTGAGTGGCTGGAATCACTTGTGTTTTGAACAAGTGTTGTGTTGAAAAATCCACAATAATGTGTGGAGCACAGGGTCCTTGTATGCTATTATAAGTTCTTTTGTGTTTTTTTGTCAAGCAATAGCTGAGGAAAGTGTCTGTATGAACTCCTCACATGAAAAACAAATGGAACAGCAGACCATCTGTCAAGACGTCAGCGTTGTCCCGTTAAGACTGCTCACTACTAAAGCACGCGTCATTAGGTAACATCTGTTAGCTTTTCGCAGTTTAATATACACTGTATACTGTATTCATAAATAGATTGTTTGTAATACTTAAAACTATACATCCGGAATTTCTCTCTTAATAGTTCTAAAATCAATACGCACCAGAAAGAACAAAAGGATCAACATATTAACCAGTATGACCCCCCCCCCCACCCCACCCCCAAATTCTCCAACCACTCTTCTGCGTTCGTCAAATCCTCTATATTTACTACACTATTCCCCCATTTGGTTAAGTAGCAAAAAAATTCTCCTTAAATTCCATGAACTCAAGTTTTAATATAACCTGAAAATATACACCACACACACACACGTTCCGTTTGCTTTGTAGTGCTCGCGTCGTCACTTAAAAGGCATCTATAATTTTTGATAAGACTGGCAACTCTTCCACTCTTCAGCAAAGAGAAAATTACAGGCACCCCCAGAAATAAAAAAAAACACTCCCACATACTTCAAGTAATCACAGACAGGGAAAAAAAAAAAAAAAAAAAAAAACCCTAAAAAAAGTATCGACCTGCCTCACGCCTGGGTTACGATCCGTCACCAATCATACTGTAAGGAAAATAAAAAAAGAACTAGTATTTGCTCCAAACAATTATATTGAAAATATATATCCGAACAATAGTTTCATACAGAAGGTGTAAGCAACCACCCCACCAGGTAGGTGGTATCGTTGAAGCAGGAGTGTAGCTGCATGTGCAAAAAATAAAAGGTTGAATTAGGTTGTATTGATTTGGGTGGGGGAGGATTTTGTTCTCTGGCTTCCATTGTTGAACTTATACACCTCGTTCTAGACCCATCTGAATACCAAGAGGCCTGCAGGTCCCCTCTTTAGAGGCAAAGTTCACGACAGTGAGTCTCCGTTTGACTAAGAAAACAACAAGGCAGACATAAATAAAAACCATAAAAATCCCTTAAACCCATTAAAAGGTTATGTGTAATTGCTGCGGTTGTGGTACAACTTGTCCCAAGGTTTGTTTAAACACTAATTCCATCTCTGCTCCTCAATCTCTCTGCTGTGTTTGAATCCGAAACACAATACACATCATTCATACGACTGATCTAAATCTAGGCAATTTAATCACATGACGACAGATTGCATTGGACTTCACCACTTTAAGTTTGTTGGAACATTACAATGTTGGCATTACACAATAGTGACGGTGTCTCAGGTACTTCATGTACAAAAGAAAACCCCAAAAGCGACCAAGAAAACAGTTATACTGTAGCCTTTGCGTACGATATACAATTCTATTGGATCCGTTGGTAGCCCTCTGGAGGGCAGATTTAGTACTGAGAACTATTTTTCCTAAAACAAGTTTAGATATCACAATCGTAATGCTGTATAGAAACCTATGCTACAGTTCTGGGGGGTTTTGCTAGCTAGGTTAAAGGTGCTTAAGAAATTAGAGGATAAACGCAGTTTGCAATTCAAATACAATTTAAAATTCATTCATATTTAGATGTAAAGCCATGGAGAAAATTTTGGTGATGGTTTTATCAATAAATAAGTTACTTTAATGTCATTCTTTGTACAACTCTAGCCCTGGTTGAACTTGGTGGAGAATTATGGAGAAAGTCTATTTAAGATGTATAAAAAAATATATCAAACTCTAACTCTACGTCTTCGGAAGAGAGCACCAACCGAACAAGGGAAGAGTTTTTTTTTAACAAAAACTTTCTACAAAACAAATATTTATATCTTACGACATCCAGCTTGGGTAAAGCATCCAGCAAGGACAAATCTGAATCCAGGCTAGAAATTAACATTATGGCATGAGATTTGTTCATTATAGCAGGGCCTTTTGCATAAATAAATGTGACTGGGGAACTGGGGAATAACTCCGTCTGGCCTGAACTCAACTGAGATCTACAAAGTTACCGCTATTTAACAAAGACCATATCTGGAAGCAAAGGCACATCGTTATTAAACTGTTTAAAATGAGAGAACATAAGAGAGGTCATGGGGACTGAAGTGTGAGTGGCTGGCACGCTTCTGTCTTGTCTGCTCTCTCAACATCTCTCATTCCAAAAAGGTGAAAAAGAAGCAAAAGGGAAAGAAAGTGAGGGAAGCATCTGACTTCCTGTGAGGCTGACAATAGGGAGAGGCCTGAAGGGCACCCCCAGGTGGTGGAGAGGAGTAATGTTTGTTGTTTTGTGTTTTCGGTCATCCTGCACCGTCTTCACCACTGTGGAAACTGTGGTTCTGTCCACGTCACACACCCAGGCCTGCCCGGATGAGGGGTTACGCATTTCAGCCAGGTGGTTCATGGGTAAAAACGGCTGGAGTGAAGCCTGTGCCTTTTATTTCTTCTTGCCACTCATTATCACCAGTGCCTATCCAGACTGTGTCCTCTAGCTTGCAAATAACAGGAATCCTCAGCTCTACCTAAAAGGCACCTCCTGCCTGTCCTGTTAGGATCTGCGGGTCTCAGGCCTCAAAATGCCACCGGTCCATTAAAGGAGCAGAGGTCAGAGGTCATACGAAGACTTTGGCGAGAGCGTCGGCTCCGGCGCTGCCTATGTAGCACTTGGTGGGGTGGAATGCCACATCGTTAATGGACTCGTCAAACTTCTTCCTGTGAGCCGTGAACTCCTGAATGCATGTCTTACTCTCCATGTTCCACAGGCGAATGGAGCAGTCGTGACCTGAAAGGGGTTTGTGTGTGGGGGGTTGGGGGTGGAGGGAGAGAGAGAGAATAAAAATTATAATTTTTATTTTAAACAAGGCCAACAACTGGCCCATAAAACAGGGGCTGTGGCCCATTGGCTCATTTTCTACACCGATAAAAGGCGTGTCCAATCAGATCTCTTACAAGGATGTGCAGGGAGGGTGTGTGTGTGTGTCTTATCATGATGGCGATGATCATTAGTACAGTTAACGATAATAATTAAGTAACAATCACACGGCCGTTATAAATTGAGACCGCCACCCACTGCTGCGGTGCTCAGATTTTCAGGTACAGAATTCCAGAGCTTGAAGCCAGATCATATGAACAGATACAAACCACCACTACGGCTCTGTCAAGATATTTCTACTCAAAAAATACAATCTACCCTAAAAAACACACAAATCCTGTGGTAGGCACTGAATACTTACTGCCAGACATCAAGTAGAGGCCATTGGGGTCCACAGCTAAACTGGTCACAGCGTCCAGGTGGGCCACCATGGAGTGAATCAGTTTACCTACACACAGAAGTGAATTAAAAATAAAAAAAAACATTGAGAATGGTTGAAGCATTATACTTTTTAAAAAAGACTATCAGTACTTCAGAAACAGTGAAGTAAAATGTCATGAGAAGCACTGCAGCCCTGTCTGACTTTTGGTATTTTATGGTGCAGACATTCCCAGTCGCATACTGAACTGAACAGAGTTCAAATGCTCTTTTCTCAATTACAGATTAAGATACACAGTGGGAAACATAAAGGCTCCCCAAACTGCCATGGTGCTACCTGTGTTGTTGTCGAAAAAGCGGATGTGGCGGTCCTCCTGCGCCGTGATGGTGATGGGCAGTGTGGGGTGACTCAGCACTTTATTGATCTGATTTGGAGCGTCTGAGGAGAAAAAAAAAATGTTGAGCTGGACAGATGCCTCCACAGTAATAAAAGTCTGATTCTTAGAAGAAAAGTATTTTTCATGCAATGGTACAAAGCTATAAGGCAATGGCACTACTGCATAAGATATTATACCATAGCTAGAGTACATATCAATATAAATGAGGTGCAAAGCATCTTATTGACCTGGCTTCTAACTAGGCACTGACTAATTCCAGCTCCTTCACTCACTCACATTTAAGAAGGCTGGGAATTTTCCACAAGGGGGTGCTATTACCTCTCAAATGACTTTGTGCTTTATAAGCATACTGCTTTTACTGCTTTCAGCAACACTGAGAGTACAATTACTTACTCTCTTGCAAAAAAAATACCTTTTTGCTGCATTTACATTATACACTTCCTCATTGTGTGAGCAGCCATCAGGGCAAATTCTGCGAAAATGTACTTCATTAATAAATTATCCTGAATTTCAGGGTTTTGAAACGTTATTTGCAGAGGCTTTACCTGGTTCCCCTGCAGTTTGGGACTCTAGTTCCAGCACCAGCTGCCGTGTCTCCATGTTAAAGATGCCCATCCTGCCATTGCTGAAGGATGTGACCATATGAGCTGGCTCACTGCACACCAGGTCCACAGAGGAGGGGGTACCCAGCTCTATGACACACACACACACACCAAGAGCAGAGTTACGGGCCGAGGTTACACGTTGTGATGCATTCCTGTGCAAAGGTCTCAACACCCCTGGGGCAAATTACATGTTTTGTTAATATAAACTGAAAATACACTGATTCTAACACTAAAACCACAGACAGTGGAAGTGAATCACAAAGGACAACTTTTGGTAAGTACTATTTTTTAATAAAAACAATGTATATTGCATGCATATGGTAATGTTATTGTAAGTAATCTAAAATACTGTTATTGGAATGTAGCCAAACATGTTGCAGTTTCATTACATACTTGCCTTAAATCATTTTACAATATCTAAAATAGACTTGCTAATACCCTTTTACTTCCCAAACTGATATTGGAAAGTTGACACTAATATTGAATATTGTGGCATTTTGATGATTGGCCAAACAATTACTTTAAGGCTACTACCTTTATTCTCATTGAAGACAGCGAGGGCAGGCGAAGTGTCTGCAGCATTCCAGAGCCGCACTGTACCATCCCCCGAGCAGGACAGCAGCTTGTGGTGGGCTGAACTGTACACTAAACCCCACACGGCATCAGTGTGACCACATAGTGGCCCCCTCAGCACCGAGGGCTCTTTTATAGACAGAGAGTGAGAGAGAGTGAGAGAGATTACCTACTTAATATGAATGCTATGATTACTACTTATAATACCACTACTAATAAAAATAAATAAAAAGTTTCTATAAGTAGATACATTTCATGTTTAATATATTCATACAGCTGGTGAGAGGATGTTATCATACCATAGGAGTCGTAGGGGTCAATGTTGGGATTTGGAGTGTTCCAACTTTGAATAGTTCCATCCACTCCTCCACTGAAGCACTGTTCTCCATTACTGCTCATTACCACACACAGAACTGCCCCCCTACACAGGAGAGGAGAGGGTTAACTCCAAATACCAACCAATTTTACTCCAGGAAAATGTTTGCGAATATATATAAAAAAGGCGCAAGACATTAACAGTTACAATCTCGTTTTCAACCTCTATGATGCTTCTGTGCAGAGCCTGACGTTAAAAATGACACCATATTCAGGTCTATGTAAGTGTTTAGTACTGACTCACCTGTGAGCTCTGAATGTGTAAATGGGCTCCACATCTAGCGCAGCACACCTGGGGCGTGATTGAAGGAGAGAAAGAAAGAAAGAAAGAAAGAGAAAGAGAAAGAAAGAGAGAGAGAAAGAAAGAAAGAAAGAGAGAGAGAAAGGGGGGGGGAGAGAGAAGAAGAAGAAGAAAGTGGACAGTACAAGTTAGGAGCAGCAAAAATTACAAAAACAATGGAACAGAATAGAATAAAATATACTGCTCAAGAAAAAGGGAACACTTAAACGACACAATGTAACTTCGTCAATCACACATCTGTGAAATCAAACTGTCCACTTAGAAGGCAACACTGATCGTCACTGACAGAGTGTAGACTGTAAATCAGTGTTGCTTCCTAAGTGGACAGTTTGATTTCACAGACGTGTGATTGACGAAGTTATATTGTGTTGTTTAAGTGTTCCCTTTATTTTTTTGAGCAGTATACTATACCAACAGTACAGTATCAGTATAAAATGTATACTATGCAACCTAGAAATATAAAATATGGACATCTGTATTGCAATCCATTGTAATCCATCAGAAAAACTGCACTCAAATAATATAACTACCATGGTGTATTGGATGTATTATTCAAATATTTTAAGCATAAATAGGCTCATACTTCTTGGTGGGGGCGGTCTTTTGCAGGTTCCACATCT